>CAWUFW010015768.1:0-343254 GCA_963921515.1 Calotriton arnoldi | reverse complement strand
ATCAATCAATCAATCACGGCATTTATAGAGCGCGCTACTCACCCGGGAGGGTCTCAAGGCGCTGGGGGAGGGGTAAGTTACTGCTCGAACAGCCAGGTCTTGAGCTGCTTCCTGAAGGCGAGATGGTCCTGGGTTCGCCGAAGGTGAGTGGGGAGGGAGTTCCAGGTCTTGGCCGCCAGGTAGGAGAAGGATCTTCCTCCGGCGGTGGTTCTGCGGATGCGTGGTACGGTGGCGAGGGCGTGGCTGGTTGATCGTAGCTGGCGTGTGGGCGTGTAGAAGGACATGCGGTCGTTGAGGTACTTTGGGCCCAGGTCGTGGAGGGCCTTGTGTGCGTGGGTGAGGAGTCTGAACGTGATTCTCTTGCTGACGGGGAGCCAGTGCAGGTCTTTCAGGTGTACGGTGATGTGGCTGTGTCGGGGGATGTCCAGGATGAGTCGTGCGGAGGCGTTCTGGATGCGCTGGAGTCTCTTTTGAAGTTTGGCTGTGGTTCCGGCGTAGAGGGTGTTCCCATAGTCCAGTCGGCTGGTGACGAGTGCCTGGGTGACGGTCTTCCTGGTTTCAGTGGGGATCCATCTGAAGATCTTGCGGAGCATGCGCAGGGTGTTGAAGCATGAAGATGAGACGGCGTTGACTTGTTTGGTCATTGATAGGGAGGAGTCCAGGATGAAGCCCAGGTTGCGTGCGTGGTCCGTTGGCTTGGGTGCGGTGCCCAGGGCCGGGGCCACCAGGAGTCGTCCCAGGCGGAGGGTGATGAGCCCAGGATGAGGACTTCCGTCTTGTCTGAGTTCAGTTTAAGGCGGCTGTTCCTCATCCAGTCGGCGACGTCTCTCATCCCGTCGTGCAGGTTGGCTCTGGCGGTAGTGGGGTCGTTGGTGAGGGAGAGGATCAGCTGGGTGTCGTCGGCGTAGGAGATGATGTTGAGGTTGTGTCGGCGTGCGATGGCTGCGAGGGGGCTCATGTAGACGTTGAAGAGGGTCGGGCTGAGTGAGGATCCTTGTGGAACGCCGCAGATGACTTCGGTGGCTTCGGATCTGAACGGGGAGAGGCGGACTCTCTGGGTTCTTCCGGCGAGGAACGAGATGATCCATTCCAGTGCTTTCTCTCGGATTCCGATGTTGCTGAGGCGCTTCACTAGGGTGCGGTGGCAGACGGTGTCGAACGCCGCGGAGAGGTCCAGGAGGATGAGGGCAGCTGTTTCCCCGTTGTCGGTTAGGGTTCTGATGTCGTCGGTGGCTGCGATAAGGGCGGTCTCGGTGCTGTGGTTGGCCCGAAACCCGGACTGCGAGGGGTCGAGGGATCCATTCGTCTCGAGGAAGGCGGCAAGCTGTCTGTTGACGGTCTTCTCGATGACTTTGGCCGGAAACGGAAGGAGCGAGATGGGGCGGTAGTTCTTGAGGTCGGTGGGGTCCGCCGTTGGTTTCTTCAGGAGGGCGGTAAGCTCGGCGTGCTTCCAGCTCTCCGGGAAGGTGGCGGTGCGGAAGGAGGAGTTGATGATGTCCCGGAGATGGGGTGCGATGGTGGCGTCGGCTTTGTTGAAGACGTGGTGTGGGCAGGGGTCGGTTGGTGATCCGGAGTGGATGGAGTTCATCGTGCGGGTGGTGTCTTCGGTGTTGATCGGGGTCCAGTTGCAGAGGGTGGTGGTGGCGGGCATTGGTTCGGCGGTAGGGTGCGTTGTTTGTGCGTTGAAGCTGTTGTGTATGTCGGTGATCTTGCGGTGGAAGAACGCGGAGAGTGAGTTGCAGAGGTCTTGCGAGGGGGTGATGTCGTTGTTTCCGGCGCTGGGGTTGGAGAACTCTTTGACGATGCTGAAAAGTTCCTTGCTGTCATGGGCGTTGTTGTCCAGTCGTTCTTTGAGTGCCGACTTCTTGGTGGCACGGATCAGCTGGTGGTGTTTGCGGGTGGCGTGCTTGAGGGCGGTCCTGTTGTCTGTGGTCTGGTCGAGTCGCCAGGTTTTCTCGAGAGTGCGGCAGTTCTTCTTGGATTCCTTGAGTTCGTTGGTGAACCAAGGGGTTTTCTTGCTTCCGGGTCTGCTGGGAGGGTTTTTAGTGGTGCGAGGTCGTCGGCGCAGGCGGTCAGCCACTTGGCGAGGTTGCTGGCTGCTTCGTTTGGGTCCGTTGTGTCGGTGGGTGTGTTCTGGCTGAGGGAGGCGGTGAGCTGCTCGGCGGTGATCTTGCTCCAGCTCCGGCGGGGAGCCTGTTGCGGGTGGTGGTGGGTCGCAGTCTTTCTGAAGCTGAAGTGGACGCAGCTGTGGTCGGTCCAGTGGAGTCCGGTGGCGTGGCTGAAGGAGATGTGCTTGCTGGACGAGAAGACGGGGTCAAGCGTGTGGCCGGCGTAGTGGGTGGGCGTGTTCACCAGTTGCTTGAGTCCGAGGTTGGCGAGGTTGTCCAGCAGGGCGGTGGTGTTTCTGTCGTTGTTGTTCTCCAGGTGGAAGTTGAGGTCCCCTAGGAGGATAAATCACATGGATGTACAGCATGAGAGGGTGAAAAGTGCCAACACATGCGAGACTGAACACATGTTCAAATCAATGTAAGGATGACATCTACTACTTACATTGATGTGAAGTGTCATAGTTGCATTAACATCAAGTGGGTTCCACTCATGCATTGGACTATTGTGCATGATGCTCACATCAACATAGTGCACTTAAGAAATATACAACACACATAAGTTATTGCTCCATTTCAATATACATTTCAACAGTCACATATGAGGTTGTGAAGAGTGAGTGGACAGTTACATAACATGGCACAGTAAAAATTAGTCCCGACTTGTACTGTTTCAAAACACCATTGTATCTGTGTGGCTGTTTGAACAATGCATGTCTCCCCCTACCTTCAATCAACTTATGTAGGTGTGGAAATAAGCCTACAGACACCATTGACATGAAGTTAGCATGCATGGCAGTGTAACACACATTTACATCACCTAGTCTCAGACCAACATGTTCATTAAGTTTGTGCAAGAATGGCTGTAGGAGTGTCCATTTTCTACACATAATCAAATGCAATTTCCACTGAACATGTACGGAGCATGCCATGGTAACTATTAGGATGCCTGTACATCGACTTGCACTCACAGGCACATACTACTGCACAGCAACATCATGGTATCATTTTGATCACTCTCACACTTGGAATCAGGAACACTTAACAGTACATCTGGCGCACCAAAAAGCCTCCCATACTGTGCAAGGACCTCGTCCACCAGAAGGTCCAGCTCCTCTGTAGTGAAGGGACGGGTCCTGACATTCTCTGTTCTCGCCATCACTGGGTCCAGGATACAGAAAAATATGCAGTTGTAGAGGAATGGCAGTCAACAGTGTCTGAATGCATGTGAAATGTGTGGCTCTCCCACAGAGATTTATAGGCCCCTGGGGTGGTATCAGTGGCAGTCAGCTGCTGCAATTGGTCCACCTGGCTGGCATCTTTCAAGTGTGACCAATGAGCGGCCCCGCGGTGGCGGTGCACGCCTACCACGGTTTTCAAAGTAGCATTTCACTACCGCGATCGCGGTTCCCATTGTCTGCAATGGCATTGGTGGTGTCACACCGCGGAGGCCAGCGGTCGCTACCGCTATGCTGCATCTTTCAAGTGTGGCCAATGAGCGGCCCCACGGTGGCGGAGCACGCCTACCGTGGTTTTCAAAGTAGCATTTCACTACCACGATCGCGGTTCCCATTGTCTGCAATGGCATTGGTGGTGTCACACCGCGGAGGCCAGGCAGTCGATACCGCTATGCTGCATCTTTCAAGTGTGGCCAATGAGCGGCCCCGCGGTGGAGGTGCACGCCTACCGCGGTTTTCAAAGTAGCATTTCACTACCGCGATCGCGGGTCCCATTGTCTGCAATGGCATTGGTGGTGTCACACCACGGAGGCCAGGCGGTCGCTACCGCTATGCTGCATCTTTCAAGTGTGGCCAATGAGCGGCCCCGCGGTGGCGATGCACGCCTACCGCGGTTTTCAAAGTAGCATTTCACTACTGTGATCGCGGGTCCCATTGTCTGCAATGGCATTGGTGGTGTCACACCGCGGAGGCCAGGCGGTCGCTATCGCTATGCTGCATCTTTCAAGTGTGGCCAATGAGCGGCCCCGCGGTGGCGGTGCACGCCTACCGCGGTTATGGACACATTATGCACTAGCAATGGCAATAGTCAAATTTAACAATTGAACACTATGGGGCCGATTCCGATCTCGGCCGGTAGGGCACCGAATTGGATTCGGCTTAACCGGATCCGATTCGGAGCCCTCTTTCCCGACCGATTCGTACGTGCGTCCGGCCGAGCGAGTACGATGTGAGCGCACGCGAAATCGCCGACCGACTCGTACGTGGGTCCGAACTGCTCCGACCGACTCGCACGGACACGACTCGCACCGCGCAATGGAGACGTTCCCCGGCCGGGCAAGTACGATGCGTGCCGCGAGCAGTCCGACCGACTCGCGCCGTCCGGCTCGAAAGAGCAGTCGGAGCCGGACTTTGGGGGTCCATGTCGGACCCCCCTGTATGCGTAGCCGCACGAGTCGCACACAGGGGGGACCCATGGGTCCCCCCACCTATGCATGTATGCCGCGAGTCGCATCGAGGCGTACCCGCTGTAGGGGGCGCCCTTGTTTGCCTCGCACCCATTGAGTCAATGGGAGCCCGCGTACGCGTTGTACGTCCGGCTCCCATTGACTTCAATGGGAGTCCGACCGACTCGAGTCCGATTGCATGCGTGCGCATCATACTCGTTCAGTCGGACTGCCAGAGTCCGATTCGGTCGGAAATCTCTCCGGGTCCGGCTGGGTCGGAGTGATTTCCAGCCTGAATCGGAATCGGCCCCTATGTCTCCATAGTGTCTTACTGCACTTGTTTTGTACAATGAATGCTAGTGTGACATTCAACTCACTGATGCCTACACATGCCATGTCTGTGGAAAATGTGACATGCATTGCCATGCACTTACTCACGTCACCTATGATATGTGTGTGGATGTACATCTATTGGTTGTATGATGTTGTCTCATCTTTGAAATCAACTCAATGTGTGAGATGGCTAATCAAACAACAGTAATGATTGCCTGACCACATAATAGTGGTATTTTACTGTGCCCATAGCTGATTTAAGTAGGATATGTGATCAGCTTACACACACTGTGCACATTGTGATGATAACTAGTGGTCTGTGCAACTTAAGCAAGAAGGTGTGGCAGGTAAAGCAGCTACATATGAGTCAGCAGTGTTGCTGTCTCATACATCTGCTGTGTCACCTACTCCTAGGCCTGGGGACACCAGATGTATTGGTGTACCATTCACAACCTCTGATTATGTTTTTGGGGTAGTCAGTATGTACAACATGTCCACTTGTAAAAACACATGTGGTGAAGGTGTCTCTGCATATGAGTTGTGGATTAAGCAATTGTTGGAGTACATTCATTGTTTCTGAGGCGTGAGTCAAGATGTGAGAAGTCGGACACATCTCATTGTGTAATTTGAATAACATTAGTCCTCTTCCATTTCATGTAGGCGACGACCAAATGTGCACCGTCCTTTCACAGTCTTGGCGGACATGGAGGATGTGGACATCATCCGGAAATTTCGTCTGGATCGCGTTACACTGCAAGAGCTGTGTGTTCAGTTGGAGCCCCATCTGAGGCCTCAACGAACATATCCAACTGCCCTATCCCCAACAGTGAAGATCATGGCAGCGCTGCATTTTCTTGCTACGGGCTCTTTCCAATACACGGTGGCCAGTGCCGGTGGGATATCGCAACCAACATTCAGCATGGTGCTCTGGGATGTGGTGTCCGCAATGATGCTATACAAGGACCAATACATACGATTCCCAAATACAGCAGATTTGCCTGCTGTGAAGGCTGGTTTTTATGCCCTTGGCCACATTCCTCATGTAGTTGGTTCCATTGACGGCACACACATTGCCCTTGTCCCACCATAGGCACGTGAGCAGGTGTATACTAGAACAGGAAGCACTACCATTCCATAAATGTGCAGGTGGTATGCCAAGCTGATATGATCATCAGCCATGTTTGTGCGCGATTTTCTGGCTCCGCCCATGACTCCTACATCCTGCGGAACAGCATTGTACCCCAGCTGATGGAAAATCTACATCCAGAGCGTGCATGGCTTGTAGGTGAGTACACTGAGTCAAGTAGTGTGCTGTGTGTGACATGCTGTTCTCGTCAACTGTTTGTATCACAACATTTCTCTGTGTATGTCACACCTAGGTGACTCAGCGTATCCCAACAGGCCGTGGTTGCTGAGCCCACTGCGGAATCCAAGTACCCCGGGTGAAATCAGCTACAACGAGGCACATGGTAGGACACGAGGTGTGGTGGAGCGCACTTTTGGCCTACTGAAGTCCCGATTCCGGTGCCTGGACAAGAGCGGAGGTGCACTGTTGTATTCCCTACGAAAGGTGTGCCGGATAGTTGTAGCATGCTGCATGCTACACAACCTTGCTTTGCGCAAAGCCGTTCTGCTGATCCTGGATGACGATGAGCGGCAGATGCCCCCTCCTGCACACCCACACACTTCCAGTGCGGACGATAGTGGTGAAGAGGAAGGTGTTGACGTGCGTCAACAGCTCATTGCCAACTACTTCCCTTGAATGTAAGTGACTTTGTAGAACAGTGACATTGTGTGTTTGCTTGGATGTTAGTATCAAGGCATAGAGATTTTTAACTGCTGGCTGTTGTTGTGTGTGTGATAAGGGATGATGTGTGTGGCACAGGGTATTTGTATCCAGGTACATCATGTGTATGTTGAGGTTGTTGACCATTGCTATGGGTGCTTGTTTTTGTACCTTGATGCCTAGTGTTGTGTTTCTGCTGTAAAGGCGTCACCTGATAAGTAAATGTCATTCTCTTGTGTCTTTCTAGGTTCATTGAAATGAATGAAATGAAATGAAATTTGTACTTGTAAAGCGCACCCATACCCCCAAAGGGGTGTCCAGGCGCTGTACGCATACCGCTGTGGAACCCTTCCTGGCTTTTCCCTGTGAAATGTCCACTCCTGGGCACTCCCAGGGTGAAGCCAGGCATCCCAGCGCTGCTGGGGCCGTTGTGGAGATTAAGCAAGCTATTGCCCAGAGTTGCAGAGTGGGACCCATGATTAGAATGGGCACCGAGGCGAGAATTATCAGGTCCGAGGAAATTGAGCCCAAGACCCGCCGAGGCGGGGATTGAACCCTGGTCCCGGGCCAGATCTCTGCATCAGGGTCTGCCGCTCTAACCATTGAGCCACACTTCTCCACATTCACCCTCTCAATGCCTCCTCTGCTTCAGAGCTGTTGGAACATTGAAATCTGATTTGTCATTGTACATACTGGAATAAACATGTAGCTCACACAGACATAGGTATGTGAAGAGTGTTTATTTAAAATTAGTTTTTGTGAAAGTGAAGGGAATATGTACATAAATGTGAACAGTGAATAAATGAGTTGTCAGTCATGGTAGTTGAGACAAATAGTGTAGTCACCAGCAAGCTGAAGTCACACAGTCCAACAGACTCAGGCCATCAACATGGCAATGTGGGCAAGGATAGTCAACATAGTCAATGCAAAGGGGAACAACAAGATACCATCATGGCTGGCTCTGTGAGTGGCGTTGGTATCGTGGCCTGCCACCAAATCCTCCCTTGTGGATTCTCGGACGGCCCCTGGTGCGTTTGGGAGGGGGGGCATCTGCTGCAGGGTCAGTGGTGTCTGAGAACTCACTCTCCTCCTGCACACCCCTCTCTGTGGCTGCAGCTGGAATGGTGGGCTGCACAGCAGGCAATCCACTGGAGGGGGTGGAGCTGCACTTGGGGCTGGGAGTCTGTCCCTCAGAACACCCACTAGCTGGCCAACAAGGTTGACAAGTTGGCCCATCCGTGTGTCCATGGACTGCTGCAGCCGGCGGATCTCATGCATGTCTTCAGCAAGCTGGCCCATTACTCCATGGTTCTCTTGGTAGGCACCAAGGACTCTTGCAATGGTGGCCAGGGATTCAGGGTCATTGTCCTCCTGTGTCTCTGCCCCAGTTGTACTCCCACCTGCCCTCCTGACACGGACCTGTGGCATAGTCCCCCGATGCACTGGCACACTCTCCCTGCCATGC
The DNA here is from genome assembly GCA_963921515.1 of Calotriton arnoldi. NCBI lineage: Eukaryota > Metazoa > Chordata > Amphibia > Caudata > Salamandridae > Calotriton > Calotriton arnoldi. The sequence goes on along the minus strand of CAWUFW010015768.1, from coordinate 335,161 downwards.
TGTGATTGTGTGGTGGTGTTGGTAACCACCATGGCAGGGCGTGTGTTGCAGGCAGCAGTGGTGATGGTGGTGGTGGAGGCCACACAGGTCATAGTGGCAGGGGGCAGCACAGTTGTTCTTGCCGTGGTGGTGGTGGAGGCCACACAGGTCGTAGTGGCAGGGGGCAGCACAGTTGTTCTTGCCGTGGTGGTGGTGGTGGAGGCCACACAGCTCATAGTGGATGGGGGCAGCACAGTTGTTCTTGCCGTGGTGGTGGTAGTGGTAGTGGTGGTGGGGACAATGAGGGCTTGAGACATGTTAGTCCCTGCCACACCAGAGGGGCCAGCTTGAGAATCCTCATCCGAGAATGTTGGGGAATCTGCATCCGAGAGTTCACGTTCCAGGGGGGGGAGACTGGCTCCGCATGTTGGTGTCATCCTCTGCAGTTAGTTGTTGATCTCCTGTTGAACAGAGGTCATATGGTAATTGAGTTGCACGCAACAAGCTTGATGTTAGACAATTGTTTGAGACATTTGATACAACAAACACTTTACAATGCAATGACTTTGTATGCCTGCTATATACTGTGCACCATGACATGACGTTGAGGTACATACCTTAGTAGTTCATGGTGTCCGTTGTGAATTGAAACTTGGTGCAGTGTACAGATAGTGTAACTACACGGACATGTCCTCATCTGCCTAATTGCGTGACATCAACTTTCTGTTGTGCGTCTTTTCATTTAGCTGTTCATGTAATCTATTTCAACAGAGCTAGAAGGAACCATTGTCATGTTATACATAGCTTTGGAATCACATGTACTTTCCTTTATTTTCATGTAGACCATGCATGTTTGGTGTTGAGATGGGCCTTCATGCTCAGACACCATGGCACTTCCACATTGCATTCTCTGCTGTGCATGATTGTGGGATGCATTTGTTTCACTTGTGACTTGGTGAGTATGAGTTCAGAATATGTGACAGTAACGTGCACTTAGATGTCTGCACACTGGATGTGGCATTTAAAACTATGCCAAGTTGGCTGACATGTTAGTGCTGATGTGGTTATGTGGCTACATGCATTTAGAAAAGGATGGCGGTGTGCATGCAGTCACTACCTACGTGTAAGTTTTGGGAGAGCAATGCGATAGCTGCCCCATGCTTGTGGGTGTGGGGAATGCTCCATCCTGCTGAGCTGTGGGACAAAGGGGCCTGTTGGGAGTTGTAGTGCAGACTTCCCAGCCACAAAGACCCCTCCCTGTTCAGATGGCTACCTAACTGTAAGGTTACACATTGGAGAGAAATGGCTGGCCTGTGCTTGGGGGTGTGGGGAATGCTCCATCCTGCTGAGCTGTGGGACAAGGGGGCCTGTTGGGAGTTGTAGTGCAGACTTCCCAGCCACAAAGACCCCTCCCTGTTGAGATGGCTACCTACCTGTAAGGTTACACATTGGAGGGAAATGGCTGGCCCATGCTTGGGGGTGTGGGGAATGCTCCATCCTGCTCAGCTGTGGGACAAGGGGGCCTGTTGGGAGTTGTAGTGCAGACTTCCCAGCCACAAAGACCCCTCCCTGTTGAGATGGCTACCTACCTGTAAGGTTACACATTGGAGGGAAATGGCTGCCCCATGCTTGTGGGTGTGGGGAATGCTCCATCCTGCTGAGCTGTGGGACAAGGGGGCCTGTTGGGAGTTGTAGTGCAGACTTCCCAGCAACAAAGACCCCTCCCTGTTGAGATGGCTACCTACCTGTAAGGTTACACATTGGAGAGAAATGGCTGCCCCATGCTTGTGGGTGTGGGGAATGCTCCATCCTGCTGAGCTGTGGGACAAGGGGGCCTGTTGGGAGTTGTAGTGCAGACTTCCCAGCCACAAAGACCCCTCCCTGTTGAGATGGCTACCTACCTGTAAGGTTACACATTGGAGGAAATGGCTGCCCCATGCTTGGGGGTGTGGGGAATGCTCCATCCTGCTCAGCTGTGGGACAAGGGGGCCTGTTGGGAGTTGTAGTGCAGACTTCCCAGCCACAAAGACCCCTCCCTGTTGAGATGGCTACCTACCTGTAAGGTTACACATTGGAGGGAAATGGCTGCCCCATGCTTGGGGGTGTGGGGAATGCTCCATCCTGCTCAGCTGTGGGACAAGGGGGCCTGTTGGGAGTTGTAGTGCTGGCTGCCTGTACATGTGCCCCCATGTAAATATTGTTATGTACCTTTGTGGTGAATGAGAGGGAGTTATTGTGGGATCTGTGAGACATGTTTGGGGGGAGTGTGGTGGACATGAGTACATTTGGGCCTAGGAGGTGTTGCTTTTTAGTTGTGCAAGCTACTACATAGCAGTGTTATGGCAGACTTTTGTTGGTACTTACCAGCCTCCATTCCCCCCTCAATTCCAGTGCAACTCTCTGGGTGCAGTATGCCAAGCACCTTCTCCTCCCATGCGTTGAATGTTCTTGGTGGAATGGGAGGGCCACTGCCAGTCCGGTTTGCCAGCTCACGGTTCTTGCTGTTCTTCTCCTTGACCTTGCTCTTGAGGTCAGTCCACCTCTTCCTGATCTCCTTCCTGTTGCGTGGAACTTGCCCTACAGCATTGACTCTGTCAACTATCCTTTGCCACATTTGATTTTGCCTGGCTGATGGGGTCTGTTGGACCCTGCTTCCTAAAATATATGGCTCAACTCTTATAATCTCATCCACCAGGACTGACAACTCACCATCAGTGAATTTGGGCATCTTCTGTGCCATGGTGTGTGATGTGCTGAGTGGTTAAGAGTGCAGGTGTGAAGGTGGTGGTGGTGGTGGTGATGTGTGTGGTGTGTGTGTGTTTGTGATGGTGTGATGTGTGCAGGGTTGCCTATCCTTTGTGTGATATTGTTGGGCCCTTCAGTTCTGGAGTTGTGCAAAGAATTGTGGTCATGCAGGGGCTGGTTTTATGCTCTGCTATGTGGGTGGGTCCAAACTGAGTATTCATGTCAGGTGTGTTGTCTGTGTTGAGCTGGGATTTGTAGTTTTTATTTGCCAGGGGCATGTGTCAATGGGGTGTGTTAGCTGTTTTTATTGGCTGAGCCAGATACACAGCCACATTTGGTAGTTTTGTGGTGTAGTTGCTTTCGACCGCCATTACTATTTCCGCGCGAACACCGCGGTCGGACTGCAATGGTCATTCCTCCAGCTCTCCCATTCATCATTGCTGACAATCACGGCGGTCGGAAACAAGCGGTCGTACCGCAGGCACCGCAGTAAGATCATAATTGCACTCGTGGAAATTCCGCTTGTGTATCGGCGGTTTGTGAGCTTTCCGCAGTGAATCCGACCACCGTGGAGGGTATTTCGCCTTTTCTGCACGTGCCCGGCGGTGTTTCTTGGGATCCGACTGCGGCGGTCGGATTTTTTCGGCAGTGCATCGTAATGTGATCGGCGGTGGTGCCGCAGGCCATGCGGGCGGTCTTTTCCCATTGCCACGGCGGTCGGAATGATTTTCCGACCGCCATCGTAATCGGCCCCTAATACACAGTTCCTTTAAAAAAAAGCATGCTTCTCCCAACGGCAACTTCCAAACGACAAAAACCTGAAAAAAAAAAAACACAATCCCTCCCGCTTAAATACACACTAAAATCATTAAAAAACACACATAAACACACTAACACCATATTCTAAACATATTTAAACATATAATACATATCCTAACACCTACCTATCTACGAACTAAAAGCAATTCGCAAACGCAAAACAACTAACTAAACCGCACCAAAAACACAAAATCCAAACTACACATACACTATACAGTACTTAACTACCTTCAAACTACACCTAAATTAAGCTTAAAAGTAATAAAATTAAACTTACCGTTACTGATGCGACGCAGCTTCCAACCGCGAGCTTCTCCCCTAAGAAATGACCTAAAACAACACAGATAGCCAACAAAATACAACTTAGTTTAGAAAATGGCTACCTAAATGAAATAACAAAAATACTTTTTGACATTAAAATCAATGTACATTACAAATGCAATACTAATTTATTTTTTTATTATAATTAATATTACTAATGTACTATATCTTTTTTCTTACTGTTAAAAAATGTTAAACTATAATAATAAATATTAGAAAATAAATAATATTTATTATTATACATTAAAATAAAATATGTAAATTTACCAATGTGATTTAAATAATATTATGTTTGCTAAAAACATGAAAAAATGTGTGTTAAAAAATATTTTTCTTTATCAAAATGTTTTCTTACCTTAATAATGTTATTTATATTTACAACTTAAATAATATTATGCAAAATATAATATTATTCATTAAAAAATATGCAAAAAATATAAAAAAGTCATACAATGAGAAAATTGTTAAAAAATGTATTTTATTAAAAATGTACACTGTATCTTATTATGTAATGCATATTTACAATGTGTATAAATATCCTATAACTGTTACCAAAAACAATGGGGCCGATTACGATGGCGGTCGGAAAACTTTTCCGACCGCCGTTGTAGCGGAAATTAACCGTCCGCATGTACCGCGGGAAAACCGACGGTCAGATTAGGATGGACCGCCAGAGTAATCGGACCGCGGCGGGCGGATTCCACGAAAGTCCGCCGGGAGCGTGCGGAGCAGGTGAAAATCTGTCCGAGGCGGTTGGATTTGATGCGGAAAGACCCAAAACCGCCGCACGGCCATCGGATTGACTGCACGTGAAATTAGGATACGATTGCGGTGACAGCGGAATGATCAGTTGTTTCCGACCGCCGCGAACGCAACCATTGATGAATGGGAGAGCCGGCGGAAGGGCTGTTGTATTCCGACCGCCGCGGTCGCTCCGGAAGAGTAATGGCGGTCGAAAACAACCACACAACAAGGCTACCAAGTATGGCCAGTAATCTGGCTCAGCCTCAAAAAACACCTAACATACCCCAATGACACATTCCCATGGCAAGTAAAAAATACAAATCCCAGGTCAACCCACACAACACACCTGACATGAATACTCCATTTTGACCCACCCACATAGCTGAGTATAAAACCAGCCCATTCCCTGACCAGAATCCTTTGCATTACTCCACAACTGAAGGGCCCAACCCCACAGCACAAAGGAGAGGCAAATCTGCACACATCACACCATCACAACCACACAACACCACCACCACCTTCACAACTGCACCTTTAACCCATTTGCACATCACACACCATGTCACAGAAGAAAATGCCCAAATTCACTGACAATGAGTTGTCAGTGATGGTAGATGAGGTAATCAGAGTAGAACCACATTTGTTTGGAAACCTGGTCCAACAGACACAATTAGCCACCAAAAACCAAATGTGGGCAAGGATAGTCAACAAGCTCAATGCAGTAGGGACTATCCCCACACCCAGAAGGAGATCAGGAAGAGGTGGAATGACCTCAAGACCAAGGTGAAAGAGCGTAACAACAAGAACCGTAAGCTGGCTCAGAGGACTGGCGGTGGCCCTTCTATTCCACTATGAACATTCACCGTATGGGAGGAGAAGGTACTTGCCATACTGCATCCAGAGAGTCTCACAGGAATACCCGGGGGAGTGGAGGCTGGTAAGTACCAACAAATGGCTAGCATTACACTGCTATGTACTGTCTTGCACAACTACAAAGCTACACCTCCTAGGCCCAAATGCACTCATGTGCACCACACGCTCCCCAACACATCTCACAGATCTAACATTTACTCCCTCTGATTCACCCCAAAGATAGGTAGCAATATTTCCATGAGGGCATGTGTACAGGCAGCCAGCACTGCAACTCCCACCAGGCCCCCTAGTCCCAAAGCTGAGCAGGATGGAGCACTCCCCCCACCCACAACCATATGTCAGCCATTGCATTGCTCTCTTCAAACTTACAGGTAGGTAGCCATCTTAACAGGGAGGGGTGTTTGTGGGTGGGAAGCCAGCACTACAACTCCCACCAGGCACCCTTGTCCCACAGCTCAGCAGGATGGAACACTTCCCACACCCACAACCATGTGTCAGCCATTGCATTGCTTTCCCCAAACTTACAGGTAGGTAGCCATCTTAACAGGGAGGGGTGTTTGAGGGTGGGAAGCCAGCACTACAACTCCCACCAGGCCCCCTTGTCCCACAGCTCAGCAGGATGGAACACTCCCCACACCCACAACCATGTGTCAGCCATTGCATTGCTCTCCCCAAACTTACAAGTAGGTAGCCTTCTCATGCTCTCTTGTCCCACCCCTGAGCAGGATGGAGCTCTCCCCCCACCCACAACCATGTGGCAGCCATTGCATTGCTCACCTTCACCTAACAGGTAGGTAGCCATCTTAACAGGGAGGGGTGTTTGTGGGTGGGAAGCCAGCACTACAACTCCCACCAGGCACCCTTGTCCCATAGCTCAGCAGGATGGAACAATCCCCACACCCACAACCATGTGTCAGCCATTGCATTGTTCACCCCAAACTTACAGGTAGGTAGCCATCTTAACAGGGAGGGGTGTTTGTGGGTGGGAAGCCAGCACTACAACTCCCACCAGGCCCCCTTGTCCCACAGCTCAGCAGGATGGAACACTCCCCACACCCACAACCATGTGTCAGCCATTGCATTGCTCTCTTCAAACTCACAGGTAGGTAGCCATCTTATGCTCTCTTGTCCCACCCCTAAGCAGGATGGAACACTCCCCCATCCTAGAGCCATGTCTAGTCTATTCAATTCCTCTGCTCCACTTCACAGGGAGGCAGACATCCTAACAGGGAGGGGTGTCAGTGGGTGGGAAGCCTGCACTACAACTCCCACCAGGCCCCCTTGTCCCACAGCTCAGCAGGATGGAACACTCCCCCCACTCAGAATCATGTGGCAGCCATTGCATTGCTCTCCCCAAACTTACAGGTAGTTAGCATTCTCATGCTCTCTTGTCCCACCCCTGAGCAGGATGGAGCACTCCCCACACCCATAACCATGTGGCAGCCATTGCATTGCTCACCTTCACCTAACAGGTAGGTAGCCATCTTAACAGGGAGGGGTGTTTGTGGGTGGGAAGCCAGCACTACAACTCCCACCAGGCACCCTTGTCCCACAGCTCAGCAGGATGGAATACTCCCCACACCAACAACCATGTGTCAGCCATTGCATTGCTCTCCCCAAACTTACAGGTAGGTAGCCATCTTAACAGGGAGGGGTGTTCGTGGGTGGGAAGGCAGCACTAGAACTCCCACCAGGCCCCCTTGTCCCACAGTTCAGCAGGATGGAACACTCCCCACACCCACAACCATGTGTCAGCCATTGCATTGCTCTCTTCAAACTCACAGGTAGGTAGCCATCTTATGCTCTCTTGTCCCAACCCTGAGCAGGATAGAACACTCCCCCATCCAAGAGCCATGTGTAGCCTATTCCCTTTCTCTGCTCCACTTCACAGGGAGGCAGCCATCCTAACAGGGAGGGGTGTCAGTGGGTGAAACGCCTGCACTACAACTCCCACCAGGCCCCCTTGTCCCACAGCTCAGCAGGATGGAACACTCCCCCCACTCAGAACCATGTGGCAGCCATTGCATTGCTCTCCCAAAACTTACAGGTAGGTAGCCTTCTCATGCTCTCTTGTCCCACCCCTGAGCAGGATGGATCACTCCCCCCACCCACAACCATGTGGCAGCCATTGGATTGCTCACCTTCACCTAACAGGTAGGTAGCCATCTTAACAGGGAGGGGTGTTTGTGGGTGGGAAGCCAGCACTACAACTCCCACCAAGTACCCTTGTCCCACAGCTCAGCAGGATGGAACACTCCCCACATCCACAACCATGTGTCAGCCATTGCATTGCTCTCTTCAAACTTACAGGTAGGTAGCCATCCTAACAGGGAGGTGGTGTTTGTGGGTGGGAAGCCAGCACTACAACTCCCACCAGGTACCCTTGTCCCCCAGCTCAGCAGGATGGCACACTCCCCACACCCACAACAATGTGTCAGCCATTGCATTGCTCTCCCCAAACTTACAGGTAGATAGCCATCTTAACAGGGAGGTGGTGTTTGTGGGTGGGAAGCCAGCACTACAACTCCCACCAGGCACCCTTCTCCCACAGCTCAGCAGGATGGAACACTCCCCCACACCCACAACCATGTGTCAGCCATTGCCCTGCTCTCCCCAAACTTGTAGGTAGGCAGCCATCTTAACAGGGAGGGGTGTTTGTGGGTGGGAAGCCAGCACTACAACTCCCACCAGGCCCCCTTGTCCCACAGCTCAGCAGGATGGAACACTTCCCACACCCACAACCATGTGTCAGCTATTGCATTGCTCTCCCCAAACCTACAGGTAGGTAGCCTTCTCGTGCTCTCTTGTCCCACCCCTGAGCAGGATGGAGCACTCCCCCCACCCATGACCATGTGGCAGCCATTGCATTGCTCACCTTCACCTAACAGGTAGGTAGCCATCTTAACAGGGAGGGGTGTTTGTGGGTGGGAAGCCAGCACTACAACTCCCACCAGGCCCCCTTTTCCCACAGCTCAGCAGAATGGAACACTCCCCACACCCACAACCATGTGTCAGCCATTGCATTGCTCTCTTCAAACTCACAGGTAGGTAGCCATCTTATCCTCTCTTGCCCCACCCCTGAGCAGGATGGAACACTCCCCCATCCAAGAGCCATGTGTAGCCTATTCCCTTCCTCTGCTCCACTTCACAGGGAGGCAGCCATCCTAACAGGGAGGGGTGTCAGTGGGTGGGTAGCCTGCACTACAGCTCCCACCAGGCCCCCTTGTCCCACAGCTCAGCAGGATGTAACACTCCCCCCACTCAGAACCATGTGGCAGCCATTGCATTGCTCTACCCATACCTACAGGTAGGTAGCCTTCTCATGCTCTCTTGTCCCACCCCTGAGCAGGGTGGAGCACTCCCCCCACCCACAACCATATGGCAGCCATTGCATTGCTCACCTTCACCTAACAGGTAGGTAGCCATCTTAACAGGGAGGGGTGTTTGTGGGTGGGAAGCCAGCAGTACAACTCCCACCAGGCACCCTTGTCCCACAGCTCAGCAGGATGGAACACCCCCCACACCCACAACCATGTGTCAGCCATTGCATTGCTCTCTTCAAACTTACAGGTAGGTAGCCATCTTAACAGGGAGGTGGTGTTTGTGGGTGGGAAGCCAGCACTACAACTCCCACCAAGCACCCTTGTCCCACAGCTCAGCAGGATGGTACACCCCCACACCCAGAACCATGTGGCAGCAATTCCCCTCAACTGTGTCATAGAACAGGTAGGTAGACATGCACCCTGCCATTCCTCTCAAAAAGCATGGAGCCATATGACCACACCAGCCCTCACATGTCACCCAACTTGGCATAGATCCAATAGCCACTTCCAGTGTGCAGACAGCTAAGCGTATGTAACTGTCAGAGAAATTAACGTTTGAACCACCAAGTCTCATGTTGAAGAAATTCAGGGCACAATCATGCACAGCACTGAATGCTATGTGTAAGTGCCATGGTGGCAGAGCATGAAGGCCCATATGAACACAAAACATGCATGGTCAGTTGGTAAAAGAAAGTAAAGTACATGATATGACAAGGGTATGCATAAGATTACAATGGCCAGTTCTTGCTCAGATCTAACGTCTTCCATGCAGAGCAAACCAAAAGGCGCATCACATAAAGTTGATGTGCTGCAAGTCGTTAGATGACGACATGTCCTTGTAATAACACAATCTGTATGTGGAACATGGTATCTATTTACATGGTATCTATTTACATGTCACACCATGGACAACTAATGTAGGTACCTCCACATCATGTCATGATGCGCAGTACCTTGCAGCCATAAAAAGTGATATCAATGTAAACTGTGTGGTGTATCACATGTAACATCCAAACGTCTAACACCAAGCTTGTGGGGTGCACTTCAATGACCATTTCACCTCTGTTCAACAGGAGATCAACAATTGACTGCTGCAGAAGACAACACCGACCTGCAGAGCCAGTCTCCCTCCCCAGAACATGGACTCTCGGATGCAGACTCCCTATGTTTCTCGGATGAGGATCCCGAACCTGGCTCATCCAGACTGCCAGGGCGCACCACGTCCCTGGCCCCCACTGTCCCCACCACCACCACCTCAGCAACAACAACCGCGCTGACCCCTGCTGCAATGACTTGTGCAGCCTCAACCCCCACCACCACCACCAGTGCTGCCTGCAACACTCTCCCTGCCTCAATGGTTACCAACACCATCACACAATCAGAGGAGGGCAGGGCGAGTCTGCGGGTGCATCGAGTGGCAACACCACAGGTCCGGGACAGCAGGGCAGGTGGGAGGGAAACTGGGGGACAAATTCGAGAGGACACTGGAACCGAAACCCTGGCCAACATCGCCAGAGTCCTTGGGGCATACGAACAAACCCAGGGACACATGGGCCAGGTTGTGGAAGAAGTGCGTGAGCTCCACCTGCTGCTGAGGTCCATGGACACACGTATGGGCCAAATCGTGGACCTCATGGACCAGCTCGTGGGTGTTCTGAGGGACAGTCATGCAGCCCAAAGGACAGCTCAACCCCCCTACAGTGGCCCGCAGGATGATACTCCCACCACCTCAGCTGCGGCCACAGAGAGGGGTGAGCTACAACAGGATGACTCCTCAGACACCGCTGAGCCCGCAGCAGTGGCACCCCCTGCAAAACGCAAAAGGGGCCGTCCGAGAAACACCACGGGAGGAACACGTGGCAAAGTACCATCCGAACGCCAGTCGCACTGCCAGCCATGATGGCACCTCTGTTCCCCTTCACATTGACTTTGTTGACTATCCTTACCCACACTGCCATGTCGATGGCAGGTGTCTGTTGGACTGGGTCACTACATGAATGTGGTGACTACTCTATTGTCTCATTTACCGTCACTGACAACTCATTAATTCACTTAGCACCTGTTTTGGAAAACATCACTTGTCTGTCACAAATACTCATTGTAAATAAACACTCTTTACACACCTATGTCTTTGTGTCAGCTCCATGTTTATCACAGTATGTACAATATTGACTCTGATTCCAATGAACCAGAAGCTCTGATTGTGATGAGGCATTGAGAGGCTGAAGGGACCTAGAAAGACACAAGAGAAGGACATTTACTGTCAGGTGATGGTATCACAGCCAATACACAACACTAGTTATCAAGGTACACAAACCAGCACACATTACAATGAGAAACAATATCAACATAGACATCATGTGGCTGGTCATGACTACCCTGTGCCACAAACATCAGCCATCAGCACAGAGCCAACAACAGGCAGCAGTCAAAAAGCTCCTCTAGGCCTTTTCACTACCATCAAAGACAGCAGACAATGGCACTGTTGTACAATGTCACTCACACTTAAGGGAAGTAGTGGTTGATGAGCTGTTGACGCAGGTCGACACCTTCCTCCTTTCCACTATCCTCATCACTGGACATGTGTGGGTTTGCAGGGGGGGCATCTGCTGCTCATCATCGTACAGGAGCAGGGGGATCTCTTTGGGCAAGGCCAGGTTGTGGAGCATGCAGCATGCAACTACGATCTGACACACCTTTTGGGGAGAGTAGAGTAGTGCACCTCCGCTCTTATCCAGTCACCGGAATCTAGACTTAAGAAGACCAAAACTACGCTCCACCACACGACGTGTCCTCCCATGGTCATCATTGTAGCGGACTTCACCCAGGGTCCTGGGATTCCTCAGTGGGCTCAGCAACCAAGGCCGGTTGGGATATGCAGAGTCACCTAGGTGTGAGATACACAGACCAATTTTGTAATATACTGTAGCTGAGGACAGCATGTCACACATACAGCACACTACTTGACTCTGCATACTCACCCACAATCCACGCATGCTCCGGATGCAGATTTGCCATCAGCTGTGGTACAATGCTGTTACGCAGTATGTAGGAGTCATGTGCTGATCCTGGAAATCTGGCACAGACATGGGAGATTATCATATCCGCTTGGCATACCACTTGCATATTAATGGAATGGAAATGCTTCCTGTTCCTGTATATGTGCTCACATACCTGTGGTGGAACCAGGCCAACATGTGTGCAGTCAATGGCGCCAACAACATTAGGGATGTGGGCAAGGTCATACAAATCACCCTTCACAGCTGCCAATTCATGTCTCCTGGGAAAATGGATGTAGCGGTCCTTGTATGTCATCATTACGGACAGGACATCACGTAGCACCATGCTGAACATTGGTTGAGACATCCCACCTGCGCTGGACACCATGTACTGGAACGAACCAGTTGCAAAGAAATGCAGGGCCGCCATCATCTTACATGTTGGTGTCAAAGCAGTCGGATAGGTTCTGCGAGGTCTCAGATGGGGCTCCAACTGACCACATAGGTCTTGAAGGGTAGGTCGATCCAAACGGAATTTACGTATGATGTCCTCATCCTCCATGTCCGCCAGCAATGTGAATGGACGATGCACATTTGGTCGCCTCCTACATAAGATAAAAGGGGACACATGTCAATTCAATTCCCCTATTAGATGTGTCCAACATCTTACGTCTTGACTGACACAGCGCCAACAATGACTGGCCTGAAACAACAACTTACAGCACAAGTCACAAGCAGAGACACCTTGATCTAAAGTAGTTGTACAGGTGTTCAGTATGTACATAGTGAGTACCCCCAAAACAGATTCAGACTTTGTGAATGTAAAATGGTACATTCCGACATCTTGTGTCACCAGCCCTGAGAGTAGTTGACACAGCACATGTCTGAAACAGCAACACTGCTGGCTTCTACGTAGCTGCTGTACCTGCCACACCTTATTGCGTGAGTCGGACAGGGCACACATTAACAACACAATGAGCACAGTGTGTGCATGAAGATCAAGTATCAACATGAGTTCAGCAATCTACACAGTGAAATAGGCACATTATGTAGTCAGTCCATCATTACTGTGGGTTGCTTAGCCATCTCACACATTGACATGTTTACATATTTGAGAGTGCATCACACAACAGATCTGTGTACATGAATTGGTTCTGCGATGGGTTTTGGTTGGCAGGAAGAATGGCGCTCAAGCTAATTGACGGTACGGTATAAGAAGAAAGAGTAAGTTTACGGTGCTGCCAGGTCAGGGGAAAGCCCAGACAACCCCTGCAGATGTGTGGGTTCGGACCCACACTTGTAATTGAAAAAGAATCCTAGGCACACGTGTGAGATGATAAATCAGAATATCAGTGTTCGGACTGTGATGCTCAATGTTACAATCACAAAGGTCGACACCAATGAATGTTATGGTAGATGGTGTTTATACAAAGCTTGCAGTGTGTCAAGATATAAGTACCAGCCGACACGTGTTTCGTCACCTGGGTAGTAACCCGTGACTCTTCAGGGCTGGGAAGGATACAAGATGTATAGTACAGTGAAATGGAAAAACAATCCATAACATGTAAGAGTGACATGAGTGAAGTGATAAATGGCGATCACCCCTCTAAAAGTGGAAACCCTAGAAAGAACATATAAAAATTAAGTGAAAAAAGGAGAACATAAAAAATGTGACTTTGCAATAAATATAGTAAATGTAAAGATAGTAGTACCCCGTGGGAGAGTGTATGACAGTATTTCAAAGTCACTACTACTACAAAAGAAAGTGCACCTCGTGCGCCTTGACATATTGCATGGTATCCTGGAAGAAAAAGGCCTAAGTGACATTTTGTGAAAACGTGTGGATGGGTGAATGAATGGTGACATACAGTGTTACTCTTTAAAATCTTATTTGTTATTATATTGATACTGAGACTTATTAACAAGAGATAGAAAGAGTAAAATAGATAAATAAGAAAAAATAAAAAAGGGGCAAGACAGAAAGGAAAAAGCCGAAGTACAGAGAAATGGAAAGTGAGAGCTAGGCTGCTTACAGTAAGAAATCTATGGGGGAAGTGAGTATCGTGGAGTAATTGATGATCCAGAGAGACTGACTGTGCAAAAACTGGAGGGAGAAATAAACAACAGAGGTGGGTTTACCTGACCATAGATAATAGAATCTGTACGGAATCTAATCGAAATAGACAGAGAAAAGCAATTGAATGAGTCTAAGAAATAAACATGTGTATGTAAAAGTGCTAAAAACGGCAGGCATGAGTAACTGGTAAGGTATGGACTCACCGCTGGACCGGTGATAATTCCAACCCGGTCTAGAGGCACATTTTAAAGTTGCAGAGTGGTGCAGCTACGTAGGTGGTAAGGTCGGTAAGGCAAAAGGAACCTGGACCCCATCGGTAATAATTCCAAGAGCACAAAGAAGAAAACCGGGCGAGTGCGTCCGTGTTCAAAGGGTCCTGAAGGTACGGTGAGGAAGTAACAATCAGGACAAGTTGTAAATCGATGGAGGAAACAAAAGTCCAGGTATAACAATGTAACGAGGGCGCAAAAACTGCAATCCTACCTGAGTGAAGCCGGAGGTATGTGTATGGATCCGTCTCTCATTCCGAAATGCGGAAGGAGCGGAATCAAAGCGGAAGTGGTTTATTTATTGAGGGAAAGAGCTGAAACGAACTGCGTTTCTAGAAAGCGTGGGCAACCGGAAGTGAGTATTCTAGTGTATATAGAGAAAGAAAAATTGTAGACAGAGAAGACAGACCAGAGAGTTAGAGACAGAAAACAAAAACAGGCCAGGAATATAAAGTATAATTGAAGCCCATTCTCACAGTGTAAAGGTCAATAAATATATAAACCACCCAAATGCGAAAATTACTCAATTTGAGCACAGGAATGGCCTACGATCATATTAACAAGAGTTAAACTGCATCAGCGATAGTGAAACAGAAAACCAGAGAGGCACCACGGCTTCTAATTTTTTACGCGAGGTACAGACCATAAGACGAGAGAACAGAACGCAACAAAGACTAGGTACACTGGACACAAAACCCGTAGAGGGAAGAGGTCTGGCCAAAGAAGATTACAAAAAGAAATTGAGGTCAGGGGACGGGAAAAAACAGTAGCTATCATAGAAGAAGTGCAGGTTATTAATCTCTCCGCTAAACCACTCACCAACGACATGATTTCTCTATTAAGTAAAGGCCTAAGTTTCAACCCCAGCGAATCAGGTGACCTTTGTAGGGCCAAAATTGATCTGTTCAAATTCATTAGGGGACTCAAACTTAGAAAGCATTTTTCTGGAATCCCTGTACCCAAAGAAGATACTAGAAATATAATCAGTGGCAACCTCTCCACCCTCCAGAGCATCAAGGATATCAAGGACACCCACTTACTCATGTCACTTGCTGACATGGATGATCCTCCCTACCCGTTAGAACAGCTCCTGCAGGAACTTCGACATAGATACTGACCTGACCATTTCCAGCGGCCTCAAAGTCAAGTCCAAGTGGACTCCAACTCTGCCAGGTGGCAACCCTATAGACATATTTTACAACTTGGTCTTAGAAGACTTAGACAGATATGAGAACAAATTTGGCAACACCAATAGAAGGACTAAAGACAATCTAACCAGAAATGAGCGTCTTGCCCTCATAACATTAAGTACTGATCAGGACATTATCATAAGAGAGGCGGACAAAGGAGGGAACGTGATCGTTATGAACAGGACTGACTATCACTATGAGACACTAACACAACTACGGGACACGACTTGTTATGAACTCCTAGAGGCCAATCCCATGGGCACACTGACCCTCCTTATTAACAAACACCTGACTGAATGGCACACTTTGGGCCTTATAGATGACGATGAGATCATGTATATGAGAGTAGTGAGACCAACCTCACCATGGATGTACACACTCCCTAAAATACATAAACAGGCTGCATTTCCACCGGGCAGACCTATCATCTCTGGGATAGGGGGACCCACAGAAAAACTGTCAGAATATGTTGACCTATTCTTGAACCCGATGGTAAAAAACCTTCCATCGTTTATCCAGGACACCAAGCACATTCTGGGCATTCTTGCAGACGTTCAGTGGCAACCAGGTATGATCATGGCAACCTTAGATGTGGTGTCTCTATACACATCCATTAAGCCTGATTTGGGTTTGAGAGCAGTCACACAATTCCTAGACAACAGATCTGTAACTCTCTGGCAGCACACTAACATGTTAATCTCCATGATGGATATCATACTTAACAACAACTTCTTCTTGTATGACAGACAATGGTACAAGCAAATTAAGGGAGTAGCTATGGGCTCGAAGTTTTCGCCCTCGTTTGCGAACCTTTATATGGGCTCACTAGAATCTGAATGGGTTTGGGGCCAGAAAGGTGCCTATTGGATAGATTCTATCATATACTGGGGGCGCTACATCGACGATTGTCTACTACTCTGGTCAGGGACAGCAGAAAAACTTGAGGCCTTTTGCACATACCTAAATACCAACAACATGGATATGAGATTCACATGTAACTCTAGCACATCTAAGGTTACTTTCTTGGATGTGGAACTTTATGTAAAAGAGAACACTATACATAGTCGATTATACCGGAAAGAAACCGCATGCAACGCCCTCCTACATGCGGACAGCTCCCATCCTATGCATCAAATAGAGGCCATTCCTTATGGTGAATTTATCCGAGCCAGGAGAAATTGCAGTGAAGAATGCTGAATTCCAGAAATGCATATGTGACATGAAAAATAGATTCTCGAGAAGGGGATACAAACAACACACTCTACACAAAGCCACACTTAGAATCGAGAAGACTGAGAGAGACACTACACTTCGGGAAAAGACCCAGAAAAACCGCAAAATCAACAAGTGAGATTGATTGCCGACTTCAATGACATCAGTGTGGTGATCAGAAAGAGTCTTTACAAACATTGGAATATTCTTCTGGCAGACAAAACAATCAGTGAGACAATTACATCTAGGCCTCAGATTACTTACAGACGTGGCAGAACCCTGAGGAGCAGATTAAGTCCCACGGTCCCAAACAGCACCTCAACCTCGTCCTGGCTCACACCACATATGAAGGGCTTCTTTAAATGTGGCTGCTGTGGTGTTTGCAAATGGGCTCACAACAAAATCAAAGAGTTCACCAGTCATAACAAACGCAAATATCAAATCAATCAGAACATCAACTGCACCACAAAGTACGTGGTGTACATTCTGGAATGTACATGTAAGACTCAATATGTTGGAAGCACTATCAGGACCTTAAAGGAACGCATAAGCGAACATGCCAGAGCAATCCACCAACAGGATGCCAGATATCCCATGGCTCTTCACATAGCATCATGCCCCACACAGGGTTCTCACAAGAAATTTTCTTTCTATGGCATAGATGTTACCCATCCCAACATAAGAGGTGGAAATCGTGAACTCAGACTGAGACGTCTAGAAGCAACTTGGATCATGCGTCTCCATACCGTAAGACACGGTCAAAACACAGACCATGAACTACAATATTTTCTGGGCACGTGATGCTCAGTGATATACAATGGACTGTTCTAAGATTTAAATGTCTGTAACCATTCTCTATGAGAAACCCAAAAAATGATCCATTAGGTTTTCCCCCTGTATATCAGACCATTTAACTACCGTCCAACTAAGAACAAACAAGGATGTTTCCTGGTGCTTCTCTTTGCAACAAATGTTGGAATTATGAATAGACATTTTCTGTTGTTATTTTCTCTGCACTTTCGTTTTGTTCTCCAATACTGTTCGTATATATAACATCAGACGATTCTGAACCTTCTGTGCATCCGCGTTAATGATCAATGATCAAAATGCTTTCTACCTATAACATTAGAATGTGTAGAGAAGCTTATGGAATGATACTCATGTCAAAGAAATTTATGTTTTGCTTTTGATAGTGTTCTGTGACCGTTATTTATGTACATGGTGAGACTGATGCAGTTTAACTCTTGTTAATATGATCGTAGGCCATTCCTGTGCTCAAATTGAGTAATTTTCGCATTTGGGTGGTTTATATATTTATTGACCTTTACACTGTGAGAATGGGCTTCAATTATACTTTATATTCCTGGCCTGTTTTTGTTTTCTGTCTCTAACTCTCTGGTCTGTCTTCTCTGTCTACAATTTTTCTTTCTCTATATACACTAGAATACTCACTTCCGGTTGCCCACGCTTTCTAGAAACGGTTCGTTTCAGCTCTTTCCCTCAATAAATAAACCACTTCCGCTTTGATTCCGCTCCTTCCGCATTTCGGAATGAGAGACGGATCCATACACATACCTCCGGCTTCACTCAGGTAGGATTGCAGTTTTTGCGCCCTCATTACATTGTTATACCTGGACTTTTGTTTCCTCCATCGATTTACAACTCGTCCTGATTGTTACTTCCTCACCGTACCTTCAGGACCCTTTGAACACGGACGCACTCGCCCGGTTTTCTTCTTTGTGCTCTTGGAATTATTACCGATGGGGTCCAGGTTCCTTTTGCCTTACCGACCTTACCACCTACGTAGCTGCACCACTCTGCAACTTTAAAATGTGCCTCTAGACCGGGTTGGAATTATCACCGGTCCAGCGGTGAGTCCATACCTTACCAGTTACTCATGCCTGCCGTTTTTAGCACTTTTACATACACATGTTTATTTCTTAGACTCATTCAATTGCTTTTCTCTGTCTATTTCGATTAGATTCCGTACAGATTCTAATATCTACGGTCAGGTAAACCCACCTCTGTTGTTTATTTCTCCCTCCAGTTTTTGCACAGTCAGTCTCTCTGGATCATCAATTACTCCACGATACTCACTTCCCCATAGATTTCTTACTATAAGCAGCCTAGCTCTCACTTTCCATTTCTCTGTACTTCGGCATTTTCCTTTCTGTCTTGCCCTTTTTTATTTTTTCTTATTTATCTATTTTACTCTTTCTATCTCTTGTTAATAAGTCTCAGTATCAATATAATAACAAATAAGATTTTAAAGAGTAACACTGTATGTCACCATTCATTCACCCATCCACACGTTTTCACAAAATGTCACTTAGGCCTTTTTCTTCCAGGATACCATGCAATATGTCAGGCGCACGAGGCGCACTTTCTTTGTAGTAGTAGTGACTTTGAAATACTGTCATACACTCTCCCACGGGGTACTACTATCTTTACATTTACTATATTTATTGCAAAGTCACATTTTTTATGTTCTCCTTTTTTCACTTCATTTTTATATGTTCTTTCTAGGGTTTCCACTTTTAGAGGGGTGATCGCCATTTATCACTTCACTCATGTCACTCTTACATGTTATGGATTGTTTTTCCATTTCACTGTACTATACATCTTGTATCCTTCCCAGCCCTGAAGAGTCACGGGTTACTACCCAGGTGACGAAACACGTGTCGGCTGGTACTTATATCTTGACACACTGCAAGCTTTGTATAAACACCATCTACCATAACATTCATTGGTGTCGACCTTTGTGATTGTAACATTGAGCATCACAGTCCGAACACTGATATTCTGATTTATCATCTCACACGTGTGCCTAGGATTCTTTTTCAGATCTGTGTACATGCACAACAACATCATAAGTGACATGTGAGGGAGTATATGCCAATGCATGTAATCCTGTGCACTGACATGGCATGTGTAGTCATCAGTGAGTTAAATGTCACACTAGCATTGAATTTAACTATCTGGTGGCATGATTCATAGTAAGTGTCAACTGTTCAATGATGAGAACTGGCCATTGCCATTGCTACAGCAAGATGTGTCCATAGGTGACGTAAGCGTGCACCGCCACCGCAATCATGGTCATTGGCACCAATTTAAAAATGCCAATTCGCGGTAGCGACCGCCTGGGCCCCGCGGTGTGACACCGCCATTGCCCATGCCCTTTCAGCCAATGTGAACCGCGATCGCGGTAGTGAAATACACTTTTGAAACCCGCGATAGGCGTGCTCCGCTACCGCGGGCCCAGTCATTGGGTACAATTGAAAGATGCACGATTGCGGTAGCGACCGCCTGGGCCCCGCGGTGTGACACCGCCAATGCCCATGCCCTTTCAGCCAATGGGAACCGCGATCGCGGTAGTGAAATGCACTTTTGAAACCCGCTGTAGGCGTGCACCGCCACCGTGGTCCCGGTCATAGTTACATTTGAAAAAAGCTGACCTGGAAAACCAAGTGCAGCAGCTGAGTACCACTGAAACAACCCCAGGGGGCTATATATGTCTGGGAGAGAGCCACACATTTCCACTGCATCCAGACACTGCTGCCTGCCATTCTTCATCCCCAACTGCTGCTGTTCCTGTGTCCTGGACCCAGTGATGGCGAGAACTGAGAACATCAGGGCCCGTCCCTTCACCACAGAGGAGCTGGAGGTCCTGGTGGACGAGGTGCTTTCACAGTATGGGAGGCTATATGGTGCTCCTGATGTACTGGTAAGTGTTTCAGAGTGAAAGTTTGAGAGTGCAAAGAGTGCTCACATGATGTTGCTCTGCTGTAGTATGTGCCTGTGAGTGCAAGTTAATGTGGATGCATCCTCATTTTTGATACACCATGCTCCATACATGGCCTAGTAAATATTGCGCTTGAGTATTTGGGGAGGATGGCAACATGGACATTTCTACAGCCCTTCTTCAGCAATAACAATACAAACGTTGGTCTGAGACTGGGTAATGTAATTGTGTGATACACTGCCTAGCATGCTGGCTTCAGGTAAATGGGTTGTGCAGCCTTATTTCCACAGATCCATGGCTGCATTTAAGGATGGGAGGGACATGCAGTGTTTTTGCAGCCATACAGTAACACTGCTGGTTTGGATAGTGGAAGTCTGAACAAACATTGCCTGTGCTAATGGATGTCATAGTCCATGAGCTTTTCACATGCTCATTTGTGACATTACAAATGTGTTTCGTCCAGAGGGTACTGAAGGATGTGTGTACAATTTTCATATTGCCCCCATGGATATGTATGCATTATGCACAAGATTGAAATGCCTGAGTGTAACACTCTTGGTGGAAATTCACCTATGACACATCAGATTAATGTACTTCGGAGATATCATCCTTCCATTGTTTTCATTATGTGTTCTGACTCGCATGTGTAGGTACTGTTTGCCCTCTCATATTGTACATGCTTTTGAATGTTCTGATGGCCCATGTTTAACCTCAGTGTGAGTCCCCCTGGCCTGCACAGATACTGCCCAATTTGACAAGGACCCATCAGTAAATGGACAGGGTGAAACATATGTGTTGTCTGCCACCCTATTTCTCAACAAGCTATCTTAGGCCTGAGGATTGCACAAGACAGACCTTGTGAAAAGAGTGTGATAATGTAAGATCATGTCCCTAAATGTGACCTCCATGACACAGGTAGCCATTCACAGGCCAAGGACATTGAGGGGTGTGTAGTGTTGGACACAGTGAGTCTGCCCCGACACATCATTTCCAATGTATTGTATGTCTTGCTCACTCACATACTGCATCACAGATGAGGGCCTTCTTCACATTGCTTTCTGTGCTGGCATTCTGCATGTGTATGACATGGCAATGTACTGTGTCCATCATCATACCTGCATACGTTTTTTATGAGATTATCTGATGCAAATGTACTGGGTGTCATGCTGTATGGCCTCTGCTCAACATTTCTGTATTGGTGTGCTATGTTTTTACATGCTCCTGTACTGACACACAGTGGTACATAACACAGTGTCACTGAAACTTCCTCTTCTTGTCTCCCATGCCTGCAGCTTAAAGTCCGCCAGCGTAAGGCCTTATGGAGGGCCATTGCACTCAAGGTGTGGGCTCTGGGTATCTCCAACCGATGGCACACACACTGTCACAAGAGGTGGGATGACATCTGCCGGCTGAGCAAAAACGTGGCAGAGATGACGCTGGGGATGCTCCCTCGGACTGGAAGGTTGGCGAACAGGAGCATGACACCACTAATGGCCCGCATCTTGGCAGTGACACAGCCAGAGCTGGATGGACGTTTGAGGGCCCATCAGCAGCAAGTTGGGGGTGAGTATTGTGCGAAGGGTGACTTTGGGTGTGAGTGACTGCATGTATCCCAACCCTGAGCCAGTGCGGAGCTCTGTGATTTTTCTAGTGTGATGCAATGGCTTCTAAGTGGCCTCTGTGTTGTGTGCAGCTGTCATGCATTTTCGCTACATGTACTTTCTCATGTGTTTAATACAATGGCCCATGACATTGCAAGATGAGATGTGGCCTTATGACATCTGCTGCATTATGGGTGTCATAGACATCACTGGGCAGTGAACAGCAGTGTGCATCATCTTAGTGTGCTTTCGTAGATATGTGCAGTGCCTGACTTGGAAATTGTGAGAACTACACATCTGACACCAATGTGCAACAGTCGTTGTGCTTCAAAGCACAACATGGTGGATATCAGTAGCTCATGGCCATTGTAAAAGGATATTTTGGAGTCAGTATCTGTGTTGTTCCTTTAAAGTGACTCCATATGTGACTGAGACAACATGCTGAGATGTATATCTATCTCACCTACAGGCACGTAGGTATGCTTACAGAGATCAGTATGTTAGGTTACAAGGAGGAACGGGCCTGCTATTTGGCTGTGTCAACGTCACATGGGTCATTAATGTCAACTATGCATGTTTCCATGCATCTTCTGAGTTTTGTATTAAGGTTGCACATGCAGACTGCACAGGGTGGTGGGCAACATGGGGGTATCATATTCTAGTTTTGTGCTTTGCTTGCATATGATGTTTGTGAGTATGGCACTATACTGAACCTACGTCTCTGTCTATTGCAGCATCTACAGAGGGCACGGAAGGACAGGGGATGGACACCAGTGGTGAAGCTTCTGGCATGACTGCTACACATGACCTCACTGACACTGATGTGACCAGCGCCTCGGAGGGGGACAGGAGTGCCCTGGAAGAATCACGCCCAGAAACACCAACCTCAACATCAACTGACTCCAGCTGTGACCCTCGATGTTGGCGGGCACAGGGAGTTCGAAATCTGCCTCTTCTTCCACCACACATCATCCAGTGCCCACCCTCCTGGCTACTACCACTAGTGCTGGCCATGCCCGCAGCCCTAGGAAGGGTAGAGTGTCCTTCCCCCCAGGCACTGCTGCCCCTGCCCCTGCCTCCCCTGCTGCCCTCAGTGTGGAGGCGGTGGACCTTTTGCGCCAGCTGTGTGTGGGTCAGACTACTCTCCTGAATGTCTTCCAGGATCATGACAAGAAGCTGGCACAGGTAGTTGCCTTCATGGAGGGCATTCATTCTGACGTGGGTGGGCTACACGAACTGTCCAGTCTTTGTCCTCCACAGTGACGGCAGCCATTCAGCTGTCACAGGCTCCCAGTCCAGCTCCAGTCCCTTCAGCAACCACCCTGCCAGTGGCACCAACTGACGAGAGTGCCCACACACCACAGCCCTCAGGCGCCAAGTACTCCACACGCAGCACACAACAGCAGCAGCACTCCAAGCGGCCAAGAGCACAGACACCATCCCCAAAATAAAAAACAGACACACAGGAGCGCAAAGGCAAAAGCCCTTCACGTGACACTCAGGGGCATCAGACCAAGAACCAGGCCTCAAGCTCACATTCATCTAAATTACCCCCATCCAAGGACACTCCCATCCCCACACCTGCTCCCAAAGACAAAAAAACAGTTGCCCTGTCTGCTGTGAAGCTGGTGCCTGCAAAGAGTCAGCACAAACAGCTCTCTAAGGCAGATTCACCCACAACGTCAACTCCCACCCACAGCCCTGTGAAGCTGGGACAGGAGAGCAAAGTGGGGGGTTTACCTGGACAACAGGGGATGGAGGGGAAAAGGCAAGGCCACCCCAAGCGTACCACCAGATCCAGAAAATCCCCACAGGGAGGGCCACCTGTACCTGATACTAGGGGTGGGCGGAATTTGCGTAGTCGCACTACGCAAAGCTCCACGAAACGGTAAAAAATCTCCGCAAGCACGCAAAAAGTTCCGCGAACACGCGGAATTGCTTGTTCCGCCCATTCGCGTTGCATTTTTCCTGTTCGCGAACGCTATTTGCGTGCTCAGGGAGAAATATCTCGCGAACACGCATTTTGAAAGCGCGAACAAGCAAAAAATTCCGCGAAGCCGCAGATCGCGGAATTTTTGGTAATTCCGCGTTCTCTGCGGAACGCGAAATTACCCAAATTCCACAAATTCCGCGAGCGGAACAGAATTTACCGCCCAGGCCTACCTGATACACCTTTTGTGGAGAGTGAGGCTGTTGTGCCCACCACACTTCCCACTCCAGCCAAGACATTTCTTGCCTATCGAATCCCCAAGAAGTGGAGACCCAGCCCTCCACATTCACCCTCACACACTGGGTCTCACGGCAGCATGTCTCCGCCTCCCCGTGCCACCATGCCACCCGTTCCTAGCAGCCCTCAGGCTCCCACAGCCACTGATGCCTCTACCTCAGCTGGTCTTCTCTCTCCCAGGTCCAGTCCTCCAACTGGCCCCGACAATCAGCCACCTCCCAGTTCAACTGACAGCCAAGTCTGAGGCAAAGTCCCCCTCTCAAACCCATCTCTCCCACAGCGATGCCTGGACTGCCCATTTGTATCCCCGGAGCTGTGGTGATTCCCATGGCAGTGTACGGTGTTACCCATTCCCTGTGCAGTTTCTCATCCACACATGTACAGACTTTGAACTATGGACTGGCCAATGGCCTTGCTGTTTGTCACTTTGGATGCCCATTTCCTGTGCAGTTTCTCATGCACACATGTACATACTTTGAACTATGGACTGGCCAATGGCCTTGCTGTTTGTCACTTTGGATGCCCATTCCCTGTGCAGTTTCTCATGCACACATGTACATAATTTGAGCTATGGACTGGCCAATGGCCTTGCTGTTTGTCACTTTGGATGCCCATTCCCTGTGCAATTTCTCATGCACACATGTACATACATGGAACTATGGACTGGCCAATGGCCTTCCTGTTTGTCACTTTGGATGCCCATTCCCTGTGCAATTTCCCATTCACACATGTACATACTTTGAACAATGGACTGGCCAATGGCCTTGCTGTTTGTCACTTTGGATGCCCATTCCCTGTGCAGTTTCTCATGCACACATGTACATACTTTGATTTTGTACTGGCCAATGGCCTTGCTGTTTTCTACTTTTGATGCGTATCTGTGTATTATGTAATAAAGACAGTTACTCCTGTTGTCTGCTTTGTCAATGTCCTTGCTAAATAAAAGGTTTAATGTATGGGTATGGTTTCATGTGACACATGCTCTGTATGCCACTTTAACATTGCCAATTGCTTGTTTTACTTTTTCAGAGTTTGCCAGAGGTGACAGGCCCTTTAGTTCTTCTTGACTCTGAGGCTTGAGGGTGCAATGATGGTTGTTTGTGATGATCTACTGTTATCCTAATCATTCTATGGTCAGGTTTGCTAAATTAAACACATGTCATGTTATGATGCAATACCACAACAGAGGGAATTCTATCCACAGGATTACTTGCGAGCTGGCCGGGGTCCATCATATCTGTGTGACCTTTCTTGATGTGTGAACAGCAGTGTTGATGTGTGGTCATCTTGTGTAGGCCTGTCTTCCTAGTCACATGGGTACATTTGAATATGTGAACTTGAGTGGTCATACAGTGTGAATGGGCTGTCATTGTCAGTAGTGTTGATGTGTGTGTGCCCCTGCAATGCCAACTGCACACATGTATGATCCAGGTAATAAGTGCCTGTTTGTTTCAATTGTCAGCTATGTGCTTCAGATTGTGGGCACATGTAGGAGTTGTAGGTTGGGCACTGTGCAGTGTGTTGTTGTGTCATGGCACTTCTGGGGGACACCTACTTGTTGTCGCTGCCAGCTGTGAGTATGCAGAGTGTGTGACTGCCAAGTCTGTGTTGTGTTTTGTTGATCAGCCATGTGTCTTGTTACTGTTTGTGCTCACTGTGCAGACCTGCTCAGCCACACTGACATTATTTGTGAGTTTTCTCATGCATTGCTGTCACTTGACCCATTTTTGGCTCCAGTATGGTATGTGGTATGTGGAGTCATGCCATCCCCTATAAGTGCTTCTGATGCCTACACATTGTGAGTAACTCCTCTATGTGTTTGTGTACTGTACACTCCTCACCTGTCCACTACTGAAGTACACACCACTTCAATCTCATGTCTTCCACCCCATGGCTTGCCAGTGTGTGAGCCTCCCCACCACTTCATAGTGTGACACTATACTATGGGAGGATGATCTGTGTACAGGACCAATGTGCCACTCAGGACAGTTTCACAATTATTTATGTGTTATTTTCTTCCACTATTTTGCAGTCATGGTTGCTCATGTGCAGTGCATATGTTTGAGCAGCACAGTTCTCTAGTCATGTTGTTTGCATCTGGGTTTCCCTGAGTGGTGCATCTGTGGGTGATGGGTAAGCTGTATGGTGTTTGCTGAGGTACTGCTACCCTTCCTGGGTGTGATGTTATGTTTGTGCTGTGATGATTTGTGTTGTGGGAGTTCATGGTGTGGCACTCAGATATGTGTGCTACTGGTTTGGTTGGTGTGCACAAACTGCTTGGTGTGCATGCAGTGCTGTCAGTGTATGTTGCCTTGTACTTGCCTGGGGGGCATACCCCTGATGTCCAGCTGAGTTTGCTATGTGATGGATTGGTATGTGCATCTGTTGTGTTTTTGTTGTAGATGTATGCAGTGTTTGGCCTGTATTGGCTCTTTCTACTGACAGGTGCAATGTGTGTGTGATGTTCTATTTGCATGACATTGTGTGTTAGTATTTTGTGCATTGTGATACATTCAGATGTGTGTTGCATGTGTAGTGTGCATTACTTGTGTGTCTGTCACATGCAGCAATGTGGATTCTTGTTCATGAGCTTATTTTGAGTGCACAATGGTGGTTTGTCCTCCTATTTTTGACCTGTCACTTGTCAGGATTGTGCATGTGCATGCTTGTGGTACACTATGACACCATGTTCACTTGATGACTGGTGTGGTGTGTATGTGTGTGTTAGCTGATTTGTCACATTGATCCCAGTTAGTGTTCATTATTAGCTTTTGATGATGCAATTCTTGTTTGTGTTGGGGTATGGTGTCTGTGCATTGGTCCAGAGTGACAATGTTGTGTATTCCTGTTCTGTCTAGGGTCACATTGCCTTTCCACTGTTTGGCTGCACATGTCTGGGCTTGTTGGACTTCTGTGGATGTTGTTTGTGAGATTTGTGTTTGGCTATTGTTTTTGTGTCAGCATTGGTTCAGGCATCCCTGAGTGTGAGTCTGATATTTGTGGATGCACCACAGGGTGTGTGATTGGTTGTCAGTGACCTCACAGGACATCATTTGCACCATTCTGTGTGTTTCTCACAGGTGTTGGGTGTTGCAGGTGTGAGATGGGTAGATGAGGGGCATGTGTGAAGGTCCTACTTGTGTTTGACAGGTAGGGAGTGTGACAATGAGCCATGTGTGTTGTGCTGATGGCATACACATGTCAAGTAAGTTGACACAGATGTGTGGCTGGTCACTGTATGACTTCAGACACTTCCTATCATTCCTGTGCCTATGCATGGCTTGCCTTGATGTATCCCTGAGTTGTTGCACAGAGGTCACTTTGGTTTAATTTCACTCACGGTGCCACCCATGTCTGATTTGATGGCCTAAGGGTGGTGTGATATGTTCCTTCACTTGCATGTGATGTACACATGCTATGTGGCTTGCTCCATGGTTTTCCAGCACTGTCCACTTCACTTTTGGCTGGCCCATTTATTGTCCTCCATTGCTGCTGACCTATGGTATGAGTATTTGGCTGGGTGTCAGTGTGGGTGTTTCTGAGTGACTTGACAGGCAGTGTGAACAGTTCAGTGGATGTTCATATGCAGTGTGACTCTTCATTTTGTAATTATACTCAGTTTGATTCACATGAGTGGAAGGTAGGTGTGAGGAGGAGGGTTGTCCAGCCCCTGAGCTTCTGTGCAGGGTGTTCCTCTTCACCCCCACCTTCCCAGTCAATCTCCCTTGTCCTTTGATGTGTGAGGTATGAGGTCTGGCTATACCTGGCTGAATAATTGTGCAGGGGGGGCACGGGAGGGGCACACAGTGTGGAAAATTAATTTGTATCGATAAACATTGTCTGCGCCATCTTGCCCTTTTTCCCAATGCCACACTTTCGTCGTCCGCGGCGGCCATTTTAGCTACCTTGATCAGACCCACTCTCTGCACACCGCTAATCCCCAGCGCGGCTCCACATCCTCGCAAGCCCCCCCGCACTGGTCACCCTCTCTCTCTCTCTCTCTCATGCACGGGCCATTAACCCCCTCCAACTGCGCTGCACTTCCTGGGAATCTCACCCCGGGCCTGCCCGACACCTCCCTTTCCTCCTATACACTATCACACCCTCTGACACCCCTCTTCCTCCGTATCCGATTGTCCAGGCCGGTCCCAGGCTATCACCTAGCCCTGCGGATACAGTTTATGGCCCCGACTGTAAGGAATCGCCCCTCTTCAAAGGAGTTACAGTAGATCAAGGCCCCCACCCCATGAGATCCGTCACACCACATGCATTCCGGGAACCGGCGGAATGCCCTGCTGATCCTGCCGTCTGATGACGATTCTGTATGGTGAATGGGGAGGGGATTCTCACTGTAAGGGTGCGTGGGAACGGGTCTGAAGCAGAAGATCCCAGGGATGTCCTTCATACTTCAAAGTATCTTTACTGTAATAAAGAATGTCTTCCTGCCATAAATGCGTGTATAAGAGGCCAGGCCTCAGAGATGCAGTAGAGCACCTCGTGAAGATTCCCTGTTGGTCTGATCTGACGTGTTCTCCTCCGGAGAGAATAAACCTTTGTTTCCTGCCTACCAGTCTCCAGCGCCTGCCTCTTCATTGATTCATATTTTGGGAATAGAGGCGACATCGCCGGGCAATACTTAAGGTTATTCCATTCGTCGATTGCCTTCCTGTTTTACAATTGGCGTCCCAAGCGTGGGGCCCATCAGCGACACGTGGATCCAGTGGAGAGGTCCTGACGACAGAGTGAACCACTGCAACGATCGGGAGAGCTCCTGTCCGATAGACCCTCGTCTGACAGCCGATCATCCGAACTTCACTGGTTCCGAACAGACCTCTCTCGAGTGATCTACGGTCCTGACTGGGAACCATCAGGAGTGCCGCGATAGAAGATAGAGGACGATCGGGCGCTGGATTCGGAGGACAGGAAACAGCCCATGCGGTCCGGGTAAGGTCGTACAAAACGACAAATTGTGAAACGATAACGGTTCTTTGAGACATTTGCTGCTTACAAACGAGGAAGAGTACAAATACTCTATCTTCCTTTGTGAACAGTGAAGGGTGGGTAACGCGGACTTTTGTCCCCTTTGTAATCTGTCGTACCTATCTTTTCTCCCCACTGATTGTTTGTTTGATTGATTGTCAAGGGTAGCTCCCTTTTTCTTTGAGTATCAGAGTAGCTCCTTTTGAGGCATTCCCTGTCTACAAACGGCGAGGGATAGGAATATTCTCTCTCCCTTTACAGATAGTGAAGGATGGGTAACGCGGACCTTTGTCCCCCTTTGTAATCTGTCGTGCCTATCTTCTCCCCACTGATTATTTATTTGGATCTAGTTCTCTTGAAACATTTATTGTCTGCAAACAACCTGGAATAGCAATATTCTGCCTAGTCTTTTGCAGGTAGTGAAGGGTAGGTAACGCGGACTTTTGTCCCCCTTTGTAATCTGTCATGCCTATCTTCTCCCCACTGAGTGGTAGCTGGTTCAGCCCGGACCGCTTGTTAGAGGTGGATCATCCAGTCCCACTGGAAGGCACCCCTAACAAAGACATGTTCACAAAGCATGGACTAGTCGCTATAGCATATTGCAAATTATGGCACAGGTATACGAAGAAGGAACCCCAGAGTCAGTGGCCACTGATAGGATCCTTTGAAGAAAGCAAACTAGATGCACTAGATGAAGCCCTAAAAACTCGTGAGAACGACACCGACCATGCTAGACAGCGTTGGCCTGTGGCACAAAGAAACTGTACAGCGAAAGAAGAAAGAGGAAGCTAGGTTAGACAAAGAGCTACGTAAAGCAGCCCACCTAGCTGCAAAGAAACTAGAGGAAGAAATAAAGAAGAGAGAGGAGGCTAAGCGAAAACAAGAGATCGAAACACCGAGCCAGTGTCCTGTTAGAACACCCTCTGCGCTCTACCCTGAATTACCTTCGAAACAGCGAACCAACGATGATCTCTTATTAGGTCCTCCGATCATCTACATGCCCCCTCCATATGCCCCTTCCCAACCTTCAGCGCAACACTCGCGACCCCCAAGCACAGACGAGAGTAGCGCCAGGGCCTCGGCCCCCAAGGCCTCCGCACCGGCGGAATCCCTCGCACCAGATACAAAACAGCAGCAATATTAGATGACCATGAGGCCCGAAACACAGAACCCACAAGGACGAACAGGTTGGGCAAAAACGAGCAAGAGAGGATTGACAAGGTAGTCAGGACACTAGTAGAACGAAAGGAGAAGGAGGAACACGTTATGGATATATTCAACTCATATGCGGGAAGCCACAGACGACACTTTGTCGTACGATTATGTTATCATGTCCTAAACGCTTATGAGGACCGATATCGAGATAGAGGTCCCGAGAGCCTAACGACTCT
Source organism: Calotriton arnoldi (assembly GCA_963921515.1). Lineage (NCBI taxonomy): Eukaryota > Metazoa > Chordata > Amphibia > Caudata > Salamandridae > Calotriton > Calotriton arnoldi. Next base: position 304,669 of record CAWUFW010015768.1, on the reverse strand, counting down.
GTATAGAAAAATTGATATCGGGGATGAGGGCGAGTGTGACGTGACGGACCTCCTTGCGCGTACACTTAGGGTTTTCTGCCACCTCACTGAATCAGAGGTGGAAGCTAAACCTACGACATCCGTAGCGGCCGAACCACGAATAGAGCAACCTAGCACCATGATGCCGATAAGAGAGGCCGCCCCTATTGGGTCCCCCACGAGGTCAGGGAACACACGATGATGTTAACCATACGGATGCAAAAGGGAGGATAGTGTACAACTGGGTCTACCAACCATGGGATCGACAGGATATTCTGACGTTCCGAAAATCTCTGCCCGATTTACGAAAAACCCCACTGCCTTCTACACTGAACTAGGTACAGCCTTAGGTTCCACTATCATGACCCTAACGGACCTCGATTTGTTCTTCGGGTTATGTCTGCCAGCTGATGTGTGGAAGCAGATCCGCAAGGTCGACCACCTTGAGCTGTTCGGACATACCTGGAAACAACTCGATGAGTTCGACAAGCAACGAGGAGCCGGGCAGAAACCCGTAACGGCCATCCTTGAACTCCCGGACAAGATCGTCCAGAAACTCAAGACCCTGATTCCCGAGAAGAAAATAGACTGGTCAATAGTGACGGCCTGTAGACAGAAACCACAAGAAGACGCTTCGGAATACTTCTCTAGGTTCGAAACGGTGTTCTCCGACTACAGCGGCCAAGATATGGCCACTGCAACCGGACACCACTTGTTCGTTCAGAATTTCGTGAAAGGCCTGGTGCAAGAAGTTTCTCAAAAATTGCAGGCGAGCGAAAGCAGTTGGGCAGCCTCTAAACCCACGGCTATCCTCCAGATGGCCCAATACTATGAACATCAGAAAAATGAGAATGATAGGGCATCCGAACGTAAAAAGAAGGAGTTGAAAGAGCGGGTCATGATAGCTCAACTGCAGGGGGTGACGATAGGTAGGGAACCCTCCAAGGGGAACTACCAGCCGACAGCCCCTAAAAATACACCCTCCAGAGAACGAATGCCTGTACCCTATACAAGCCGAAGGGACTTAGATGAAAACCAATGCACGTTTTGTAAAGGATACGGTCACTGGAAGTCGCAGAGCCCGGTCCTTCATGAAGCAAACAAGAACCGAGAGGCTAGGGATGGGACAAACGGACAAAAGAACAGGGACCAGGGACGGGGACACACCAATGATGCTAACTATGACAGACCAAGCCGACCTAACACATTTGACCGCCCACGACAGAATCAGTATCAGCAGTCCGATTGCGAGAACGTCCGCGATTTCGCATAGGACAGCCAGGGACAAGGGAGGGATCCAGTCGAGCTTTGTGTTGACCAGCAAGGTCCTTATGTCACTGCTAAGGTCCTGGGTACGAAGTCCCCATTTTTGGTGGACACTGGGGCAACACGTAGTGCATTATCCAAACGACTGATTCCAAGGGCACCCTTGTCTGGCTCACACGTGACATCAATAGGCTTTGATGGAACGCCCTCTACTAATCCCTTATCTACACCGATTCCCTTTGACTTAGAGAACAACATCACGGACACGACCTTCCTGCTATCTTCCAACACCCCACGCCATTATGGGTCTTGACCTCCTGAAGCACTTTCGAGCCACCATTCTATGTTCCCCAGACGGAGTACGAGTCATACTGTACGATAACCAGAATCCGTTCAGACCTTGTCCCACCCGACGCATGTTTTCCATCACTGACGCTGACTTGTCCTTACTAGACACTTTACCCCCGTACCTTTGGGCCAAGACCGACTCACACGTAGGACGCATGATGATAGACCCTGTGCACATCACTGTACGGTCAGACGCTATGCTCCCAAAGCTCCCACAGTATCGGATATCGCCCGAGGGCGAGAAGGCATTGGTAGGAATCATTCAGTCCTTAGTCGATGCAGGAGTGGTAGAGGAAGTAGTCAGAAATATCTGTAACAGCCCTATCCTACCCATTGTCAAGAAGCAAGGCGAGGGAGATGAGAAGGCTTATCGCTCATCATTGACCTCCGCGAAGTAAACAAAGTAGTCGTACCTCAGTACCCAGTAGTCTCTGACATCACCACCATCTTGACCCTGATCCCCTCCACTGCCACTGTTTTCACCGTCATAGATCTCAAAAATGCTTTCTTTCTATCCCCATCCATCCAGACAGCCGATACCTCTTCGGCTTCACCCTAAAAGCCCGTTCATATAGATTCTGTAGAGCACCCCAGGGCTACACTGAGAGCCCCAGCATCTACAGCCAGGCTCTCAAGAGACAGCTGGACGCAGTCCAGCTCCCGGACGGAGTGGTGTTAATCCAGTATGTCGACGACATTCTCCTGGCTGCCGACACTACGCCACTTGCCACCACAGCCACCATCCAACTCCTGCACTTCCTCGCGGAGAATGGTCACAAGGTCTCCAAGAAGAAGCTGCAGTTCTGCCAACCACAGGTGACATACTTAGGCCACCTCCTGTCCAAGGACGGGAGAAAGCTCACACCCGATCGGATCCGGACCATCCTAGAGACCCCCGTTCCCAAGACTCAAAAGCAGGTTCGCTCCTTAGTAGGCCTCACGTCCTTCTGTCGGCAGTGGTTGCCAAACCTTAGTCTCATAGTCAGACCTCTACTCTCTCTGTTAGCGAAAGACGTTCCCTTCCCACTCCCTTGGACCCCTGAATGCCAATCCTCCTTTCAAGAACTACGAGATGCCCTCTGCTCAGCCCCTGTTCTAGGGACCCCTGACTACACCAAGCCCTTCTCCTCTTCACCCACGAGAGGGAGGGGTGCACTTTGTCTGTCCTAACGCAACCCATAGGTCCCAAACAACGCCCTTGTGCCTACTTCTCTGCCACTCTTGACCCTGTAGCCAGAGCTCTGCCCGCCTGCCTTCGAGCGGTAGCTGCCGCTGCCGTCTCTATCCGACAAAGTGAGGGGATCGTACTTTCGAATTCCTCACTGTGCTGGTCCCCCATGCTGTCGACACACTCCTGAACCAGACCAAGACTCAGCACCTGACTAGCGCACGACTGACTGGTTACGAGTTAACTCTGCTTACACCCCACATCATGTTGAAACGATGTACCACTCTGAACCCTGCCACTCTGTTGCCCCTCCCCGATGACGACCCCAATGTGTCCCCTATGCATGACTGTGTGACCCTCACGGACGAGCAAACTAGAAGTAGAGCTGACCTCCGTGACACTGCCATCCCAGACCCTGATGGAGAGCTATGGGTAGACGGCTCGTGCATTAAACTCCCCGACGGCACGACCTCGGCTGCCTATGCAGTCACCACAGCCCGGACGGTAGTTGAGACGGCCCGCATCACCCAACGGTCCGCACAAGCGGCAGAACTAATTGCCCTCACACGTGCATGCGTCCTAGCAACAGGCAAAGTCGCAAACATCTACACCGACAGCCAGTATGCCTTCGGGGTGGTTCATCATTTTGGGCTCTTATGGAAGGAAAGGGGATTCCTGACTTCGCATGGTACACCCATCCTTCACGGAGATCTAGTCTCTACCTTGACCGAAGCAGTCCTCCTCCCCGAACGACTTGCAGTCATCAAATGCCAGGCACACAAGAAAGTGACAGACATCATTGGACAAGGAAATGCACTAGCCGACATCACTGCTCGAACCACAGCTGAGAATAGGACGACGACACGCATGTACGTGACTAGGTCACAGACGGAAAATGGAAGGACGCTAGAGAGCACATTAGAGACATACAAATGGCCTGCTCCCCCAAGAACTGACTGAATGGGCACGGGTGGGACTGAAAGATGATGAAGGCTGCTGGTTGACAAAAGACACGAACAAATGGCTGCTACCCAATTCCTACTTGATCCCCATACTGACTATGGCACACTCCCCAGCACACATAGGATCTGCCCCCATGATTGAACTCATCACCCGAGTCTGGCACAACGACAAGATTCCCGACTCTGCTAGACGCCTAGTTCAACAATGCTTAATCTGCTTGCAACACAACCCAGGGAAAGGAACTGTTGTCCCTCGGGGTGGGTTCGGGGTCCCCGACCATCCCTTTGAAGTCCTACAGATGGATTACATTCAGCTAGACCGTTGCCTGGGTTTGAAGTACGTCCTTGTTGTCGTGTGCGCCTTCAGCAAATGGGTGGAGGCCTATCCCACACGCGACAACACTGCCATGACCACTGCCAAAGTCCTGTTAAAAGAGTTTTTCCCCGATATGGCCTTTGTCGGATTTTATGGAGTGACAACGGCCCCCACTTCATAGCTGAAGTCATCCAACTTATCTTAAAGGGATTGGGTGTAAAACAGAAATTTCACGCAGTCTTCCACCCCCAATCTGCAGGCCTGGTCGAGCGACACAACGCCACACTCAAGCTAAAAATCTCTAAGATTGTTGCCTCCACCGGACTGAAGTGGCCTGATGCCCTCCCATTGGCATTACTATCAATGCGCTCCACCCCCACTAAGCACCACTTGACCCCTACAAGTAGTATTCGGGCGGCCAATGAATATTTGGGCCGCGCCTAGGCCAACTTCGATCCATGACGTCCCAGACGTCCTAATGTCTGACTATCTGTGCACCCTCACTAAAACCTTAACTGTCATCCATCAACAGGTGCTACAAGCCATCCCAGACGCTTCCAGGGGCCCAGGACACGACATTCACCCAGGGGATCACGCCTTGATCCGCAACTTCCAGCGTGCCAAAAGCTTGGAACCTCGGTGGACGGGCCCCTGGCAAGTCCTGATCACTACACGGACAGCCCTTCGAGTGGAAGGCAAGCGCCACTGGGTGCATGCGCACCATTGTAAACGCGCCCCCAACTCTGACGACGGAAGAAGACATCGCGACTCAGGAAGAGCTCCTGACAAAAGACAAACCATCGTTGAGCTGTCACACCGACACAGAAACGCTCGAACTGGCAGAGTTTCCCGATCCCACCGTACCGTCCAGGGAAGGGTACAACCTACGTAAAGGGAGGAGCTTCGGCAAAGCAGACCACTGACTGGGTAAAATCTCAGAACGGTAGCCTAACACACTCAAGGTTGCCCGAAGAGAAGTCAGAGAAAGTCGGTGGTTCTGCCCGCTACCGAGCACTCTGAAGATGATGGAAGCGCCCGACTCCTCAATGATGGAAGCAACTGGATATCCGAAGAGGACCTACCGAAACCCAAAGACTAACAAACTGCACAGCTCAAAGACTATAGCCGTTTTCATTACCCTTCTCTTTGCCTCCTCCTCATGACAACCTTCTGGATCATCGAAGAAAGCACACCCGCTCACAAAACATTGCTCCCCACTGAACTGCCGATAACTACCAAGGAACACTTCCTGATTGCCCTTTCTCCACCGCTCCGAGAGAGACGCAGGGAGTTCTGGAATAACTCTTTTGTGCAACTGCTGCACCAACACAACCTTGCCGCTAATGCCACTAATTGCTGGATCTGCGGGCTGCTGCCCCATGCAGCCGGACACTCCATCCCGTTCATTCCTTCGCCCTTTTCCATCCACGGCTCCTGTCTTGCCTGGCTGATTCTTCTGCAAGAAAGCTTTAAAGACAATGCCACATCAGAAAGAACTGTTTCGCATTTCTACCACGAGGCATGGCTGAATAAGACTGGGCAAACCGCTACTCCTTTTTACCCTCTGACCTCTGGTACCTCTATTCACATGGACATCCCTGCCAAAGAACGAGTGGAAATGCAAGTTTTCCATAACCCAGCCAGACCCACTTTCTCCTACCTCCGGAAACGAACAGCCACCACTCTGACAGTGGCCTTGTCTGTTGTCAACGTCTCGGGCCTTGTGTGCATCGAAGGCCTGGGGACGCAACTGGTGGGCCGCAGCGCCTGCGTCATCACCAGAACACTGGATTCATCCGACCCTCCCTCCTTTGTTGCTTCTCCAAATATGTACTTTGTTTGTGGCACCAAAGCATACACCTGGCTCCCCAAAGGTTGGGGGGCACATGCTACATTGCCTTCATCCTCCCACCTACGTATGTGGCCCCAGCAAGCCATCACCGGCAAAAGCGTGCAAGGGACATCGACCAGGCCGACTCGACAGGAGCACAGTTCTTGGATGCCGCGAAAGGACTTGTGCCATTCTGGGGTCCGATGACGAACAGCCGCGCCATCCGACACTTGACCCAGGCAGTTGAAACCACCATGAACATCACAGGTGGCATCTTGACCAATAACACCGCAGAGCTTCAGGCAGTCCGCCTGGTGGCTCTGCAGAACCGCCTTGTTCTAGACGTGGTTCTGGCAGACCGAGGAGGAGCATGCCGCATCATTGGGTCCAGCTGTTGCACCTACGTGCCAGACAATTCACCTTCTGTTTACAAAAGCCATCGAACACCTCCATAGACTGTCCTCTGAAGTACACCGGGAGCAAGAAGGATGGTCGCTTGGGAGCTGGTTCTGGGACTTACTGAAAGCCTGGGGGTGGAGGTTGTTCACATTCATTCTGATTCCGATTGTGGTGCTATGCGGGTGTTGCTTAAGTATCCAATGTCTGCCTCCTCTGTGTTCATTATTGTCAAATTGCATTTGCCCAAAGACTTTGGACTTACAGGCTGAACACATGAAAACTTTGTATGAGACAGAAATACGTGGCATTATGGGGATCGACCCGAATTAACAAGTTGGCGAGAAATGTTAAAAGGGGGGACTGTGGAAAATTAATTTGTATCGATAAACATTGTCTGCGCCATCTTGCCCTTTTTCCCAATGCCACACTTTCGTCGTCCGCGGCGGCCATTTTAGCTACCTTGATCAGACCCACTCTCTGCACACCGCTAATCCCCAGCGCGGCCCACATCCTCGCAAGCCCCCCGCACTGGTCACCTCTCTCTCTCTCTCTCTCATGCACGGGCCATTAACCCCTCCAACTGCGCTGCACTTCCCTGGGAATCTCTACCCCGGGCCTGCCCGACACCTCCCTTTCCTCCTATACACTATCACACCCTCTGACACCCCTCTTCCTCCGTATCCGATTGTCCAGGCCGGTCCCAGGCTATCACCTAGCCCTGCGGATACAGTTTATGGCCCCGACTGTAAGGAATCGCCCCTCTTCAAAGGAGTTACAGTAGATCAAGGCCCCCACCCCATGAGATCCGTCACACCACATGCATTCCGGGAACCGGCGGAATGCCCTGCTGATCCTGCCGTCTGATGACGATTCTGTATGGTGAATGGGGAGGGGATTCTCACTGTAAGGGTGCGTGGGAACGGGTCTGAAGCAGAAGATCCCAGGGATGTCCTTCATACTTCAAAGTATCTTTACTGTAATAAAGAATGTCTTCCTGCCATAAATGCGTGTATAAGAGGCCAGGCCTCAGAGATGCAGTAGAGCACCTCGTGAAGATTCCCTGTTGGTCTGATCTGACGTGTTCTCCTCCGGAGAGAATAAACCTTTGTTTCCTGCCTTCCAGTCTCCAGCGCCTGCCTCTTCATTGATTCATATTTTGGGGAATAGAGGCGACATCGCCGGGCAATACTTAAGGTTATTCCATTCGTCGATTGCCTTCCTGTTTTACAACAGCATGTGCCCAAATGGATGTGTGATGAGTACTGTGGGAAGGGTGAAGGTGGAGCCCTGTGAATCTGGCCGGACTGCCCATGCCTGGCGCCGGCCCTGCCTACTACATTGTGCGCAGGTTTTCCCGCATCTTCACCGCTGCGGTGATTTTCCCGGGACATTGCAGTGATTTCGCAATTGATGGGTGACCCGGATGTGGAGGTATGGGTTTCTAACAGGTAGGACATGTGTGGGTACACTGGGGAATATGTTCCTGTCCCCACCAGAGTGGCTGATGTGGACAGGAACCGTATGTCAGCACAGGAGTTGTGTGTTGTGGTTGTATGCGGAGTTGTGTATTTGCAAACCTGCGGCGTTGTCCGCAACAGTGTATTATTTGCTGGTAGTGGATGAGGTACAGCAGCGGTAAGGCTTGAAGAGCTGGATCCATAGCGGTCAGGACCGCGTGGAGGAGACCGGGAGTCGAGTTTCGCTTTCCGCTGTAGTGCTTCCGCCGTCTCCGGGTGGGTGGATTCTCCGCTGCGGTGTGATGGGCTGTTTGCGGCATTGTGATTTGTACAGCAGACGGGACGTCATTCCGCACGGCGGTGTGTCTCTATTGGCTTCCTCCGCCGCGATTGCGGGCGGAAATTTCTGGCGGTTCACGTAACTCTGCAGCGGACGGAAAATGGGCTATGTTTGCCCATCGTAATATGGTGGTCGCGAGGACTGCTGCTGGAGTGCGGAAAAGGACATTTTCCGCCATCGCCAGCACCGCAGATGTGCCTCCGTCCGCCATCCTAATGAGCCCCTATGTTATAAAAAAATGTATAAAAACCAGTGAACAACTACATCTTTATTTGTAAAAAATTTACATATTTACCAAGTTCTACATTCTTAAAAAGTTACAATTGTTTCATGCTGACTATACTTAAAAAGTATATGTTTATGTTGAAATATGTATTAAATATGTTATGTATCCCAAAACAACAAATGTGTTATTATTTCTCTTTATGACAATGTATATATTAAAAATAGTTTAATAAAACAAAATGGTTATTATTTATTTGCTTAACTCTTTGAATGAAAATAAAAACTTTAATAAAATATAAATATTGTGTTGTATTTAACTTCTATATTTATTGTTGTTTTCTGTATTTACAATCAAATATTTACCTTAAATTATATATCACGCAAATATTGATTTTTTTAAACACATAGATAAAATAATATTACCACTTAACATAGATTTGTATGATTAACATTACTACAAATTAAAGAACAATTATTTTACTATTCCCACTCTACACTATATCAAATCAGGGAAACAACAGGACACTAAACATACATAATTTACTATTCCCACTCCAAACTGTACCAACTAAGGGTGGGTGCTGGTCACTAAACATATATAATTTACTATTCCCACTCCAAACTACATTAAGTCAGGGAAGGTGCTGGACACTAAACATATATAATTTACTATTCCCACTCCAAACTACATTAAGTTAGGGAAGGTGCTGGACACTAAACATATATAATTTACTATTCCCACTCCAAACTACATTAAGTCAGGGAAGGTGCTGGACACTAAACATATATAATTTACTATTCCAACTCCAAACTGTATTAAGTCAGGGAAGGTTCTGGACACTAAACATTAATAATTTACTATTCCTACTCCAAACTTAAAAAAGTCATGGAATGCATTGGATAGTAAACATATATAATTTACTATTAACACTCCGAACTAGAAAAAGTCAGGGAAGGTGCTGGACACTAAACATATATAATTTACTATTCCCACTCCAAACAACATTAACTCAGGGAAGGTGCTAGACACTAAACATATATAATTTACTATTCCAACTCTAAACTGTATTAAGTCAGGAAGGTGCTGGACACTAAACATATATAATTTACTATTCCTACTCCAAACTTAAAAAAGTCATGGAATGCATTGGATAGTAAACATATATAATTTACTATTAACACTCCGAACTAGAAAAAGTCAGGGAAGGTGCTGGACACTAAACATATATAATTTACTATTCCCACTCCAAACTACATTAACTCATGGAAGGTGCTGGACACTAAACATATATAATTTTCTATTCCCACTCCAAACTGTATCAACTCAGATTGGGTGCTGGACACTAAACATATATAATTTACTATTCCCACTCCAAACTGTATCAACTCAGGTTGGGTGCTGGACACTAAACATATATAATTTACTATTCCCACTCCAAACTACATTAACTCAGGGAAGGTGCTGGACACTAAACATATATAATTTACTATCCCCACTCCAAACTACATTAACTCAGGGAAGGTGCTCGACACTAAATATATATAATTAACTATTCCCACTCCAAAATACATTAACTCAGGGAAGGTGCTGGACACTAAACATATATAAATTATTAATCCCACTCCAAACTACATTAAGTCAGGGAAGGTGCTGGACACTAAACATATATAAATTACTATTCCTACTCCAAACCACATCAAGTCAGGGAAGGTGCAGGACACTAAACATATATAATTTACTATTCCCACTCCAAAATACATTAACTCAGGGAAGGTGCTGGACACTAAACATATATAATTTCCTATTTCCACTCCAAACTATATTAAGTCATGGAAGATGCTGGACACTAAACATATATAATTTCCTATTTCCACTCCAAACTATATTAAGTCATGGAAGATGCTGGACACTAAACATATATAAATTACTATTCCCACTCCAAACTACATTAAGTCAGGGAAGGTGCTGGACACTAAACATTAATAATTTACTATTCCTACTCCAAACTTAAAAAGTCATGGAATGCATTGGATAGTAAACATATATAATTTACTATTAACACTCCGAACTAGAAAAAGTCAGGGAAGGTGCTGGACACTAAACATATATAATTTACTATTCCCACTCCAAACAACATTAACTCAGGGAAGGTGCTAGACACTAAACATATATAATTTACTATTCCAACTCTAAACTGTATTAAGTCAGGGAAGGTGCTGGACACTAAACATATATAATTTACTATTCCTACTCCAAACTTAAAAAGTCATGGAATGCATTGGATAGTAAACATATATAATTTACTATTAACACTCCGAACTAGAAAAAGTCAGGGAAGGTGCTGGACACTAAACATATATAATTTACTATTCCCACTCCAAACTACATTAACTCATGGAAGGTGCTGGACACTAAACATATATAATTTTCTATTCCCACTCCAAACTGTATCAACTCAGATTGGGTGCTGGACACTAAACATATATAATTTACTATTCCCACTCCAAACTGTATCAACTCAGGTTGGGTGCTGGACACTAAACATATATAATTTACTATTCCCACTCCAAACTACATTAACTCAGGGAAGGTGCTGGACACTAAACATATATAATTTACTATCCCCACTCCAAACTACATTAACTCAGGGAAGGTGCTCGACACTAAATATATATAATTAACTATTCCCACTCCAAAATACATTAACTCAGGGAAGGTGCTGGACACTAAACATATATAAATTATTAATCCCACTCCAAACTACATTAAGTCAGGGAAGGTGCTGGACACTAAACATATATAAATTACTATTCCTACTCCAAACCACATCAAGTCAGGGAAGGTGCAGGACACTAAACATATATAATTTACTATTCCCACTCCAAAATACATTAACTCAGGGAAGGTGCTGGACACTAAACATATATAATTTCCTATTTCCACTCCAAACTATATTAAGTCATGGAAGATGCTGGACACTAAACATATATAATTTCCTATTTCCACTCCAAACTATATTAAGTCATGGAAGATGCTGGACACTAAACATATATAAATTACTATTCCCACTCCAAACTACATTAAGTCAGGGAAGGTGCTGGACACTAAACATATATAATTTTCTATTCCCACACTAAACTATACTAACTCAAGAAAAGTATTCAAAAATATAATTTTTAAATATAATATTGCCAAAAAATACATAAAAACATATACATTAATACCCATTACACATATATTTACATACTCCCATTTATAATACATTTTCCCAAAAATTATGTTATTTGTAAATAATTTTATATCATAATCCAAATTTTCATCTTAATTTTTTTTAATTACTCTAAACATTTATCAATTGTTATGCTTTTTTTATTTAAACATAACTCAACAAAATTATTTACAAGTTTCACAAAATTTCAAACATTTTTCAATTTTTTTTTAATTTTAAAATTATTTAAAAGATGTATTTTTTATAATAATTTTAAATTATTTACAAAAACCTATCATCAACTATAACCCCATCACACTCCTAAAATCCAATTTAATTTAAAAAAATTTAAGATTAAAACATTCCCCTATTACCTATAACCAGAACATCCCGCTCATAATAAAAAAACTTTTTTTTTTAAATATTTAAAAACAAATTATTTTTAAAATACTCCCCACCCTTTTTCCCCTATAAATCCAACGTCCCGCTCCTAAAAAATAATTTAAAATGTCATTAATATATATATATTTTTTTTAAATATTAAAAAAAAAAAATTAAAACACTCCCCACCCTTATCCCCTATAAACCCAACATCCCGCTCCTAAAATACAATTTAAAATTTAATTAAGGTTTTTAAAAAATGTAAAAAAATTGTAAAAACATTTTAAAAACATTTTTCACCCTTATCCCCTATAAACCCAACATCCCGCTCCTAAAACATGTTTTATATAAAACATATACAGTTTATTAAAAATTATTAATACATTTAAAATGATATACTATATTAAAAATTCACATTTACAAAATCGATATTTTTAACAACGATATTTTATACAACACAACAAATCGATATTATATACAACGATATTTTTGACTTTCAACATTTAAAACTCGATATTATTGCACATCGATATTTAAAACTCAATCTTTTGTCTACTTACCTTCTGTTCTTTCACAAGGATCATATCTCTCAAAGAAGTTTCTTCTTGCACTGGGGATAAATTTGGCATAATTTGCATTTGACATATTAGGGACATTTCTTTTTTCATTTTCTTTTCTCTTAGCTTTTTTGGAGACATTCTTTGTAGAGATGATCTTTTTTTCACTGAGTTAGAAAAGTGCTTTTTCCCTTTTGAGACTGTTGTTGTGATCACACTTTACTATATGCTCACAGCATTGCATTCCATTCATTGAATTCATAGCACACACCCACAGACGAACGGAGGAAATCTGGTGCCTCACTCTAGAGAACACCTGTGGATTCCCACTTAACTTGGAGAGTTGCTGATCATGGGAATAGGGAACAAAGTAACCATACAGTCCTACTGGCCTACTCATACAGTTTGGGTTACACCCAGCTTCTCACTGGTCATGAACACGGGTATTAGATTTTGTAGTGTATCCTAAATTTTAATGGTTATTCTGCTGGATTGTCTCAGGATCACTTAGACCATGGCAGGTTGTTCAAAATTCGGACTGTCATAGAAAATTTGTCTGCCAAGTTTGCAGAGATTTAAGCTTGTAAAATGTGTCATTTGCTTACGTGTTTCAGGGTGTACTACTATCCTGCCTTGATTACGGGAACTCTCTATATCTGGGCAGAACGCTCTCAGTTACAAAAAAACTTCAGGCTATACAGAATGCTGTGGCGTGAATACTTTTGTGCATTCCCAAATTTCAAGCTGCCTCCCCGGCACTTGCCATTCTAAATTGGCTGCCCATAATCAAGAGGATTTAGTTCAAAGTACTCTGCATGGTTCACCGCACGAAGCACAGGAAAGGGCCTCATATCCTTCATCAGCTGGTCAGACCTCTACCCCCCAAAAGAGAGCTAAGATCTACCTACCTGAGTCTCCTCTCAATCCCCAGAGTAAAAAAAGCTAGAAGAGTTGGGTGCTCCTTTGCCTACCTTGCTCCTAAAGTGTGGAATGCCTTACTTCTAGCTCTTAGGCTGAATGATAAATTACTCAGCTTCATAAAGCAAGTAAAACCTATCTGTTTGCTCAAGGTCAGTGTACAGAACCTGGTAGACCATTGGCATTGGGAAGTCGGTCCTAGGTAGCTATGCACCCCAAAATTATAAAAAATTGCATGCAATTACATGAAATGAAATTTTGCACGATGTTTGCACATGGAATGCATCCTAGCGTCAAGGATGCATTAAAACAAAACACCACGAACAATAGCAGCTCATTTTCTGATATTCACTTGAGGCTGTTATGTGTGCAGCCTGAGAAAATATAAAAGAAAGGACTTCACAATAAATCCTTCCAGTTCCCATCCTTGGGGGTCATTAGGATGGCGGGCAGACTTTAGTCCGCCCGCCATCCCAGTGGCAACGGGACCGGCCGCCTGCCATGCGGCGTTCCCACACCCCTGATTAGGATGCGACCGCCACCATGGTGGTCGCATTCCGCTGTTTAACATTGTGGCGGGTGCTGCTTACAGCAGCACCCGCAGCAATGTCAAATTGACATGTTGTGCATGGAAATGGAGGGGGGTACCATGGGTGCCCCCCAAGTGCACCCCCCACCCCTCCACCCCCCGGGGGCACGCAACAGGCCCCCACAGCAATTCCCCACCAGCCTTTCCATGGCGGCATCGCCGCCATGGAAAGGCCTTTAACCGCACGCATCCTAATATGGATGGCGGTGCCTGCTAGGCACCGCCACCATATTAGGGGCCAAGTCCGCCCGGCTGGCAATCGGAATGATTGCCAACCGGCGGAAAAGCAGCGGACGCACTTTGCGTCCGCCGCGATACACCCCGCCATTGTAATACGGCGTAACGGTCACCACCGCCAGCTCGGCAGTGGCGAACGTTACGACATCGTAATGAGCCCCCTTGTTAGGAGTTAGTGAGAAGGTTGCATGGGAGCTTGTCCAATCTCGCCTTTATAAATGTTATAACCTTTTTGTACATAATTTCTATACAGGAGTTCATCTGTTTAGTGAATTGTACAAAGCTAGTGTAGTGGCTTGCAGTACTTTTAAAAAGCACCGCAAAGGATTCACTCAGGAGCTTGTTTGTAAGAAGCTCCAGAAAAACTAGAGCAGAGTCATGCGTTGGAACAAACTGTTTGCTGTCAACTTTTCAGGCAGACAGGAAGTACATGTCCTCACTAGACTACACGATGTGAGCAATTCTCCGGTCACAGTTTGGGGTCAGTTGACAGAACACCACAAGCTCACCTTTATACTTGATTACAATAAGTACTAGGTGGAATGGATACAAATTACCAGGTTCTATAACCATATAACACGATTCATAAAACCTGCACATGGTATAAGAAGTTGGCTACTCTCATGATTCAGTTGGAAGCATACAATGTGTATGATGTCTATCAGCACAGGAAGACTAATGTCCTTCCTTGACTTTCTGTTGGCTGTTACTGAAAGCCTTAGTGCTGTAGAAGCAGCAGGCTCTACTTCATCTGTTATGGAGGATGTTGCAATGCTGCTGGATCAGTACTCTGCCGACTGCATTCCTGCAACACAGCAAAAGAGTTGCTGATATCGCTGCTGCAGAGTTTGTGTTCCGCATGGAACGTGGCAGGAGAGTAGCTATTACTGCCCCTAGTCCCCATCTCAGCCTCTCCCCCATCTCAGCAGTTCCAACTTTCTTTACTTTGCACCACACAAAAGTGAATTTTTAGGAAACTGACTGAAGTGGAGCACACAGATTGATTTAACATATACCCCAAATCGGTGTTCATGGATACATAGTTATCATTTCCCATTGCTTGAATAGCTGTGTAGCTTTTAAAATTCTTCCATCAAATTTAGAAAGAAGGACTCTAATCCAAGTTTTTTTCCCTAAATGAGATTTCAGCAGGCATATCTTTATTGACACCAGTAACAAGCCTCCCCTTCTGTTTGCTATTAGCGATGGGACGCCCCTTTGCTGGGGCAGCTGTGCGCTCGATAAAACTACATAACATAACATAACATTGGTCTTGCTCTGGGCTTCTTGCCACCTTCATTTGCCATCTAAGCATAACGTGGCTATTTTGTCCACCATATTACATGTGCATTACAGTCAATGAACTGCACATAACAGTGGAGAGGACATGCGCCATGTTTGGACTGAATACCCCATCCACTAAAACCCTAATGCCCTTAATCTTTCTAAAAGTGATCCTTAGGTAACTTAGAAGTGTCAGCCCCATGTTTAACCCAGTTTTCAAAGGTAGATTTGCTCACACTTTCTGAGGAATGGCCCCAAGTGCATCCTCAAACACCCTCAAATTACTTCCACACAATGGAAGGAGTTGGAAGTAGTGTAGCGAGTTTGCTGAAGACACATGAAAGAAATGTCTTTTTGAGCCTAATCAGGCCGCTACAGTGAGTCATCAGTAAAAGTGCATATGGCACCCTTGCAGTATTAGGACTCCAGGTGAAAACAACATTAACACAAAGTCAAACCTCAGCCTAGGTTCATTGTCATAGTTATCTCGCGGAGGTAGAAGGTAGATGGTCAAGGTGAAGTGAAACTATGGTCAAGGGACCAACCCCGAACAGTAGATGGCACTACATGTGTAGTGTGAATTGTGCAGTTGTTGGATAACAGAATGTGTGGCTCTTGGCTGGCAGCATGTGTGGCACCCGCCTTGTGGAATGTTTGGCTCTTGGCTGATGGAATGTGTGTGTTGGCTGACAGATGGTGTGGCAGTTGGGTAGCGTTATGTATGGCTGTTCATTTGCAGCATATTTGTGTTAGTTTGTGTAAGTTGGCTCATGACTGGTTGAGTGGTGCTGTGATTGATGTTTCAGTCCTGTGGGCGTATGAATGCCAGGGGCTTTTGAACTTTTGTGGTTTGTTGTTGTGAGTGTTGTTTGTATTGGGTCCGTAGCTCGCAGTGTGAATGGACTTTTTTGACAAGTATGAAAGTCATGTGAATGGACTATAAATTGGTTGGTGCTTTGACTCAGCTTTATGGCTCACTACCAGTAAATGACAGGTTCAATATTCTTATACTGTTATTAGTATTTATTCTTTGAGCCTATGAGCATTGGTAGTGCCAAAACAACCAGTACCAGTCTGTACTTCAGAAGTGGATGGACTCAAAGGAACAGTGACAACCGCTCACATTTTTCAAAACAAAACACCAACAGAAATTCAGGGTGGTGTAACATGTGTGGATCCTACTTACACACAACGCTCTGCAAACTTCAAACTTTGCCTAAATGCATAAAATCACACATTTTTTCACATTCCTGAGGCAAAAAACTTCCAGAATCTGTGGGTATCTACAAAATTCCCTCTAATTAGTGTTTCCACAGTTTTCCTGGTAAGAAGGCCACCCCACTTGTGTGGCGTGGCCTAGCACACAACATAAAAGGCCCTAAAATGCAACATTGAGGCATCGGTAATGGGAGTAGCTGTGGCATTTGGGCATGGGCTTGGCCGCCACCCACGGAACTGTACCAAACTCAGACATTTTGTAAAGCTAAACACTAACTGAGCCCATGGTGGTATGGATCCCTCTGAGATTTCCTACCCACAATGCCCAGCAAACCTCAAACTATGCCTAAGATCAGACATTTTCATCACATTTCTTTGATGAAAACTTCCACAATCTGAAGAAAACCACAGAAATCCTACTAGACAGCATTCCCATTCTTATCCCAACGGAAATGCTTCCCCAGTTGTATAGCAGGGCCTAATGCCCACACAAGGAATGAATCAAACCATAGACAATGACAGTTCTTCGCAAGGACTCAGTTGAAACTCAATATCACTTTAGAGAGAAATGTTGTTTCTAAATGTAAAAAGATTTGGGGTTGATGTGAACCCACTGGAATGGATTGTAACCTGCAGATCTGCTGTGAAGATCCTTTCAATAAATTTGATGAACTTTTATTGTAATACAGATGTAACATTTCAATATTCCATTCATTCAGCTGTTAAAATGCTTAGGGTCTGGTACCACTATAATATGACAGGCTATCAATCGTCCTATCTTGATACTTTTCAGACCTGGAAACAGAAATAGAAGGGAAATATGCATCCATTGCTGAAGAACTCACACTAATGACAGCACATGTGCTTTTTCGGAAGCTGACCGAGTTAGTGCATGTACTCTTGATATCAAAGCTCAGAAACATGAAATGATAACCACCAATCCATGTTTCTTCATTCTGTTGTCTGCAGTGACTGCTTTGGCTTCCAGAGCCACTAAATTAATGCACATGCTATAAGCTGCATGATTTCTTACAAATTGGTGAATTTCGCTTAACTGGATAGCACAATCATGAATTGATACAGACCTAGGTGCTTTTATGGAATTTCATATTGTTTTCTGGCTGGCAGATATTTTTCAAGACATAAATATGACAACCAAATTCTTTCATAGTTCATATACTGGCAAGACATTCCACATGGATAACAGTGTCTTTATGCCCCTTTCAGCAAGTAACAATGGGAGTCTTCAGAGAAACTGGGGTGTTAAATACATACACATTGACAGTCAGACTTGCCGGAGCAGATACATTATAGGAGAAAGGAATTAGATATGCATTCTATTCTGGAACAATTGGTCACACATCACCAGTAACCCTGGCTACCAGCTATTTTTGAATGGGTAAATGTAAAAAACAAGATTTTAAGCAATGTGTTATGGTGAGAATATATGCAAGACTTTGGACATATTTAGAGTGATTAGGTCATAACAAATTTCAGGGTACCTGCAGGAGACGTTGCCATTGATTATCACTTAGAGGGGCGGTGGAAGGCTTGTATGCCACACCTCCCACTATCTATGTGTGTCCCATCAGCAATACTCAGCTGGAAAACCTATGAAAGATAGACAGAAAGGAATCAAATCAGCGATTCATGGATCTACTGGTGAATCATGACCTTTTACCTAGTGGGGACTACAAGTATGTAATTGATGTTGACCTTTTACTTTAGACATCTGGATTGTTCACCACTGCGGAATAGGCAACAGATGCTCAGTTAAAATGATGTGACTCTGGTCTCCTAGTGCAACACCCTTAGCTTTTGGGCTGGCTTGACTGCCTGTTAGTGCCTTAAGCTGACACTTGAAAATATTAATGACCAGCTTATTTAAGGTAAGAGAAGACCTGTCCCATCTTTGTTATTAAATCTGTAGTGAAGCTAGAGTTTTCCCACAATTATAAATGAATGTCACAGTTCTTAGAAAGCTCTGCTAACCCCATTAGCATGAACAGGACCCATGTATCACTAACATAAAAATGCATTAATTCATATTCTGGTTTTCTGGAATGGTAACAGCACTTACCAATTTTGAATTTCAAAGACAATTTTGAATGCAAATATCATATTATTTATGTACAGATGCCTATTTTATATTTGTTACTTAGGAGCTATGGAAGACCATTTGCCTGATCCAGATTGAGTGAATTACATGGCGCTATGCCAACTAAACCTACAAATGTACACTGATGACAAGCAAATTCTCTTCGTGTTAAAAAGCCATTCAAACAACACCAGAGGCAAGACCCAGTGTGTGAACCATGTCCTTCACTGGATTGATAGCTTCCTCTGTGTGAATGAAACCAGGAATGATATCTTAGTAATGTGAGAAAGGGAACGTATTCCATATCCTTTCCACTGATGTCCATGCCTTGGACCCTCATCTTCCCCCACACCAAAAGCCAAGAATTTGGTGATACTCTTTGATTCAGAACTGTCATTTGCTTCACAAGTCGCTACATTGGTCAAAGTGTTTCGTTCCCAGTTCTCTGTACATTGAAAAATCCTTTAACTGCTCCAAACTGATTTATCCCCATAATAACATTACACAGGACTCCCCAAATTAGGTCACAAATGCTGCAAAATTAGATATCCAGAGAGTCAATCGAACTTTGCAAATTAAACCATACCAAACCTCCTCTGAAAGATCATTGCAGGCTCCCAGTCACATGTAGGATCAAAATCAAGGTTATCACCACCATCCAAAAGCCTTCAAGGAAAAAAGACCAAAACTATCTTCAGTAACTAGCCAATTCTACATCCCACATAGAAGCCTCCACTCACCAACTGCCAACTTGATCCATCATCATTTAATCAGACTGATGAAGAATAGAAGACAATCCCTGAGGTTTCAAGACCCAATACTGAGGATGCTCTCAAACTCTCCTCGAGATATGAACCTAACCACCTGTACTTCAAGAAACTCCTGAAAATTGAACTATTAAGACTCTTGGTTGAATGGGAATACCATCCTTGCTGGGAATATTATGGCAAAATATCAGCCTAGGGAAGGTACTTTGTCTGATTGGACTGTGCAATCCTGTTTTACCAACTCTGCTTCTGATTGAACTTTGTTATTTCCTCACCGTCCAATGCGAAGTCACCAAAAGGTAACATGCAACAAACTATAAAATTAAAATAAATAGGTTCATCCCTCTTTCAGTTTGATGTTCCATCTCTATCTTAATTTTGCTGGGCTGTATTCAGTGTGATTTCTATTCAAGTTGTCATGTGCATCACATCTTGATTGCTGAAGCATCCTTGTCTACGTCTTTCTTTTGTAATATCTCTTGGGTTGGTTTTACACATATGTTGGGTTAGTCCACATATTGAAACATTTGTAAGTTAATTTTGTATTGTCACCATGAGGTTTGTGTAATCAAGTTTGGTAATGCCAACCTACTAGCTAGGATAGTGAGGTAAATACTAAGCACACACTGCACACACATTTTCCAAGACATAAACATGACAACCAAATTCTGTCATAGTTCATATGCTGGCAAGACATTCCACATGGATGAGGAATACTATGAATGTAAAGGTACATTTTGTCACAGTGTCTTATTTCAGAAGCTACCAATGGGATCCTTTTCACTTCCCTATTTTACCTGCCTTGTTCCCTCACCGTGGTATGCATTGGGTGATCTTTGTCATTCCTTTTTAAAAAGAGTTTAGCCCAAATTTCCAGAAAATTGCATGTAATCTGCTTTTTAAGCATTCCTGTCCTAAAGATATAGTAGTTTCCCTCTCTTTGGATATCAGTTACTCCCAGGTGACTTGTATTAATGATATATCAGTGTTATATGTAATGTGATCATTCACTGGGGCTCCCAGGTTCTGAAACTGAGGGGTGTCCAGTACTCTTTTTCTTCTCAGATTGCATTCTGCACTAGACCCATTTTCAGACCTGCATCTCAATGATTAATTTAAACAAACATCACTAATAGATCCTTGCCTTGCTCTCTGACATGGTAAAATTCACTTTTCGGAAGGCGCTTGTCACCTTGTATCTCATGATGCTTTCCATTGACTTTTGTTATGTACTATTTCCATCCCTTCTTCTTGATCATGACATCATCTAAAAAGAGGGGGGGCAGCACTAATGTGACAGACATGCAGCACTGCTGCAGCCCATCTGATTTGTACACTATTGTTTACGTAAGCCTGGTTGTTACTGTCATTCGCATGAGACAGGTCTTCCAATTGATGATGCTATTCCTGGTGAAGATGGCAGCAATGAAACAGAGATTGTATCAGCAGTCATCCTCCAGCTCAGTGACTACTATTAAATGTCCCAGCAACACCCCCAGGACAGGCTTCTCAAGCCATTTGGGTATAAAAGAAGCCCAACTTAATTTAGTTGCAAAATGCATTTCTTTCACCATGCATGTGCAAATAGGGTCATATCCTGGTCTGGTTATGCCCTCCACTTAGCCTGACTTTCACAAAGACTCCTCTGGTGCTCTGAACTCTGTTAAGACACATGGAACCCTACTCAACCATGGGGTTAGCAAGGGACATTCATGTTGCGATATTCCACATCGCCTTGTCCCATGCATGCACAGGTAGAATTATGTGTCACAACTATTCGCAGTATTCCATTATCAGTGAGGAAAAATGGGCCTGTTCAAACATATTCAGTCAGAGTTCAATATAGGATTTATTATTTTAAGAGAATCACCTTCTTCAAATCAGGTCATCTTCTCCTATTTGTGAAGCGCTGGCATTCTTATGTTCCATTAACCCGCCAGTTGGAGGTGGGCTGAGCACATTTTTGATTGTCATTTGGGTGAGGGGTTCAGTCTGCTCTGCATTGTACTTTATAACCAGTGATAAAGAGTGAGTGCCACCTTAATGAAGGGCATGTTGAAGCATAATTTTGGATATGATTGAGCGTTCCATAAATAACTTGTCATTATTTTGAAAGAATCATCACCTTCATGTCAGGAGATATACTCTTGAAGAGGAGAGTAGGTATTGTTGTGTGACATAAACCCACTAGTTGAGGAGAAAACATTTCAGCTTGTCATTTGGGTATGGGTCTCATTCGAGCCTACATTGGAAGTGGATGTCATTTTGCTGTGCGCAGAGGAGTTAATAATAATATCTACACGTTAGTGCTAAAGCAAAACTTGATCCACTATTATGTACATTAAAGTATAGACAAAATATAACTCTTTGTAAGATGTCATCAGCACTTGAGCGATTAAATGCAGCCCCGGAATGTAAATGTAACATGGTAATCCATATTATCAGAAAGCAAAACAATGTGTATGTTGGATCAGTGAGTCTCTATAGGGACAGTCGCCCCATTCCCCTTCCATACAATTGTTACTACTATCTATCTCCTTTCATCACAGTGTACCAAGGTATAATGTCTTAGAGTAGGTTCCATTCAATGTCATGATTCGGATCCCTAATATTTGTTTGAAGTCGGAAAACCCATTGCGGTGCATAGCACAGGAGAGTTCATGAATCCTCACTTTGGTCTTTATAAATCCCTATCCATTTTAGATAATAGTCACTATGCTGAGTCTATATGTTGACTGGTGATCAGTGGTCCCCCTAAAAGGTTAGGGATGCACCACTTCAAATCCATCCAACTGTCTCCAGCTGATAGAAATGGGCAAACATGTAGAGTACTTTTGACTAAAAAGCTATGATGAGTTTAATATATCAGACGCGATAGATGCTTTACTGTAAAGTAATCCACTTACTGGTACTTATTTTATTAACTCAATCAGGAAATAGGAAATCATACACACACACCACTGGATGAAAATGTATACCTGTATATATTGGTGAGTGCTATAATAAGATTAAAATTGGTAAATGTTAAAAATAAGACATTAGAAAGGTTAATTTTACTGAGGTATTTGACCCCTGACTGGCTCTGTTCCTCAGGAATGGAAGCAACTTGTCCCTAGAAGCACCTGATTAACATGCTTTGCAGGCAATTAAATAGAAATGTATTGTCACTAAAAGACTGGTAAATGCAAGTATGAATTGGTGGCACAGTGAGATGGTTGAAGTCCCTGGGAACTCCAGGAGGCCCTAACATCTCCCCCCAATCATAACGTTTATTTCATGTAAATGATCATCAAACTCATAACCCATGATCCTGCATGGCCTGAAAATTGGTGATATCACTGCCAGAGATGTTGGGATGGGTCATGTTGAAAAACATTTAGATTTTTATGTCTACATCTACCCAGGTTTGGAGACAAATACATGTAAGTTCATGTTTATTGTTATATGATAGGAAAAAGAGTTTTTGATGCTCTTAGATTGAAGAGTGTACCCTTTTCCCTTATAAATCTAATAAAGATGCATTCTTTAAAAACAAAGACAGGAAAATAGTAAATGGTCTTACTGTGTTAGAGGTAAGGGTGGGCGGAACTTGCAGAGTTTTACTCCGTGTAATTCCATGAAGTTACAAAAAAAACTCTGCGAAATTCCGTGGAATTCTGCCCACCCCAAGTATTTTCCTGTATTGTGTTCACTGGGAGTTGTATCAGTTCACCCAAATGGCCAAAGTATTTATAATTCATAACACTTCATCATAGGCGTGGAAACTAGAAAGCCCCACGTACTCCTCTGCTAGGAACACTGATAAGTAACCTCTAATGAACCATTAACCTCAGATAAAAACGATCGTTGAGTGATACACCTGCTGCTTATTCTTTGGCTGCTGTAAATCACATACAATTTGTGTCTTGTTCCTATGCTTTGTGTAGCTTTGGGTAGCATGAGGTGCACACTTCAGGGAGGGCAGCCTTTGCCGGGTTTTCTTTCTCATCGGCTTATTGATAGGAGTCTCTTAAAATGGTTATTTTTGGAAACGTGAAGTGCATTGCTGTAAAGGGACTTGTATGTTGTAGGAAAGGGTACATGGCAAGTAGCTAATCAGTCTGTATACTTATGATCATCGAGTGCTCCAAACTATGTAATACAGCTTCATGAACACTGGGACAGAGGGATAAATAATAATGTTACTGATTACTCCTGGGTTGATGCATTCGAAGTTACATATTTTCATAATTGCAAATGGCAGTTTGCCTTTGGTCTTTTGGTGTTGCACTTTGCCCCCAACTGTCCGGTTAGAGTTAAAGTGGATTCAAACACTTTATTTACCCCGTAGTCTTTAAGCTTTATTTCATTCTTAAACCCTGTCACTCAGCTGCAGCGAGTAGTTTGCAGCCATGAACTTTCGAGTTTGACAAGGCCATGCACAGTGATGGGCACATTATCACCCACTGTATACATAATACAATAGCGCTCCGAATACTAGCTCCCCATCATCCCTATAAGCTTTTGCAGCCATCACTCACATCTTCATGGTCCATTTCAGGCCCAGGTTGCTCTGCATCATGTCCTGCAGCCCACGAGCTGTGCTGATGTGTATGGTCAGAGCTGCTTGCGCCCGAGTGACCTCAGTCTTCAGGCGACAGCTTTCATGGCAGATATGGCTGAGTTAGGGGTTTGGGTCACTAGGAGCGGAGTAATGTCCGGTCTCCAACATTACACCGTGGTAGAAAAAGGAGCACGGAAGCGTGCAGCCAGTGTTTCCAGAACAGTCTAACGTGCTGCATGCCTCCCAATTGGCTGTAAAGGTTTCAGCTTTGTGATGCCACTGTCTACTATTCAGAAGCACATTTCTATTCAGCACTAGAGTGCATTACATGTATGTAGTCATATTAGGTGTAGAAAACAACTCAGGAGTTGGGTGCTGGTAAACTCCACTATGCAGCGGTTGGCAGAGTTTTTGCTGAACTCCACACTCTAAGTGGAGCACAGAATGGCAAAACTCTGCAAACTCTGAAGGTGGAGGAGTTTACAGCCAACCCCTACTTAGCTGTATGGCAATTTTGTGGGAAAATACTAATGCATAATGTGCCTAAATGTACTTTTACATGGCTGTTGCAACTTATACGTTCAGTGGAGATAAAATAGGCTATGAAATTGAGCTCTAGTTGCAAACTGACGATGGGGCCCACAAGATGCTACTTATTGTTTTAGATCTGGCTGATTATATTATGTACAGATTTTGTTGAAAAACAATAGTCTACAGACATCTCAAGATGTCTTAAAGTTCAGACCCAAAAAAAATACATGATAAATACTTACATAAAGAGATACATAACAGGGCTTTGGGCCAGCTCATTTCATCAATTGGTCTGTTAAACTGTCATTCACATTTTGCATCTGCCTACCACAGCATGCAGCATGGGACAAAGGGTCTGCCCACTTTAGCCATCAGAACTCTTCCTCAGCAAGTTATGGCATTTTATATGATAATATGCACAGCCACTTAAAAAGAAGTGCACTTCAGTGCCAAAAGTTTGGACCAATGCTTATCATTTTTTCCTTACTAGCACTGCATATCTGAAGTGCACACAAGTTCAGATAACCATAGCCTCCCAGCGTTTCACTGACTATCTTCCCTTGTCATATGGTTCCTACTAATCTAGTAAGACTGTTCATTTGGACACCATAAGTGTCAAAATATGGGGACTGAGTTCATGCATATAATCAGAATTTGTTGGCCCAATTCCTGGCTAGCTCACAGTGCACCATCGGAACCCTTAAACCTGGATAATCCAGGCAAGTGTTCCTCTGACAAGCCAAAGCTCAGAAGCAATTTATGCAATCAAAACCAGTTTTGTTTGCACCGTGTCTGAGGTCCTTTGCTAATGTTATTATTTGTCTTTCTAATTCAGAGCTGTCTCCAAACGGATAACAAAATACAAGGGCAGCATGCTCAGTGTACTTTATCCTTGAAGAGAATGTACAATATTGTGATAAAATGCTTAAAATGAAATGTAAATTGCAAGCAGAACACTTTCTGAGTACACTAGCATGTCGACAAAGTTAAGGGTTGCTTCACGGAGGGCATGAAAGCTATTGTAAAATGGACATCAGATAACTTTCGACAGCTTAACCCTGGGAAAACAGATATTATGTTGTTTGGGGAAACTCAAACCCTGTGGTCCCAAGACTGGCAGCCACCAGAATTAGCCAATGACCCCATCCCTAGCAAGGTAGTGAAAAACTTAGGAATCAAGCTAGATCAGGAACTTAACATAAGAGAACAAGTCCAATCTACCATGGGTACGTGTTTCTACATGCTGC
Source organism: Calotriton arnoldi (assembly GCA_963921515.1). Taxonomy (NCBI): domain Eukaryota; kingdom Metazoa; phylum Chordata; class Amphibia; order Caudata; family Salamandridae; genus Calotriton; species Calotriton arnoldi. Next base: position 278,760 of record CAWUFW010015768.1, on the reverse strand, counting down.
GCCTATTGAAGAAAGTCTTCCCATTTCTTCCATTATGTGCCAGAAAGACCCTGGTACAGCCTCTTGTTGTGAGTCGGCTAGAATACAGCAATGCATTACTCTCCTTAGCAAGTGAGTCTCTATTGTCTAAACTGCAGGTCATCCAAAACAATGCACGATTGATCTGTAGCCAAGCACCCAGATCAGTGTCTGCTCCCCTCCTAAAATCTCTCCACTGGCTGCCAGTAAAAAACAGGATATGGTTCAAAATGTGCTGGTCAATCTACAAAGCCCCGCTGGGCAAGGGCCCCAGGTATCTATGTCAGAGGCTCCTGTGATATCACCCTGCCAGGAACCTACGTTCCAGTCAGAAGGAACTACTGGTAGTCCCCCGCAATTTGCGAGCCAGATGGGGTAGGGGATCTTTTTCCTATCTAGCTCTGACCCTTTGGAACAAACTGCCACTCCATATCAGAACCAGCCTCGACTAAAATAAATTATGGAAAGCACTAAAAACAGAGCTATTTTAACTCAATATCAATCTACTGTACTGACCATTGTGCCTAGATACCCCTGTTGGGGGTGATTCGTGTGCGGTATGAAATAACTCGTTCATCCTTTCATTCATTCATGTGAAAAATACAGTAAAAAAAATGGCAAGTTTAAACGTGAACTGTAAAATGGAAGCTTTTGTGCGCAGGCCCTATTAAACCTCACTACACCCACACCTTGGCCGGAGGGAGACTAACACTTTAAACTAAAATTAAAGGCATATTCTAAGAGTAAACTTAATATATGTATAAGTCTAACATCATAAAAAGTTATGATAATGCACTTCAATTATGAAGCTAAATGAAAATCAAATTGCAATGAAAGCCAATTAAAAAATAACAATGTGAAAAAAGCATATAAAAGCAATTTAAAATAATTTAAAATGCCAAATTGAAATTCAGGAAAATCCAGGAATGATTCACATGTCCTGAAAATTATTATGAAGCATAATAGAACCAGCCTCCGCAGACAATGTTTCCATAACGACCAGACCCTCAAGTTCCAAAGAACAAATGTGGTCATATCCAACCCAAACAGCAGCGGCTCGTGGTGTGTAGTTGTTAGTGTAGCCGCAGAAGAGGAGCCAGTATCCATGAATCCAGGATCATAATATGCATTCTGTGGCAACGGCAATTGCATAGGGCAACACTAAAAATAAATCCACAGCGAATACATCAACAGATCCATAGCCGTAGATTGCACCTGTTGCATCCCAAGGCATATATACAGAGCACACTCAAAAGTGCACAGTAGTCAACTGAACAATGGCTGAACGCAAAGTAACCATGCAGATCGAAAGGACAAAGACCAGTTATCATTTAGTTCTTGAAGAAAAGTTCACGACAAAGCAGCACGTGTGGAAGTTCCATCACCATTTGGCCGTGAGGTGGAACATCCCTTGTGGAGCAGCAAAAATAGGACCAAAATACCAACAATCAGAAAAAGTACCAGCGGTATGCCTCCAAAAACACTGGCATCCGGGGAGTGTATGCAAGATGGAATCACTCCGAAGACAGTCTGGAATGTGCTAACAAAACCAGATCCAAACACTTTCAAAAGTGTACTTCTCCCACAGTACTGGATGCATTAAATATGCAGTGCACAAGTTATCCAAAATGTTGAAGGAGGTTAGTGCGTAGTAGCGATTGTATTTGAGAGGAAGACCTTGCAACTTGGAGATCAAAAGTCTCTCTATCAGTTGTTAAAGAAACCTCCTTCTGATACAATACATCTTTCAGTGTGCTTAACATATAAAAGTTCATGTTAAGAATAGCTATTGAAGGCCAAACTGCCACCTCTCTGACTGTACGCGCATGTGGAAATAACATGTTATTAGAGTAAGTCACGACCCATAAAACCGTCACCAAATTGGGTACTCCCGGTTTCATCCTACAAAAACCATGGTCATTTATCATCAAATACCTTCCATTTGAAAGCAATATGAATGCCAGCCAAATCAAAGCAGCTGGGGCACCTTTCAGATAATATGCTAAGTTGGCCACAGATGCATTAAAAACTCCATGAAGCGTGACCTGCTTGCAAATGAGAGAATGGGTAAATTAAGTTTTGCATTCATTTTCGCTGAGAAATTCTTCAATTTCTCCATGCCTACATCTGAAATCAAAAGTTAGAATCCATGTCTCAAGTACAACTCTGTCCCCTAACGCCTCATACCTGCTGACTTGAGAATGTTTCATGCAAGAAGTGAAATGAAATGTAGAATTTGGCAGCACGATAAATCAGTGTATTAACCATTCGGCAGATGGTGCTTCGGCCACTGTAAATGGCAATTTCTCTAAATGCTTCTTGTTTAACATTGTGTATGTTGCGTCCTTTTTCGCCGTTATTTTTTGTGAATGTATTAGATTATAAGGCAAAAATAAATCAGTCATATTTAGGTGTTTCCATGGCATGCAACCAGATTTAAAGTCCGTAATGTCCAGCTTAATTGCATTATTGATCTAAGCTGACTTTGCCTGTGTTGTAAGAGGGACATACATGCCACTTTGTATAATGGCAATTGCTGAAGACACAATGTTCTTCAGAGAATATATCATAGTTGACAATGCAGTCATCCTGTTATCAACAACAGCCAATGTTTTTCTAAATTAGCTCTGTCAATTTTACGTATGAGTTCAGCAGCTTCTTTCTGGGACACTTTCCAAAGTTCATTACATGTGGCATATAAAAAGAGTTTATGACGTGGTGTTCTAGGACCTAACAAAGGCTCCAGTAAATCCATGTCATCAGAAAGGAGAGGCAAGTGTTCTTTCTCCTGTTGTAATCATTTCTCATGTTGTAATCATTGTTGGCATAACTTTCCCACACTGTGGGCCCAATTCACAGAACTAACTTAAGACAAAATCCTAAACTTACTACCATTTTGGTATTCACAGAATGCACTTACTCATTTTGGTATTCACTGAAGGCACTTACTCATTTTGGTATTCACAGAAGCTCATTGATGAGTAAGTGCCTTCTGTGAATACCAAAATGAGTAAGTGCCTTCTGTGATACCAAAATGGTAGTAAGTTTAGGATTTTGTCTTAAGTTAGTTCTGTGAATCGGGCCCTGTATGTATTGGCCACTCCTGAGTGTTGTGTTTGCACATAATCTGGGTTTGGTCTGTTCTTTAAAAACGTGCATGACAACCAATTGTATCTAATGGTCACACTAGCCACCCATCTGGGCTTGAATGTAAAAAATTGTGTGTACCATTCTGTATCATGTTGTTGAGTTGTTTCTCTGTGTAATTTGTAAACTGCTGCCAATTATCAAAACATGCAAATGCTCGAATGTTTGGTGTGTTCTTGTCCTTTATTTTAGCCAAGCCTAGGCATGCTTTTTGCTGTACTGTTTTGTTCAGAAAAATCATTTGTCTTTATTATTGGTATGAGACACACTCTAAACAAAGCCTCTGTGCCCTGAACTTGCCAATCTTATGCTCCCAAAACAGATTTCAAATCAATATTGTCTTTCCAGAAGTCGTAACCCTGAACAGACAACTGAGAAATAAATTAAGCAGAATAAATCAAATTAGTTTCGGTCAGCATATTTTTCTTTGCTGGTGAAAGTTTACAGGGTTGCTACAAGGAAAAAATATGCAAACTTCTGCAGGTATGTTTTTGAGCTACCCACTGGTGGTGTTGGGCACTGTTCCCATTGTGTATAATTAAAATCTGCATGTGGAGTACTATCTCTGTATAAATAATGGTGCGCATAGAGATGATAACAGAACATTTCACCTTAATTAGTAGTTCCACTACACATGTTGTCACTTTCCAATACAATATAATATTTTAATTCAGAAAGCATAGAAATAACAGATTTTACATCACAATCCTCAGGCAAGCTGCTGGAAGTCATTATATCACTTAATTACATTTTAAAATCATAATGGATCTGTAAAGTTTCAGTAGGACTAAAATGTTCAAATCCGACCTTATCCCAAACAATGACATCCGGGACTGGAAATGCAGAAATGTTCACAAGGGACAGGTCTCTTTGCAATTTATTTGATAAAGAATGGGGCTTCAATACCTCGGTTACCAGTTCAACAGCAGAGCATTCTGGGAGACAATGTCCATTTAGGAGCAACAAGAAAACTGTCCCAAATCCAATCCAAATGAAAAGGAAGAGCAATGAAATGGCAATCGAAATATAAATCCAAGATGGAATAAGGTAAGCCTGTTTAAGCCAAAAAATATATGCACAAATCCCATGGAATGGCGTATCTGATGAATCCGAAGATAAGTCATCTTCGTTGGCACAAACAGGAACCTCACAGGGCAGTATAGGACTGGTAGATACCTCCAAAGGTTTTACAACCAGCAAAGGGTGGCAAAAGTACTGTTCTGGTACCTTCAACTACTAGGACTGGCACTGGTGCTCTATAAAATGGACCAAATTCCTTCTACTTGTCAACAATCTTCTCTCGAACTAGATCACCAATCTTTGGAAGATAGACAGGAGTTGCTGGATGCCCCTTTACTTCTCCAGGGGTAGAACACTTGATGTGTTCGTTTGAACAGTTATCTCGGAAGTCTTTCAGTTCCTGTAAGACAGCCAAATGTTCATTGATGCCGAAATGTATCCACCACCACTGTACCAGGGTTATCAAGGTCTGGAACCCACATCTGGATGCCAAAAAAGGACCTCATAGGGAGTCTGGCTGCCCAAGGATCTACAAAGCAGAATATTTAAAGGTCTCTGGAATCCATACAGATAATGGATCCAACTATGACCTGAACCTAATACTTTAGCTGTTAAAGTCTGCTTTAAGTCACAGTTTTCCTATCCACTGTCGCATTTCCCTCAGGATGATATGGGTAGGAATAATGCACAAAATCACACACAAGGTACACCTGGCTAAGTGTGGGGAAAAGGGGATGGAAGTAGTGTAATGTCAGAGAAAACTAGAGGGAGAAATCCTTTCAGGACGAGAACCCTCACTCACCGTTAGGTGACATGCTTCATGATATGGGTTCCCACCTCACACCGACGTGTGGGCTACAACTCCCCAAGGGGAGGAGCTGAGGGTTTTTTTCAAGATGAGCGGTGAAAAGAGGTGAATGAGGGGCAGAGTGCAAAAAGTAAAGTAATGTGGTGACTAAAATTGTCTCCGTGGATCCACTAAATCTTTATTGGATGGTCTCAGGGACAAAATTAAAATAGAGGACTAGAGATTAAACCGAATATATCCCTAACAATGGTCAACATGTTTCTGCCATAGATCGGTCCCCTATAGGGATCCAGCGGCATTCGTCAGGACCTTAAATTTAAGTAGTCACTCTGCATGTGTGTTTAGAAAAGCTTGAGTATACTGGCCACCACAGGATCAGGGCGGTCAGGTTGTCAATGACCCATGTACTTCTAGGTGTTCGTCTGTCTGAAAATCAAAAGTACAATCATAATTTTCAATTTGTCATAATCTGACATTACCAAAACAAAATATAATGTATGTGTCTGTTCTTAGTTCTTCTTACCTATAAGTGGAAGTGAAAAGCCAACTCTCCAAGCTCTAAGTACGTCTCATTGTGCCCCACTAAAAGAAAAAAGTTACAACAATGTATCTATTGTATGTGTGTGTACACCAACACATACTGTTTAGTGCTCTTGTACATCAACATGAACTTTATATAATAAAAACCATATAGGACATCTCTAGACCAAGACAGCAAAGAACGAATAATATATGCTGACTCATTTGACAATGTCTATATATCTTCTATGTCAAAAAGTTGAAAATTATAGCTTTTGCGATTAGTTATAAGACGCTCAGGCTATTGAAAACCCCGATTGGCATGGCTGTCTACCTTCCAAATCAGTGGAAAATATGGTGCACGCTAAGTCCCATGGACCCTGATTCGGTCTACTGGATGACCCCAAGTAATGTGCCACATGCCTCAAAGCCCGAAACTAAACATACCAAGGTTCCACTAAAAACCGCTTACTTTCATTGGCCTGGTGCACATCTAACGGACGTCCCGGCGAGAGTGAAATTTAAGCCGCTGGGGTGTTGTTTTAAGATGTAGTAATCCTGCGTGGTCAGAGTCAATGACACGCAACGCATATCACTTGGGCTGTCAAACTTACATGGGTGTCTAAGCTAGACCAAGGGATCTCATCGTTTATCACTCCTTAGCCTGAACACCAAGCATTGTCCTCTATGGAGAAGCACAGTTTCCAGTGACCCCCATCGTGGCTGTGAACTGGGGCTTGTCTAATATCAACCAGAAGATGTCTTTGGCTGTGTGGCCCTGATCTGCAAAATGCCTGGTGAGTTTGGTGTTCAATTTCTGGCATCTTACAGCACTCCAATGCTCTGTAATCTTGTAAGCCCCAGTATACAGCCACGATGGGGTCACTGGAAACTGTACTTTTCCATATAGAACAACGCTGGGTGTTCAGGCTAAGGCATGATAAGCTAGGGCTCAACGATGAGATCCCTTGGTCTAGCTTAGCTAGATAATATGTTAGGTCCTAGTTTTCTTACACCAACATGTTTTCAGAAAATAGGCATAGGCATCCAATACTTAGTCATACACCTTATGGTTCACTTCAAAATATAGCACTTCACCACATGATAGTTTCAACCACCCTTTCAGATCTATATATAATCTTCTAAGTATAAATAGGGCAGTAGTAAGGAGTACATCGTGGTTGAAGGACTTGAGTACCCTTGAACACCCTTGTCTTCATTGAGATCAGTTACTTATGGCCTCATGTTTAGTTAGGGACAATGAGCTTTTACCAACCAATAGTCGGGTCCATATGTTTCAGAGATCCGTAGTTGCAAACGCTGAGGCTGATTTACAAGGACTGGCGCATCCCTGCATATTAGCAGGGATGCACCAGTAAAGATGCGACACGTAGGAATACCCTTGCGCCACCGCGGATGTGTCGCATTTACAATGCGACGCACCGTGGAGCAAGGATAGTCAGATACGTGTCGCATCTTATGTCGTAAGGGCAGCGCATTGCTGGAGTTGTGTCGCAAGCATGACGCAACTCCAGCAATGCTCAGGGGCGCCCTATACCTAACATGCTGCTTCACTCCTTACGCATGCTTCAAGCAGGCGTAAGGATTTTACGCAGCAGGGACGTAAAAGTGACTCAGTGAAATCTTGTAGATTTCACTGCGTCACTTTTACGGGGCTTTCTTGCGACGGAACGCCCACCCTGCATACATTATACCTGATGCAGGTATAATGTAGCGCAGGGCTTTACAACGTGACGCATCTCACTAGATGCGTCACGTTGTAAATCTGTCCCATAGTGGCGCATTGTTTACGACGCCACTGCGTCACAGAAGTGACGCAACGGTGTCGTAAAAATGTTGCAAGGGGCTTGTAAATCTGCCCCCTAGTTTGTTTCAGCCATTAATTTTTTGACAGAGGCTGAGTAGTATGACAGGCATAACTCCTATGTACCCGGGCCTTCCCGTTTTTTATGATCATCGAATTTCACTTTCATCATATATGCCCCTCTTCACCCAATAAAGATTTAGTGGATCCACGGAGACAATTTTAGTCACCACATTACTATACTTTTTGCACTCTGCCCCTCATTCACCTCTTTTCACTGCTCATCTTGAGGAAACACCTCAGATCCTCCCCTTGGGGAGTTGTAGACCACACCTCGGTGTGAGGAGGGAACCCATATGATGAAGCAAGTCACCTAATGGAGAGTGAGGGTTCTCGTCCTGAAAGGATTTCTCCCTCTAGTTTTCTCTGACATTACACTACTTCCATCCCCTTTTTGCCCAAACTTAGCCAGGTGTACCTTGTATGTCATTTAGTAATTCGAAGGGATCAGTACCTACCTGGCTTTTTTAGATCCCTGGAGATCCACTGTGTGTAGATTAGGAATAATGCACAGCCACACCCAGGGTACCCATGGTACCCCGGTAAGCCCTGGAGGCAAACGCTGGTCCGAGTGGAATGCAGCTACTGCATATGTCCCAATAAAGACTTGCAAATCCTTTATAACACTTGAACCATCACTGATCACTGTGGTTATACTCTTTGGAATCAAGAACACTAATCCACTGCTAACAGGATATATTTAAAGGAGCCATCAGAGTTTAATGGCTTATAGTCGTCGAGATACATACAAGCCAAGGGCTTGTTTGAAACTAGGAGAGGTGTCTGCATTGGGTGTGCTGTGGTGCAAGCTTGCTGTACTAGTGCATGGGCAGAAGCTAATCCCTCACGAGCAGCTGTGATCAATTCTAGTATGCGATCTGAATTTGGAATCACTCGATCCCCCACTCCGGGAATACGAGCAAATAGTATGCCTGACTATAAGATGGCAGCAAAGATACATTCCCTTTCCGATCCTGCCTTCCTCGCCATCGCCTCTCACCCGTCTCTGGACTCAAAACCTTCGGTCACTTCCTGATCTTCACTCTAATCCGGCGGAGCCCGAATCCACTTGCCCGATTCCCGGTGGAGCTGCACCGACAGCTATAGGGGAGATTGCCACTGGCACACCGCTATGGCCGTCACCTACCCAGCCGGACTTCGGACATTTGACTCATCGTTTTCTCCGCCCCTGTCTCCTTCATGTGGACTCCCTGATCTCCTTGGTCTTTTTGGGTCCTGATTTTCGTGTCCTTTATTAACTCCTGTCTTGAATATGCTAACATGCTGTAATTAATGTGAAACTGTTGTAACTAATCCGGCGGAGCCCGAATCCACTTGGCCGATTCCCGATGGAGCTGCACCGACAGCTATAGGGGAGATTGGCACTGGCACACCGCTATGGCCATCACCTACCCAGCCGGACTTCGGACATTTGTCTCATCGTTTTCTCCGCTTCTGTCTCCTTCATGTGGACTCCCAGATCTCCTTGGTCTTTTTGGGTCCTAATTTTCGTGTCCTTTATTAACTACTGTCTTGAATATGTTATCATGCTGTAATTAATGTGAAATTTTTGTAACTTGTAACACGCTGTTTCCTTATGTAAAGCACTCTGATACCTTCGGGTCAAATAAAATGTTTTGCACACCCAGTAGGTAGGAGTATTTTGCTGAATATTTATTAGGTAATGGGGTGCCAGTGCGACAAGCATTGACAGCTACCATTAAGTCTCCATCCACCCTCGTATGGGAAAGAACAATTGCAACTAAGACAGCAGTCTGGACTGCAGCTTTTGTGGCTTCATCAGCCAGTGAATTCCAAGCAACGTGTATTCCAAAACGTTGGTGACTCAATGTGTGAATTACATGAGCCTGTGGCAGACATTCTGTCAAATGTGATACCTTTCTCCAAAGCAATTAGTGCTTGATAATATTCTTTTTAGAGTCTCTGAATCCATTCAGGTGCCAAAAGTGTAAGTGCTCATTGTAACACTGGACACAATAATATGAATCACACACTATTAGTGTGCGGAATTCAGGATCTGTATTTTCTAGTGCAAGGAATGTGAGCTTTGAGTTCAGCCAGCTGTGCAGTACAATCCCCTAGTGATTGTGTAACTGTTTTAAGAGGCTGGAAGACTCCATCCCTCATTTTCCCCCTTACTGATGCTGATGTGTAGTTCCAACTGCGGGCTGGGCATAACCAACAGTATAGACAATGAAGTCCTACCACTCAAAAGACAAAACATCACTAGGCAAAGGGTATTCTTGTTCATATTGTAGGAATTCTTGTGCTTGTAGTGTAGGGTCAAATACGCAGTCTATGTTAGTAGCTGTTAAGGAGGTGGCCCACTGTATCCATCTAGGATGTAAGGCTTTTGCATTAGGAGAACTGGCCTTTGTAACAGCCTCTAAGGCTGGGATGGGAGTCACAACAATTATGTGTTTCCCCTGAGCCAATGATCTTTCCTTTAGCCATCTGAACTGCAGTCAGTATTTTTTCAGTAGGTGCAAAATACATTTCTGCATTGGAGTATAAAAGCAATTTTTCTGCAATTGTTACAGTATCATCTTCATTGAAAGTTACTTATGTGTAGCCTGTGGTCCCTACAATTACACAGATCACCAAGTTTATGGTATTCACATGTATGTGTAAGTGTTTTGATGCAAGCATGTCAGTTTGCAGTGATCTCAGAATTTTGTAATGTTCTGGTGTCCAACATGTGCTTGAGATGTCTGGACATATTAAATCATAAAATGGTATCACCCATTGTGAATAATTTGGTATGTATGTTATACCAAAGTTGAGAGAGCCTAAAAGTGATTGTAGCATTTTTATTGTATTTGGTGATTGTAGGAGTGCACATTTCTCTAAGAAATGTGATGCTAGGCTTTTGCCTTCATTTGATAACTCGTATTCCCAGATCAAGACACTGAGATGGGCAATATTTGTTTTTCAGAAGTTTAATTTGTAGCCATTTTCAGCAAATCCCATGACATTGTGATCTACTCTGGCTAGATGTTTGTTTAAGTCATGATCCTTAAGGTATGTGTCATCGACATAGGACAATGCTTCTGGATCAATTTCTTATAGAATTGATGTTACACAGGCAGAGAACATGCCTGGTCTGTTCTTATACCCTGAGGGAGTTGACAACACCTTTTTTGTGACCCAAGCATGGTGAATGGGGTTAAATCTTTGCTTTCAGAACCTTTATTTTTGCAGAAAAACCCATTTGAAATATCTAATGATGTTTTGTATTTTTGCGCACAATGTTTTTAATTAGTGCTCCACTATTTTAATCTTGTACTGCAAATGTGCATGTATGATTGTTTAAATGTTTGTAGTCTAAGGCTAAGCGATATGAATGATCTGGTTTCACTACCGGAAACAAGGAATTGTTAAGTGGTTTGATGCAAGTCCCAATTTTGCCTTGATATTCCAGTTGTGCTAGAATTTCTTTAACATGTTGGTTAGCTTCATGTTAAATAGGATATTGTGGTTGCACTTGTGGGCTGGACCTTATAGGTATAACATGATAAGATGAATCTTGATCACAGCCTACCTGGTTGTGGTATAATTCCAGGGCTTGTGCAAGAGCCCACTCCGTGGTATACGCTTGTTTAACTCTTTCAGGAATGAGTACGGAGAAGGACGGTATTGTTATATCTTCCCCATGTGGGACTTTTCTAACAAACTCACGTGGCCAATCCTTTTCAGCCAAGAGAATGTCATATGTTGGTGTCAAAAAAGTACTTCCAATAGTACGGGGTATAGCTCTCCCTTTGGATGTCCAAATTATATAATCTTCCTGCAGAGCAAACTCTCTGATCTGGTGTTTCCACCTGAACAAAATCATTAGTTGCTCTTACCACCAGAAATTCTTGCTGTCGTTTGATGAATCTTCACTAAACTTTCTAAAATAAAGTCCAGCCATCTCTGATCCTTCCTTGAAAGTTTCGGGGTGATCCATCAAGCAGGTGGTGAAAACAAAGGGAAGGGCCAAACAGAATTTTCCATAGACTTTTTTGGAATGCGATACCGCTAAAACTTCTGAACGGAATTACAACAAATTTGGAACAAAACTTGATCTTGGTCCAGAAACATGCTTTTTCTGATTTGGTATAAATCCGTTCAATAGTTTTTAAGAAATTAAGGATCAAAAATATTTGTATATCTGGACAGTTGGGTTCAAGGGACTCTCGCGAGTGACTATACAGCTACGCAACGGACTGTGTGGATTACTCTTTGAGTATAGCATGGACAGACAATTTTAATTTCAGTAGACCTCAAAGGAAATATATATGTGAGATCTGCATATCCTGCAGAAAACACAACAGTGTATAATGAAATGTGTGTTTAATGTACACATTCTATTGAAAACTATGATTAAATTGTGAAGATTCTAACTATTCTCATGAAATATGTGAGCAACCAGGGTCATAGCCCAATGATGCGTAGGAACCCTGTTAAGTAAATTTAGCTTGATTCAGTGATAGGCTATAGAAATTAATGTATCTATTGCTATTTGATTAACTTAAAAATCATCCCTATAGGGCACGATATATTTTCGTAAGTAAAATACTTAGCCGCCCATATATGCAGCACACTTTGTGAAACATAATGGAATGATACACTGAAAATCTGTTCTTGAAATACAAGCTAAAGCATTCGGGGAAGGCGGTTAGTGAGGTTTGTGGGAACAAGCAAACTGCGCTAACAATTACCCACTCACTGCTAAATGATAGATGCACTGTATAAAGATGATATACTCATGATGATTTGCATTGTTCAATTTTTAGACATTACAGATTTGAAGCAGCACAGTGCCTGATCAAGCACAAATCCAATTGGCACAGACTTAACTACATTCTAATTTTTTTTTCACATGTTACTGTAGAGTCCTACCAGCACAGGTACTCACCAATTACCACGCCACACACAGAGAGTAATTTTACACGTCTTTATTCCTTTGCGTGAAAGTCAGAACTCAACATTCTAAGCCTCCCTTCAACTCATCCCAACACTTACATCAGAGGCCTATGGTGACCAATGGGAACCAAAAGAGTTCCAGCATTCGTTTATTTACAAGACACTGAGGGGAAGATTTACAAAAAAGTAGTGCAACGCAGCGTAGCCCCCCGCGAGGCTGCGCTGCATTGCTCGACAGGGAGGGAGCAGGGGAGTGCCATATCTTCAAAGACATGGCTCTCTCCTCCCCTTTCCCTTGCGCCGGCGCTGATTACAGCTGCTGTGCACGATGCACACACCTTAGCGCCACAGCGCTAGGGTGTGTGCATGAGTCCAGCATAGGTTTTGTACAGGAAGGGTGCTCTTCCTGTACAAAAAACTATGCTAGACACAAGGGAAAGCTTTTCCCACTTTGTATGCGTGCTGCACAGTGCAGCACGCATGCAAAGTTGGAAAAGGAAGGAGAAATGAAAGCATTTCTCCTTCCTTGCACCTAGTTGAAAAGGGCGCAGTTTTCTCACGCTAAACCCAATCTACTGCTTTACGTAAATTGGGTTTAGCGTGAGAAACCTTGGGTGGTTGCATGGGAACGCCCATGCACCACCCTTGGTACGCCCCCATGGCGCAAAGTAACTTGAAAAGGACAATGTGCTGCTTCGCATTACTTTTACGTTATTTCCAGCACTAAACAAGTTTAGCGCTGGAAAGTAAATGACAAAAAAAAGATTTTTCATCGTTTCGCAACACTTTTGTGACGCAAACACGGCGCAAAAGCTTAGTAAATCTCCCCCTATATCTTTCACTCTGTTAAATAGAAAAGTTACAACTTTTCAAAATAGTTAAATAAATACATGACTGAACACACAGATGATCATAGATAAACAGGCAATTATAATTATTCAATCAATCAACGTGGCGATGAATCACACGTCCTGATCGGATCACTGGAAACCAGGAACTGGCAGTTGAAGTCTCAATGATCTGCACAGGTGAGGTGGACTCATCACCAGACACAGAGTCATCAACTGTCTGTCAGGACCCAGTCTCTACATTGACATCGATGTTTGGTGAGTGATGGGCCACATGTCAAAAATGAGAGGCATCTCTCGTAAGGGACTTCCTTAGTGATGGTAAATGGTTCAGCCTCAAAAGGAGCATAATACTTTTTTTCTGAGTTTATCTTACAAGCACTTGATCTTCTCTTGCAAGGTGACATCTTTCACATGACATAGTCTGTAAGCATATATTTTCATTTTCTGTATGCGACCAAAGTCTGTAGTATTAATGTCTTCCTCAATTTTGGATCTGAGGTTGGTTCATTGGGGCAGCTTGGTCGTCATGGCTCTTCCACACACGAGATTTGCATGGCTTTTGCCTGTCGTTGATTGAGTGATTGAACGGTAAGCTTGAAGAGTAGTGTTTAAAACAACTTTGAGGTTGAGTACTCCAATGCAGCATGCTGAACAGCTTTCTTGAAAGTACTCATGTACCGTTCTACCAGGCAATTTGCATGGGGCCAAAAAGGAGTGCATTTTTGATGCTTTATATTGAGTTGATTTAGAAGTCTTTGATTTCTCGACTATTAAAAGGTGGGCCATTGTCAGATTTTAAGATTGCAGGTACACTCCATGTTGCAAAGATGCCATCTAATCTTGGAATAATCTTTTCACGTGTAGAGGATGAAAGATCTTCTCCCAATGGAAATCAGGAGTATTCATCAACAATGACTAGGAGATGATATCCATTCTCAAAGGGACCAAAGAAATCAACAGCAATTCTCTCCTAAGTATGATGTTGCAATTCTGACATGTTTAAAGGTGCTGAATAACTTGAGATGAAAGACAGTTGCATATATGACAAGTCTTTAATTCTTTTTTGACCCTTTCGTCGAGCAAAGGAAACCAGACTCAGTCATGGAGAGCTCTCTTGGTGGTAACTATTCCTCAATGCCCCTTATGGGCAACATCGATCACTTGTTGTCGTAGATTCTCAAGAATACCAATTTGTGTACCTCGCAGAATGAGGACTTCCTGAGTCACTGAAAGTTCATCTCACACATTTTTGAACTTCAAATACTCACTTCCAGTAGTGAGAGGTCTGAAGTGCTGGTTCCACGATTGATGAGTAATAATGTATTTTAACTTTAACCCCTTTGGTGCGTTGGACGGCCGGGAGCCGTCCGACGCAACAGTGCTCATGTGCGTCGGACGGCTTCCGGATGTCTGATCACATGGTACTGGAAATCCCTCTGGTGTGGGCACCAGCGGGATTTCCTTTTTCCCCTAACAGCCTCGGGAGCTGGGGAAGGGCTTCCCCAGCTCCCGAGGCTGTATGTTTGGTTTCTGTGAAATGATGATCAGCGCTCACGTCGTGCTTACGTCATTTCATAAAATCCAAATTTCAGTTTCACTTTCTACGTGCTCAGGGGGCTATCTCAGCCCCCTGAACACGTAGAAAGTCAGGAGAGGTATCGTTGGTAAGGGGAGAATCTCCCCTTTCCAATGGTACCCCTCCCTAGTGGATCCCTGCTTGGGGATAGCCCCAGGAGGGTGATCCCTAAGCATGGATCCACCCACTAGGCACAAGGGAGGGGGGAACAGCCCCTTGGGCAAGGGCATTTGCTCCCCCAATACCTTCTGGCAAAATCAGTCTTTCTGGGGCAGTAGCCCCCAATCTGCCCCCCAGGGGGTGGTAGAAAGCACCCTAGACACCAGGATTTTTTTTAAATTTGATTTAAGAGTGGGGGCTGCCCAAGATGGGCATGCCAATGCCCTCACCCCCCCCAAAGCAATATTCCAGTCTTTCTGCCCCCCGGGGGGACAGATGGGCCAATAGCCCCTGATCTGCCCCCGGGGGAGCAGAAAGCCCACTAGAAGCCAGGGATTCTTTTTTTATTGTATTTAGGGGTGGGGGCTGCCCGAGATGTGCATGCCAATG
Organism: Calotriton arnoldi; assembly: GCA_963921515.1. Classification (NCBI taxonomy): domain Eukaryota; kingdom Metazoa; phylum Chordata; class Amphibia; order Caudata; family Salamandridae; genus Calotriton; species Calotriton arnoldi. The sequence continues at coordinate 263,458 of CAWUFW010015768.1, read as the reverse complement.
CCCCCACCCCCTGCAATATTCCAGTCTTTCTGCCCCCCTGGGAGGCAGATGGGGGAAATAGCCCTGGGGGGGCAGAACGCCCACTAGATGCCAGGGATTATTTGTCTTATTTTATTTAGGGGTGAGGGCTGCCTGAGATGGGCATGCCAATGCCCCCATCCCCACGCAAAATTCCACAGTCTCTTTGCTCCCCCGGGGGGGGGGCAGAAAGCCTTCTAGATGCCAGGGATTATTTGTCTTATTTTATTTAGGGGCGGGGTTGCCTGAGATGGGCATGCCAATGACCCCATCCCCACGCAAAATTCCACAGTCTTTCTGCCCCCCTGGATGGCAGATGGGGCAATAGCCCCCGATCTGCCCCCAGAGGGGCAGAAAGCAGACTAGGCACCAGGGATTTTTTTTATGTATATAGGGGTGGGGGCTGCCCAAAATGGGCATGCCAATGCCCGACCCCTCCAAAAAAATCCCACAGTCTTCCTGTCCCCCCAGGAGGCAGATGGGGCAATAGCCCCATTTCTTTCCCCTGGGGGGAGGGCAGAAAGCGCAATAGGCACCAGGGATTTTTTTTAAACGTAGAGGTGGGGGCTGCCCAAAATGTGCATGCCAATGCCCTCACCCCCCCAAAAAAAATTGCCACAGCCTGTCTGCCTCCCCCAGGAGGCAGATGGGGGCAATAGTCCCTAATCTGCCCCCCGGGGGGCAGAAATCCCACTAGGCACTAGGGATTTTGTTGTTTTTTTATACGTAGGGGTGGGAGATGCAGAGAATGGGCATGCTAATGCCCCCACTGCCAAAAAAGGCTTTCTGCCCCCCCAGAAGGTAGATCGAGACAATAGCCCCTTATCTAAAGCCCACTAGGCACCAAGGATATGCTTATGGGCATGCCAGTGAGAAGCCCCATAGGCAAGGGTCGCTCCCTTTTTTTAGGCACACATTTTGGCTGTTTCAGTGATATTTTTATTCTCATCTGCACCCAAGCGGGGGCAAAAAAACACTAGAAACCAGGGAGAGTTTGTGTGTGTGTAAACTGGAGTTAGGCTGATGGTCTGCCTGTACTGACCTTTGGAACCGACCTGGGGGAGCGCTGGGTGTAGGAAATTTGTGTCAGCCCAGTTATCCCACAACTTGCACACACAGAAATTTGAGAATTTTTTTATTTTTCCAGCTAAATTTAAGGGTATGCAGGGGGTTCTGGGAAGGATAATGTTGGGGGATCCACGCAAGCCATTCCTCCCTGGACTCCCCAGGGTATCTACTTTTCATAAATGTGTGGGTTTGGTAGGTTTCCCTAGATGGCCGCCTAGCCCAGGGCCAAAAACCCAGGTGCCCCCCCTTGCAAAACCAGGTTGTTTTGTGATAGGTAATTTTGATTTCTCCACAATACGTTTTGGGCCCTTCCCCTCCACGGGCACTTGGCCCACCCACACAAGTGAGGTATCATTGTTATCAGGAGATTCTGGAGAATGCGGGGTGGGTCGAAGTTTGTGGATCCACACAGATTCCAGAACTTTCCATCACAGAAATGTGAGGAAAATCTGTTTTGTTGGACAAAGTTTGAGGTTTTCAAGGGATTCTGGGTAACAGAACCTGGTGAGAGCCACAAGTCACCCCATCCTGTATTCCCCTGGGTGTCTAGTTTTAAAAAATGTATAGGTTTGCTAGGTTTCCTTAGGTGCCGGCTGAGCTAGGGTTCAAGATCCACTGCTAGACAATTTGCAAAAAAAAGGACAGTTTTCACTGGAAATGTGATGTGTCCACCTTGCCTTGCGGGCTGTTTCCTGTTGCAGGCACTAGGCCTACCAACACAAGTGAGGTACCATTTTTATCGGGAGACTTTGGGGAATGCGGGGTGGGTGGAAGTTTGTGGATCCACGCAGATTCCAGAGCTTTCCATCACAGAAATGTGAGGAAAATGTGGTTTTTTTTGTGAAAGTTTGAGGTTTGCAAGGGATTCTGGGTAACAGAACCTGGTGAGAGCCACACAAGTCACTCCATCCTGGATTTCCCTTGGGTGTACAGTTTTAAAAAATGTATAGGTTTGCTAGGTTTCACTAGGTGCCGCCAGAGCTAGGGTTAAAATCCACAGCTAGGCACTTTGCAAAAAAAAAGTCAGTTTTCACTAGAAAAATGTGATGTGTTCACCTTGCATTTTGGGCTGTTTCCTGTCATGGGCACTAGGCCTATCAACACAAGTGAGGTACCATTTTTATCGGGAGACTTTGGGGAATGCGGGGTAGGTGGAAGTTTGTGGATCCACGCACATTCCAGAACTTTCCATCACAGAAATGTGAGGAAAATGTGTTTTGTTTTATAAAGTTTGAGGTTTGCAAGGGATTCTGGATAACAGAACCTGGTGAGAGCCATACAAGTCACCCCATCCTGGATTCCCCTTGGTGACTGGTTTTCAAAAATGTATAGGTTTGCTAGGTTTCCCTAGGTGCCAGCAGAGCTAGGGTTCAAAATCCACAGCTAGGCAATTTGCAAAAAAAGGGTCAGTTTTCACTGTAAAAATGTGGTGTATCCACGTTGCGTATTGGCCTATTTCCTGTCACGGGCACTAGGCCGACCCAGACAAGTGAGTTACCATTTTTATCGGGAGACTTTGGGAAACGCGGGTGGGTGGAATTTTGTGGATCCACGCAGATTCCAGAACTTTCCATCACAGAAATGTGAGGGAAAATTTGAATTTTTTTGACACAGTTTGAGGTTTGCAAGGGATTCTAGGTAACAGAACCTGGTGGGAGCCACACAAGTCACCCACTCCTGGATTTCAGTGGGTGTATAGTTTTCAAAAGGTTTGCAAGGTTTCCTTAGATGCCAGCTGAGCTAGGTTTCAATATCCAGAGCTAATGCACTTTGCAAAAAAAGGGTCAGTTTTCACTGTAAAAATTTGGTGTATCCACGTTGCGTTTTGGCCCGTTTCCTGTCGTGGGCACTAGGCCTCCCCACACAAGTGAGGTACCATTTTTATTGGGAGACGTTGGGGAATGCGGGGTGGGTGGAAGTTTGTGGATCCACACAGATTCCAGAACTTTCCATGTTAGAATAGACCCGAGACTGCTTACGCAGTGCTCTATATAAGTTAGCATTCGCTGCACCATTTTCTGTTCAGACGCCATTTTGAATGACTAATCTTGTACCCTTTCCGCGAAAAAACTCTGTTAAGTTTCATTTCTGAAATGTTGAAGTTTTGCCTCAGTAATGAATAGACTGTTCATAATAACACATACCTTTCTCACTAGATAGAGGCCCTCTCCCACTTGTCTGGTGGTGGGCGCAGGGTGAAACGATCTTGGATTGTGTTAGGTTGTGTGAGATACGAGAAGCAAAACCTATTTTTTTTGTATTTCACTGTCCAGCTGCATCTGCTTGGAAAATTCCACTGTGGGCGTGTTTTTGCACGGTATGAAATGTACATAATGCATCTCTATGCTTGTTGATTTCAGTTCCCTCTGTACCACTCTTCGTGACTGTGCAGGCGGGGCTCCACTCTGAGTGTATCTGAATAAAACAATTATTGGTATATTCTTCACTGTTCTTCCGACTCTTCATTTGGTATGGAAGGCTGAGAGGTGGTCCGAGGTGACCCGGGTGGCCCCAAGCGGGTCACTTCCTTCAGTTTGTGCCCGAACAGGGACTCCTTTGGGTGATTGATCCATCCCCTTTCCGCAGACGGGGGTAGGATGAGGACATCATTGGGTCCGACTGACGGCTCAGGGATCCCTGCATGAAGAGTTTCTCTTTACTCGCAGCTGCTCCTTCTGTCCCGCCGGTTGGTGCCTCGCCCAGTGGTCATCCCGACTGGAGTCCTGAACAGCGAAACCCTTGATCTGACTGTTTGGTCTGAGGAGTCGGCAGTGGAGAACTGGTTCGTTTGTACTACTGATATCAGGTGAGTTTGTTTTGGTTCTATGTGGCTATGGTACCAATGTGGTTTGAGTTTGTTACGGTCTAAGGACTGTGTTGATGATAAGTGTTTGCAAATACTTTGCCAGGTAACAATCACGATTGTGTTGTTTTTTTCCTTTGCAATGCCTGGCCTCAGTAAACTTTGGAGTTTGTGTTGTCGTTGTTGTTCTGTAGATGCTCGGTTGGAAGAAGCTCAGCCTGGGTCTCATGAAGGCTGCCCTAATTTTGATATCTATGTAAAACATGGTCCTGGCCCTATTATGTTTAGTTCATTATGGCACAAATATATGAGGGACAATGCCGAGTTGCAGTGGCCTTTGACAGGCTCTTTTGATGAACATAAGATTGGCTTTTACAGGAACAGTTGTTTAAGAGACGAAGTAGACAGTCGATGTTTGACTCTCTTCCAACTTGGCAGAAGGAGGCTAAGCAAAGGCGGTTAAAAATGGAGAAAGATGCACGGAAAGGGAGGATGCAGACTCTTACACAGAAAGCTGTGGTGTATGATAGAGAAAAACAGGAGACAGGGATAGAATGTGAGGATAGGAGATTTTGGTTGCATATTGACAAGTCCTTTGTAGCCAAAGAGGACGATGATAACTTTGTAGAGGAGTTGTTAGATACTTGACCCCGCCTCCTTATGCCCCACAGAGGATATACCCTGTTGTTCCTTTACAGACACAGCAGCTTGTCTCATCCGCAGAAGCTGCCTCTGTATCTACGACTGTTATACCCACAGCTCCAATTACCGCACCCTCTATTCTTTCTCTCCCCTTGCCATCCTTGACGACTGCGACCTCTATTACATTCACTACCCCTACTCGTGTGCCTTCTGTTCTTTCTTCTCCAGTGCAACCATTGACTACAGTTCTAACTACTACTCCTACTACTCCTCCTCCTGCGGTTTTTCATCCTCCGATGTTTTTGGATGCTGATACACCTGTACATGGTTTTGAAGACAGGGATTTGGTGAGATTTAGGGAACGGACAGGTCCGTTGATGCGATCTGGAGTAGGGGAGGATGAGAAGAGGACAATAGCGAGTCACCAATGCGGTGGGTTTGTAATGCAGTTTATAGCGTGGAATATATTTGGTGAGTTATACGTGATTTTGAGCCTTTTTTACAACAGCATGCTCTTCAACATATGTCTGTAACATTGATTGATCTTTGGCATACACACATTGAGTCAGAGGCCCCCCAAATATTATTTGATATTAGAGAACGCGTTTATGTTACTGATTTAGCGCCGGAACAGGTGTTTGGTAATATTTCTACCATAGTTTCTTATAGAGGTCGGTTGTATGATAAGAGCCCTACTGAAATAACTCAGTTCCATATGCGTGAAGTCCACCCAATTTATCATCCAGAAATACCTGCATTGACGGATCCGCACGGTGTGACTACTAGACCGGCCGTGGCTGCCCGTTTCCAGGAGCAATGGGTTTATACTCCATGGAAAATAAGGGAGGTTTTAGCCCTTAAGGCTACTCTGCACGATCCTAGGAAAAATCGTACAGCCTAGTATAAGGAATTAACACAAGCTGTCTCTTCTACTGTAATGACTCTTGCTGTTATTGAAATGTTTTTCGGTCTTCTTGTTCCATTCGATATTTGGCGGCAGGTGCATACTCAAGATCATGTTGCTAAGTTGGGTGGTACATGGGATGTGATTAAGGGATGGGATCAAGAAAGGAAGCCAGGAGCTAAGCCGCGTGCGGAGATGCTCGCTTTGCCTGGTCGTATTATTACATATATGCATACACTTATTCCACCTAAGAAAGTAAGTAGGGACAGATTGACAGCCTGTCGACAGAAGAAGGATGCGAGTATATCTGATTTCTTTACTAGGTTTGAAGATACGTTTTTGGATTATAGTGGGCAGGATATGTCCATGGAAGGAGGAGTTTGCTTGTTTGTTGACAGGTTTGTTTCTAATCTTCTTCCTGAAATAATGACTCGTTTGCAGGTGTCTGAAAGTACTTGGTCTACGTCTTCTCCCTCTATTATTTTGAATATGGCTCAATATTATGAGCATCAAGATCAGTAGGAAAAGGATAAAACTGATAAAAAACACAAGGATTTAAAGACGAAAGTGTTGTTGCAGCAGGCATTTGGGGGAAATAACAGGGGACGGGGAGGTCCTTCTCGACAACTCCCACGTACTAGGCAGCCTAATATGACACCTTTGGGACAAAATCAGTGTGCGTATTTTAAGGAGGAAGGACATTGGCGTAGCCAGTGTCCTGTGCTTTTACAGAAGGCTTCGTCCCCTAGAGGACGTGGTTCTGGTGGTAGAGGCCGTGGGACTGACAGAAATCAGAATGCTGCGGCTCCTGTGGGCCGCTCTGACAATAATTATTTTGATGACCCCAGAGATGGACAGTATTATCATGATGGCTATGATATTGATGATGTGACAGGTATGTCTTACAGCTAGGACAGCCAGGGACAGGGTGAGGGACCAGTTCAGATACCTGTAGATCAGCGTGGCCCTTATGTCACAGCCGATTTGCATGGTTCGACCAAGGAATTTTTGGTGGATACAGGTGCGCAAAAAGTTCTGTTTCTCGACATATGGTCTCTGGGACGGCCCTGTCTGGCCAAAGTAATGTTTCGGTAGGGTTTTCCGGTGTATCGGTCATCAGCCCCATCTCACACCCCTTGCACTTACTGTTGGTCCTTTTACTTTGGAGTCTGCCTTCTTGTTAACATCTAATTGTGGTGAAAATTTGATGGGTTTGGACTTTTTGAAGAAGTTTCATGCTACTATTTATTGTTCTCTTGATGATGTTTATATTACCATGGGTCCGGATGTGAGCACCAGACAGTGTTTGTCTCAGGATGCGCCCCTTCCAGATGCGTTTGCTCAGGTACCCCCCCACACTATGGGCCACAGGTGATACAGATGTGGGTCTGTTGCATATACCACCAGTTTCTATACAAGTTAAAGATAATGCTATTTTGCCCCGTATTCCTCAATATAAAATACCGCAGGCAGGGGAACGGGCCCTTCTTCAGATTATTCAGGATTTGATATAATGAAAGGGAGTAGTTGAAGAAACGTCTGCCAATATTTGTAATAGTCCTATTCTGCCGGTCCTAAGCGGACACCCTCAGGTTCCTCTGATGATATTGATGATGTCTATTGCTTTGTGATTGATTTGTGAGAGGTTAATAAAATTGTAGTTCCGCAATTCCCGGTGGTTCCTGACATCACTACGCTTTTAACGATGATCCCGTCTACTGCTAAGTTCTTTTCTGTTATTGATTTGAAAAATGCATTCTTCAGTATTCCTATACACCCGGACAGTAGGTATTTGTTTGGATTTACACTGATCCTGTCATGCTCCTCAAGGCTATACGGAGAGTCCCAGCATTTATAGTCAAGCATTAAAGAGTCAGTTAGATTCACTATCGCTTTCCCCAGGTAATGTATTGGTGCAGTATGTCGATGACTTGTTAATAGCTTCTGATACGGAACAAGGTTGCAAGGACAGTACAGTGAAATTGTTGTTGCATTTGGCACATCATGGACATAAGGTCTCTCTTTCGAAATTTCAGTATTGTCAACAGGAGGTTACCTATTTAGGTCACCTACTGTTGAAGGAGGGTAGGAGGTTGACTCCTGAGCGCATCAGTGCCATTATTAAAATGCCCATTCCGCAAACTCAAAAAGATGTACGCGCTTTTATAGGTATTACTTCCTACTGTCGCCAGTGGATCCCAAATTATTCTTTAATAATCAAACCTTTGCTTGCATTAACAACGAAAGCAGTGCATGAGCCTTTGCCATGGACGCCAGAATGTCAGCAATCTTTTGAGCAATTAAAAACTGGGCTTTGCTCGGCTCCAGTGCTTGGCACACCTAACTATAGGAAACCGTTTGTGCTTTACGTTCATGAGATGGCTTGTTGCGCACTTTCTGTCTTAACACAGAAATTTGGGGATAAACAGAGGCCTTGTGCTTATTTTTCTGCTGTGCTTGACCCTGTTGGTAGGCCCCTCCGAGCTGTCTCAGAGTGGTCGCGGCTGTGGCCACTTCAATCAGGCAATCGGCTGGACTCGTACTCGATACAGAACTCACAGTTATGGTACCCCATGCTATGGATACACTTTTGAATACGACAAAGACACAGCACCTCACCCAGTGCACGTTTTACTGGTTATAAATTGACATTGTTTGCTAAACATATTACGATCAAAAGATGTGCAACTCTGAACCCAGCCACGTTACTACCTCCCTTCTGAGAATGATGCAGTTGACAAACATGACTGCATTTTCACGACGGAAGAAGAGACGAAGGGACGGGTAGACCTGACTGATGTTCCCTTATCTGACCCCCAAGGAGAACTATATGTTGATGGCTCCTGTTTTAAATTACCAGATGGCACTACCTCTGCAGCTTATGCTATTACTACATTGCGGACGGTGGTAGAGACATCACGGGTCCCCTATCAGTCGGCTCAAGCCGCTGAGCTTGCAGGCCTTATCCGAGCTTGTGAATTGAGTGAAGGGCTGGTTGTCAATATCTATACAGACAGCCAGTACGCATTCGGGATCGCTCATAACTTTGGGCGACTGTGGGCAGAGAGAGGATTCCTTACCTCTCATAGTACCAAAATCCAACATGGGCACCTCATATTGCGGCTTTTGTCCGCTTTAACGCTCCCCAAGAAATTGGCAATAATTGAGTGTAGCGCTCATAGAAAGGTTACTGATGACGTAGGTAGAGGAAATGCATTTGCAGATCAGGTAGCCAAGGAGATGGCACGAAGTAAAATGAAATGCATGTTTGTTGAAGGTCCAGCTAGGTGGGTTCCTGAGGTTGCTATGTTTGAAAATACAGTTGAAAGTGTAAAGGAGATACAAAGTGAAGTCACGATAGAGGAATTAGCGAAATGGCAGGAGAGTACAGCACAGTTAAATGAGGAAGGATGTTGGATTGATAAATCTGGAGAACAGAAATGGATGTTGCCCGATGCATATGTACTTCCTGTGGTTACTATGGCCCATGGTCTAGCCCATATTAGTGCGAAAAACATTTGTAAATTGTTAGCCCCTGTATGGCATAATGATACCATCTCTAAGACAGCTGCGCATTTGGTGAAACATTGCATGATTTGTATGAAACATAATCCAGGGAAAGGTACCCCTACCCCACCTGGTAATTTTGCACCACCCACTTTCCCGTTCGAAGTCCTCCAAATGGATTTCATTGAACTAGAAAGATGTAATAATCTTAAATATGTATTAATGGTCATATGTGCGTTCAGCAAATGGGTTGAGGCTTACCCCACTAAGGACAATACAGCCATTACAACTGCGAAAGTACTCCTTAAAGAATAATTTCCTCGATTTGGTTTGCCCCGAATTATCTGGAGTGACAACGGGTCTCATTTTGATGGGAAAGTGATTAAATCGATTTGTGAAGGTTACACATTAGATCAACAACAAAGTGGATGGACCTGATATAGGAATCCAGATATAAGGATGACTCAATGCCATGCACAGGAATAGGGAAAGAAAACTATAGGTTTTGAAGAAGAACCCTCACCCACCAACCTAGTTGGTGGCCTGCTTCATTATTGGGTTCCCAGCTGGGCTGACGAATGCAGCTCTGCTGTGCTGCAATGCCTGAGTTACAGCGGAGCGGGTTGTTTTTTGTGTGAGCGGGTGGATTTAGTGCCATTTAAAAGTACCTCAAGGGTCCTCTATCACAGTTTTATTCTTGAGGTCCTAGGGCACGGTTAAAAACGAAAAGGGGATATTATGAAGATTTGGGTGGTCTTCCTTATCCCTATAGAATGGTCGACATGTTTCAGCCTCAACTAAGGTACTAAGGCTTTCTTCAGGACCAAGAAAAGTGAAGTGCGTCAACATTTTTTGTGACCACGTGAAATTATCAGCACACACGCTAAGGTGTGCTGTGAGTGCGGCGTTGTAGCCATACTTACGGTTCCCACCGTCAGGTATATAAGGAAGGCTACGTAGATTAGGCAGTTATTTATGATCCCGGAGAGGGCGGACACCTGTAGTCACACATTCATCAAGGTAGTCCATCTGCCATCAATACCTATTCCGGTCCTGCTCGGTCAGAAATCTCATGCTGCTACTCATCCACAGTCAGCTGGTTTGGTTGAGAAGTGCAATGGTACTCTCAAATTGAAATTGGCAAAAATCCAGGAGATGACAGGGTTAAAATGGACAGATGCTCTACCGTTAGCTCTTTTGTCAACAAGAACTACAGCTCATTCTAGAACAGGCTTGTCACCTTACGAGGTCGTGTTTGGGCACCCGGAAAATGGTTGGGGTGTCCCACGTCCTCCAAATATTCCGATATTGAATATCCTGCGTTGCTTGATTATCTTGGACAATTGACAGAAAGTTTATGTTCCAATCACCAACAGGTACAGGAATCCCCAACTCCTATACCAGAGGGGCTCGGCCACGACATTCAACCTGGTGATTTCATCCTGGTCAGAAATTTACAGAGGAAGAAAAGTCTGGAGCCCGGCTCGAAAGGCCCTGAGCAAGTTCTGTTGTGACACGGATGGCTGTAAAGGTTGCTGGTCGAAAGAACTGGGTGCATGCCACCCACTGTTGGAGGATTCGTTTACCGTTGCCATACGACCAGTGGGTCAAGGAGGGTATTGGCGACACTGAATGTGAGCAAGTGCCCACATTTTTCCTTTTTAGTGATGCTAAATTGACCTGGACACAAACAGACAAGGAGAACGAAGATGTTTTGAAGGAGGCTGTTCCACCAGAAATGCAAGTTATTCAGGAGCCTTTGTTCATTGATCACACAGTGCCTGGGGCTGCCAGGTACAATGTGCGTCCTCGGCTGGGGGCTACTGGGTCTAAGGAGAAAAAAGATTAGGAATGGACTGTACAAGATATTTAGTACTGAGTAACAGTACCAACGAATAATTGAAAGGAGTGAAAATTCTGTGTTTGCTTTCCCTTTGTTGTTTGAACATTAGTCAAGATAAAAACAAAGTATACTTTGATGATATACCACCTTTATCGATGTGGGATAGATTAGAAGTAGAGCTTAGGACAGAGCAAGCTCCACCGCTGGTGCTCAAGAGCGCCAACTTATTGATGGACAATAGGAGCCTGTGCCAGTGAGGCTCTAACGGACACTGGGACCTTTATATTTTCTTGCATTTTCCTTCTTTTGAATTCACTATGCATCCTTTTGGCAGAAAGATTGCTGAGTAGGAGCAGCCAATGGTTACTACACAACGTAATATGATGTGGTCAAGGAAAAGTAAAATAATATGAGTTGTTCTGTTGATTCTGATGATAATAATATTATGTGGGGTGTCATGGGTTTTCGAAGATGCTCAAAGCGTGCCTTTACACAGTAAGGGTAAGGTCATTTCCCTGAGATGAAATAAAAGAACTGCCCCTAGTAATGTATTCTTGAAAACACATAAGAGGTTCTTTGGTGAAGGGACTGCTTGTTACCCCACCCAATCTGTCACCAGTCTGTGGACTGCATATCCATTGTCACTCATAAATTACACATATACTTGAACACCTCAATTTACAGAAGTGAAAGGAGTGTTTGGTTTTGGTTATCTGGGGCCATGTCTATACCATAGAAAGCCACTGGGAGTGGGTTATCCGGGTTGTGATAACAATACATATTGCGATAATTTTTATATGGAAAAACAGGATGTAATATTAGTGGGATGGCATTACAAGGAATTGACAGTTCCTCGAGAGGCCGGTTATTACCCTTCTTGTTGTCCTATTATGAACAGTACGGATACTTCATTGTATATAAAATGTTCAGGAATAGTGCTGTACCAACACACTGTCCCCTTAGTGAATAAAGAGGATCCAAGTACTTTCAGATTAATTCCAGTTATGCTGCAGTAGATTATGAGGGGTCAATTTATGCACACCCAGGGTTTTTCCTCTTGTCTAATGGGATTTATTCCAATGTCTATAATGGTACAGATGATGTAGCTCTTGGAATGGTATTGCCTTTGGGTGTGCCCTATAAATATGCCAAGCCTAACGTAAGATGAGTTAAAAGGACACTAATGAAAGAATTCTGTGAGGGAGTGACCGATATAGAGGTCAATAATTATAGTAATGGTATCACCTTTGGATACATCCTTTCTTCTATTTTCACATTGGGTGGTACTTCCATGGCCAGGGGTGAAAAGGCCAGAGAATATTTTGGATGTAAGCTGCAAATTCTATCTAATACTACAGTGGCAGCTTTGCGTGAAATCACCACTGAGTTGGAAAGTATGCGGATATATTCGAAACAGACTAGATATGCGGTGGATTTTATTCTAGCTAAGAGTGGTGGTGTGTGCGCGATAGTTGGTGACCAGTGTGTGTTCGGGATCAAGAATATGGAAAAGAATATTATCAAACACATTTCAGATATTCTTGAAAATGTCAAGGGAATGGAGACTAGGAATTGGAGTTTGTCCCTTTTCGGCAGCTGGGGCTGGATACTTGAAAAAGTGATTTATCTTATTGTGGTATTGATGCTCTGTTGTGTACTCGTTCAGTGTCCCCCTTTTTGTTGTTCTTATTGTACCACAGTTTTCTCACACAAAAAGAAAATATCAATTCACGACACAAATGCCGCTATAATGCTTCAGAAAGATGTTGATGATTTGATGAATATTGATGAAGGAATATTCGAGAATTCATCCCTCCTTGCTGTTTCACTTTCTGATGTTGATGGTATGGAGTGTTCACCCCATTTGATTTCTGTTATTGCTTGCAATTCTGTTCCTTTTGCTATAGTTGAAATGTTTTAGCTCATGCTAAAAGGAGGGTCTGTTAGAATACACCCGAGACTGCTTACGCAGTGCTCTATATAAGTTAGCATTTGCGACACCATTTTCTGTTCAGACGCCATTTTGAATGATGATTGAAACTAATCTTTTACCACTTCTTAGAAAAACTTCTGTTAAGTTTCGTTTATGAAATGTTGTAGTTTTGCCTCAGTAATGAATAGACTGTTCATAATAACGCATACCTTTCTCACTAGATAGAGGCCCTCTCCCACTTGTCTGGTGGCGGGCGCAGGGGAAACGACCTTGGATTGTGTTAGGTTGTGTGAGATACTAGAACCGAAACCTATTTTTTGTGTATTTCACTGTCCAGCTGCATCTGCTTGGACAATTCCCCTGTGGGCGTGTTTTTGCCCGGCTATGAAATGTACATAATGCATCTCTATGCTTGTTGATTTCAGTTCCCTCTGTACCACTCTTCGAGACTGTGCAGACGGGGCTCCACTCTGAGTGTATCTGAAAAAAACAATTATTGGTATATTCTCCACTGTTCTTCCGACTCTTCATTTGGTATGGAAGGCTGAGAGGTGATCCGAGGTGACCCGGGTGGCCCCAAGCAGGTCACTTCCTTCATCCATTACAGAAATGTGAGGAAAATGTGTTTTTTTTTACAAGGTTTGAGGTTTGCAAGGGATTCTGGGTAGCAGAACCTAGTGAGAGCCACACAAGTCACCCCATCCTGGATTTCCCTGGGTGTCTAGTTTTCAAAAATGTATAGGTTTGCTAGGTTTCCCTAGGTGCTGGCAGAGTTAGGGTTCAAAACCCACAGCTCGGCACTTTGCAAAAGATGGTCAGTTTTCACTTTAACAATGTGGTGTGTCCATGTTGTGTTTTGGCCCTTTTACTGTCACGGGCACTAAGCCTACCCACACAAGTGAGGTGCCATTTTTATCGGGAGAGTTTGGGGAATGCGGGGTGGGTGGAATTCTGTGGATCCACGCAGATTCCAGAACTTTCCATCACAGAAATGTGAGGAAAATTTGTTTTTTTTTTACACAGTTTGAGGTTTGCAAAGGATTCTGGGTAACAGAAGCTGGTGAGAGCCACATAAGTCACCCCATCCTGGATTCCCCTGGGTGTCTAGTTTCAAAAAATGGACAGGTTTGCTAGGTTTACCCAGGTGCGGCTGAGCTAGGGTCCAAATTCCACTGCTAGGCACATTGCGAAAAAGGATCCATGTTCACTAGAAAAATGTGATATGTCCATGTTGCGTTTCAGGCCGTTTCCTGTCGCAGGCACTAAGCCTACCCACACAAGTGAGGTACTATTTTTATTGGGAGACTTGGGGGAACACTGGATGGTAAAGCAACTGTTATTACTTATTGACTTTCTATGCATTTCTGCCTTCCAAATGTAAAACAATGTGTAGAAAAAAAAGTCACTTTGAAAAATGTCCTATAATTCACATCCTAGTATGGGTACCCATAATTTCGGATATATGCCAATAACTACTGCTTCTGAACTCTATATTTTGTTCACATTTCGGAAATACATAGGTGTCCTTGATACCTATTTTTCACTATTTAATATTATATTTTACCAAATAAATTGCTATATACCAGGTACACAATGAAAAACCATTGCAAGACACAGCTCAGTTATTGGCTCTGGGTTCCTCAGGTTCTTAGTGAACCTGCAAGTCCTATATATCCCCACAACTGGAAGGGTCCAGCGGATGTAATGGTATAATGCATTTAAAATTCTGTCATATTCAGAAGAAGTTACAGGTGTAGAAGTTGGCACAAATGGCTGTTTTTTTCAACTCATTTTCAATATTTCTTATTTTCAACTGTTAGTTTCTATAAAAAAAAACCTTGAAGGATCTACCCAAATGACCCCTTACTGAATTAAGAAGTTTTTCTACTTTTCAGAAATGTATAGCTTTTCAGGATCCATTATTGCTTTCACACCCATTTCTACCACTAACTCGAAGAAGGTTGAGAGCACAGAAAGTAGCAAAAATAGGCTATGTACCAGTAAAATGCCAAAACTGTGTAGAAAATGTGGGTTTTCTGACAAAAGTCTGCCTGTCCCTGGGTCACCTCCAGGGGAATCAACAAAACCTGGGTACCTTTAAAATCCCCATGATTTTGGAAGAAAAGTACGCAAATTTATCGTGGATACTTTATGTGGACAAAAACTTACAGGGGCCTAAGAGTGAACTACCCCAAAAGCCCAAAAAAGGCTAAGCACAAGGGGGGAGAAGGCCTAGCAGCCAAAGGGTTAACATGTCACTGTCTTGGCTCGTGGCAATTTTTCCTAAAGACTTGGCAGCTGGTGTGCTCAATTTTACAAAAAAGTTGATGTAGGCCTTCACTGAATTGAATGGGGTACCAGGGCATTGCCATGGCATTCTTGAAAAACAATCAGCAGGTTTCTGAAATTTCCCTGAATGATGAAGAATTGTACAGTTATATTCTTGTAACCTCAAACCCCAAAGTTCAATTTGAGAAGGCATTTTGGCTGAGGGATGGCCAAATATCATCAACAGTACTTGATGATCAGACACTACTGTGAAAGGCTTTCGGTACAAGAACACATGCAAATAATTGCAAGCCCAGACCACTGCCAAACTTTCTTTCTCAGGTTGCGAGTAAGCACATTCCTTTTGTGACAAAATTTTACTGGTGTATGCCACAATACGTCTCTGGGCATTTGGCTGTCCGCTGTGATGTGCAAGAATTGCGCCTACATCGACAGGGCTAGCGTCAACTACAACCTCTGTATGACGTTTGTGATGAAAGTAGGCCATTCATGTGACCAATGAAAAGACACAATCTTTTCCGTCAGTTCTCATAACTGTGCACTGACCGTAGCAAAGTCTTGTATGTATCTAGAACAGTAACTTGCCATTGCAAGAAATGATTGTAACATAGAAATGTCTTGTGGGTGATTTGCAGTAGACAGCGCTTGCACTTTAGCTGGATCAGGTTTCACCACCATCAGAAAAGACCTGACCAAAGAATTTCAAGCTTTTCGCATTTGTCAGCATTCAGAGTTAAGCCTGCTTCATTCAGCAAATGGCATACATGCTTGAGAGCTTTGTCATGCTCTTTCTGTGTCGCTCCAAAATCAATATGTCATCACTATAGTTAAATGCATTCACAATAGGCTGTATGAAAAGTCAAATGACATCTTGGAAAAGTTCTGCAGCAGAGGATACACCGAAACTCAATCGCTTATAGCAAAACAGATCAATAAGCATAGAAATGGTTGTAATATACCCTTATTTTTCTTCAAGCTCCAATTGGTGATATCTTTTATCTAGGTTGAGTCGAGAAAAGAACTTCACACCATTCAATTGGGTTATCATATCAGCAATGTGCCGACCTGCATGTCTCTCTCACTCAATTGCCTTGTTGACCTGATGCATGTCAATGCCTATGTGTATAGTTCCTTCACTGTCTCTTTTAGGCACTACTACAATGGGAGAAACCCATGGTTTTGTACCAATAGAGTTCAATTATGTCATGTTTATGCAACTAATTAAGTTCCTTTTCAACATCTTCTTGTAAGTGAAACGCAATTCGTCTGTGTTTTTGAGCAACAGGATGAACATCCTCATTTATCTGTAACTTCACTTACATTGTTTTAAGATTTCCTAACCCATGAAATAATGAACGAAATTGACTTGCAATTTCATGATAAGCATTCATATTTTAGTTCACTGATATCAGTCTCATATCTGCAGCAGTGTTGAAACTCAGCAAACAGGCACTTAAAGCTGTTCCTTGAAGTAAATGAATGGGCGCTTGTACCACAGTCTTCCTATAGTTCATCATGGCTATAAACGAACCTTGACTTTTTAAGGGTGTTGAGGTAGCCCATGTGACTACTTTAGTTTTTGACTTCATAAGTTGTAGTAACAGAGATAATTCTTAATTCTTCTGCTCAGGCATTATATTTATTGGCACACTGCTGCCAATTATAAATGGTATTGAACACCCATTTATCTTTAGAGTGATCTTCAGACAATGTTTGAATGTTTTTGGTGCTTTTTCATGTCGGTTTTTTTTCGCTATGAGTTTTTCCACACATTCGACTAGTCCCACATGTGCATTCCTTTCTGAAGTAAACATCGTCATTGCACAATTGTCATTGTCATTTTTACTGGAAACTTATACTGAGGAACTCTTTGTCGATGATTTAGATGATGATCAACCTCATTTGCTGTTGCTGTGCCTCAGTTGATGTGACCGCTTGGCCTTATGGGAGCACGTTAAACGCTGCTGAGGTAGGGTTTGGTTGGCCTATTTGTCTTCATGCTGTGACTCTCCTACTTTTATCTTCGACTTGTAAGTCATCACAAAATGGTTCGCTTTACCACAGCCGATGCGTATAAAGGCGGGACATTTACCTTAAGTGGAAATGACAATCCCCATCTGTAACATGTTTTCTTTTTCTGTGGAGACATCGCCTTGCTTCCCTCAGCCTTGTACTTTGGCTTACTTTTCATGCTCATGACTGACACACTGTGAATGCCTCTGGCCTCCATGTCAGTCACTTGATGATCAGCACACTCCTCAGTGCGAGCAGCCTTGAGTACTTGTTCTAAGCTCAGAGTTTCCTTCAGCATTCGTTGACGAAAGGAATGATTACTCTGAGATAGGTAGCTTACTCATCATTAAATTTATTGAATTTACAGTACTTTACCAGAACATCCAGACTCTCAACAAACTCATCAATGGTTGCACCTGGTCTCTGACATTCTTGACTCAATATGTATCTTACATAATCTACATTTGGTACTGGATTAAACTTGACATTCAAGCCTATTTTGATTTGATTGCACGTCACTTTACTTCTGGTGGTATCTTTTCCATGGATTATTTCACTCCTTCACCAGCCATGTTCCTCAGATACTTTATAATCTATTTATCATCTTTTTCATCTATTGCATCTATGAAATCTTCAAAAGTCTCTATCCATGCAGTCCATCTATTGTCAATATTGTGTTTTTGGCAGTATCAAATGCACAAGGCAGTTTTAAGAATGCAGCAGCTGTACATGCATTTGTGGACAGTAGTGGTCTCTCAGGCGCTCCGTGTGGAACTTGATCAGGCAGAGCTTCTCTAACATCTTGTGATGTGCTGGCTTCAAATTCAGCCTTAATGACTTTTGAAGCTTGGATCTCACCCTGGCTCTCCAACAGAGCTCTATACTTGATGGCGGTCTAGGGAGTTGTTCTGAGCCTCTACCCAGCAGCTTTGGGTGGTAAGCCAATTCTTCCGGGGATAACTCTGCTAGCACAATCCGACCCTCTTTCTGGAGCTACACCCCAGCCCGTCATTGCATGATGAGTTGTTAGTGGTTTTGGTCAGTAGATAGATCTTTGTACACTACAAGTCCATGAGAGCAGATAAGATTGATCAGCTTTGTGCTTAAATGTTTCTTCACAAACACCTGGCTAAACTCTGTTTTATAGCATATGAATTTCATTTTGACATGTACTGAACTATGGCTGTGTGCTGCTTTTGTAACTTGGTTGCATCTGCCTTTAGCGTTCTTACTGCGTATAGCATATGGCATTAACTTGCATAATGGTGCAGTACTGTTTATTTGTGGCTGTTTTATTCTGTTTCTGGCCAATGCCATGTAGACTTTCAATTTTGCTTTCTTTATCTTCGAACACGTTATAAAGGCTGGCATTGTGCTGAGACTACACTGGTGCCAGCATCGATTGTGCACTTCAAATGCGGCACACGTGGCATGCACGAGCAGTTTGCTGGACCACAACAAACTCTCTGGAAGAGCACTTTCAATGTACTGGCCTCATCTCCCCTGTATCGTCACCAGTTGTAGAATCCTTCCAGCCCAGGTACTCGCCAATAACCATGCCACACACAGAGAGTAGTTTTTCATATCATTATTTCACTGTGTGTAAGTCAGAACTCAACAATCTAAGGCTGCCTTCCACTCATCCCTCCAATGCTTATGTCACAGGTCTACGGTGTACAGAGGGAAACAAAAGAGTTCCAGCGTTTGTTTATTTACAAGACACTACAGTTACTATCCAACCAAAGCTCAAACCTTCACTGCAAACTTCTTAGATTTTAGACTTGGAAAGATGGACTGATGAGTTGGCCTTGCATGGAGTCGAACGCCTGACTTGCAGGTGTCAAACAAATTTCAGTGGTGAGATTGTAATTTACAGTACCATTTTCAAGGCACTGAGGTAATATAGATATTGAGAATCATAGGTGAAAGTATTGATGCCTGGTGATCACCACAGGGCATCAGTTAGAGTGCAAATTCCAAAGTTGGAAGAGACTGCATCTTTGTTATTCCTTTAGAAAAGTACAAAGAACTTTCTAAACATCAGTGGCCAATCCACTAGCTGCTTCAAAACGACTTGGAACTGGCTGAAGAAGCACAACTCCTCTATTTTCTGGAGTAATTTTGCATACTACTTGTTAGAGTAACATTGGAAGATATGTTCCTCCCTTTGATTCAAATCCTTACAACCTGGACTGGATCCAAGAATTGGTGCAAGACTATTTTATGATCAGGCTTAAATCATCATTTAAGCTTACTATTGCTAAGAATAGACTCCTTTTATTGGATGAAAGCAGAGAAACTATAAGCCTGAGAGAGTCCAGAATGAGGGTTCTCTGCAGATAAGTCTATGGAATCTCAGTAAACAGCTGAAATGTTAGGATAATAGAACCAGTTTCGAGGAACCCTCTACAATCATTTTAAAAGGAACTGAAGTAATTCAAATTAATCCAGAAAACACGCCTTCATTTTGCAATAAAAAGAAATCCTCTGTTTAAATCGGCCTGCTGTACCCAAACAACTGATTTTACCCTATAATTCTGGCATTTATAATCACACTTGAACAAATTCTTCTAAAAGAGATGATTTATGGTACAATATTTTGTAAGGTTTTTTTCTCAGTCTGACGATTGATCACCTACAATTGGTTTTCTCTATATTTGCTTCATATAGA
The DNA here is from genome assembly GCA_963921515.1 of Calotriton arnoldi. Taxonomy (NCBI): domain Eukaryota; kingdom Metazoa; phylum Chordata; class Amphibia; order Caudata; family Salamandridae; genus Calotriton; species Calotriton arnoldi. The sequence goes on along the minus strand of CAWUFW010015768.1, from coordinate 243,767 downwards.
ACTAAATAGTTCTATTTTTCTATTTTATTTCCATTCATTATTTCTTGTAAAGGTTATTTAAATGATTTTGACTAATAACACCTTTACGCAGTTCGATGTGGTTGAAAAGGTGAGACAACTTTACACTCATTGGGGGATATTCTCAAGAACGTGCGATAATCTTTGCCAAAATATGTTAACGCAATTTTTCACATCGCCGTCTATCGCGGGAAAATAACTCTGTGTTAACGTCGTATTCCCAACATGGCGGTAACATGCGATAGTCTCCCGACAACGCGTCAAATGTCCGCGATAAAATTACCTGGACGGCGATAAAAATCTTAACCCGAACGTGAAAAAAGTTGCGATGTGCCCAACTGCGATAAAAAATTCCGCGATAAGCTGCGCCAGGCCTGCAAGTCACACAAGTCAGGCGGGAAAAACCACTATAAAAGCGGCAAACAAAAACACAACCAAGACACAAACAACCGCGAAGCACCATGGAGGTAGCCGGAGCAAGTACAGAGGACAACCAGAACCCCACAAGCCCCACGAGGACCAGCCTGGGACCATCATTGGGGAGACGGTGGCATGATTTGGGGGACCAGACACTGCATAACATGACCTGACCCAACAGCAACAGGGTGAGTAACGACCAGGGACTGGGGCGACGGGGGGAGATGGGCACAGTGGCACACATGCACAATTAAGTATAGCACATCTGCGGATAAACCATGCCCAAGAGTCACAACTCCGAACAAGAGACCAATTTACCCAAGTCCGCAACATCTCTGCACTGTATAAGCACAGAAGTGAAAGGCACACCGCCTAAAAGGGATAAGGGCCAGCCAAATCAGAGCTGAAGGGGCAACTCACCCACAATGCAGCACACACACATAAGAATCAGAGCACCTCAACATTGACAACAATGTGGTACAAACTGCAACATTCACACAACAGAACAGAGGACACAACTGCTGCCGCTTGTGTGTAGAAAATGGCCATTCGCATGTGGCATAGCAGGAAACTGTGAGATGATAATGTACAAGTACACCCTCACATCCCTGATGGTGCAGAAATGTCAACTGTCCCGCATCAAATTGGCTTCTCCTCACAAACAATCACAATGTACATTGTCATGCAGTCTGTATGTAAACTTGTACAATGCGTGAACATACTCTGTGCAACAGTACAATGAACGGCGATGCTGGAGAACATGGCGTCTGCTAGTTGAGCAGCCGCGTGTGTCCGTGCTACTGCCCCTTGTAACAGTTCGTGAAATGTTACCTTGTGAGCAGTACCTCCGCTGATGGTCCCTTCCTGTGTGTTCCCGGGGTTGGAGGAGCTGTGGTTGAGCCCTGGGGCAGGGCGAAATTGGACGGTGCAAGGAGACGAATGCCCCTGAGGTCAGACGGCGCCCCCTGCCCGCCTTGTTCCCCGCGCTGGTGTTCGGCCGCCCTGGAGCTAAGGCGCGGCCGCAGAGCGGCGGCTCGCGGGCTCCTCCGGGTCGACAGTGGCAGCGCCAGTATCGGGCGTTTTTTCAGAGCTGCGGACACTAGTGTGGCAGGGAGTCTTGGCGGAGATGTTTCCACGGAGCGGGCGGCTCCGGGCTCCACACTCGTAGCGGTGTCAAAGGAATTGAAGGTGCCTCCAGGCAGAGTGGTGGATGTGTCTCCTGCTCGGAGTGCAAGCAGGGAAAACAGTGTGCAGATAGGCGCCAGTAAAGAAGCCGGGAACGGTGGAGACCGAGGTAAATTGGACGGTAATACAAGAAAGAAAGGTAGGAAGCGAGGGAGTGTGCCTAGAAACAAGAAATGCAAAAGTAAGGCAAAGGGAGAGGAGAGTGGAGGGCTAGGAAACCAGGCAGAAGAGGGTGAGGTTTTGGAGGCTCCAATGGCAAAACATTTTCCTAGTGCCCTCAGTGCCTCTAGTTTGCTCTGCGAGTATCCGGCTTCTCAAAACTGTCAGACCAAGACCAGAAGTATAAAGGGGGTGAGAAATAAGATCACTTCTCTACAAAATAAGGTTAAGATTACCCCTCGCTGAGGTCTTTTTTAGAGTGCAACCGGAGGTGCTCAATATTACAAAGCAGGGAGCTGAATACAGAGAGAACGCTGGTATAGGAGTATTTAGCTTATATGGCTCAACTAGTTTAAGTTGCCTTACGGATTGTATACCAGAAGAATCCCGGGGCATGATGGAGTCTACAGAAATAGTGCCTATTGAAAATGAGGTATTCAGGGAGCGAATAGAAGAGAGTTCAGAAACAGGGGGTACGGAGGCGATAGAACTGGGCTCTCACAGTCCAGCTATAGCCATTGATTCTAGTATAGATGGAGGATTAAGGCTGCAGGAGCAGAAGCGGAGCAGACTCTCCCCCACTAGAATCGATGCAAGCTCTGTTTACCTCATTAAAAGAAGACATCAAGCAAGGCTTTGCGGTCTCAGCAGCTAATCAGGAGAAATAAGGAATTCATGTGAGATCTTAGAAAAAAAGTAGACCTCCTAAATGCCAGAACTGAATCTTTAGAACACTCTGTTGACGAGTTAAAGGCCAATTTAGGGACTGCAGAAGCCAAAATTCATGCACTACAAACAGGGGAGGCTGCACTGCGAGAAAGAATGGAGACGCTGGAAAACAATTCCCGTAGAAATAATCTGCGTGCCTTGAATGTCCCAGAGGGGAAAGAAGGGACAGACCTCAAAACCTTTATGATCAAACTGATTAAGGAAGTTTTGCCACTGGAAGAGGCTACCGAGTTCTTGGAAAAGGACATATAAAGAGTTCATAGAGCCCCTTTCGTCTAAATCCAAGTAGGACAAAACCTAGAAAGATTCTTATCAATTTCCTTACTTACGCAGTAAAGGAAAAATCTTGAATCTGGCTCTAAAATCAAAATCATTAAGAAGCAAGGATTTTTCCTTTGAAGTCCGCTCGGATTTATCAAGAGACACGTTAGAAAGGCAATGGGAGCTCGGAAAGAGGATGGACAACTTCAGGAAAGCCGGAGCTGTGGTACAACTTAAATTCCCAGCCTTTCTAAAAATCATGCATAATAATAAAATGCACAATATTAGGTTGATTCAGGAGGCAGATGAATTACTGGCCAATATCAGCAAAGGGGTCCTTTAGGCTCCTAACTTGGGAAGCATAGGAGGGAGGAGAAGTGAGTGGTGCAGAATACTCCTTTTCATGAATCTTATAAATGAGTCTTGTACAACAAGAAATAGATAGATAAAAAAAAAATAAAAAAATAAGATCAATAAATAAAAACACAGGGGGTATGGTAACACACAAAATTGTTTAGAGGGTTGAGGGGAGTAGTTCACGGACACCATATCTGGGCAACAACTAGTCCAGTTAAATGGGGGTAGGGTTCTCCAAGGGGTGGGGGTAGGGGGATAGGGGAGCACGGGGGAATACAAAATAAAATCACCTCATTCGCCTTGATCTTTTAGGTTGCTTAGTTTTGCCAGTCTTGTTCAAGAGGGATTCGGCTGATCCGAGATTTAGATGTCGCCTCTGCCTCAATCAAGGGAGGGATTGGGGGTATTGTACCCTAATAATATGACTATACTTCAGTTGTTGTCCTGGAATGTGAATGGCCTGCGTGTGAGGTCACGTAGAGTAAAAATTTTACAATATTTAAAAGATTCCCCAGCGCAGGTCATGGTCATCCAGGAGACACACCTTCTTGAGGCAGAGACAAAAGAAATATTAAGATCTCAAAAATGGGTGGATTCCTTTGTCTGTACCAACCAGACGGCAAACATTAGAGGAGTGCTGATTCTTTTAAAAACCAGCTAAAGTACAGGTCCTACAATATAAGGGGGACCCTGGGGGAAGATGGCTGATATTGAAGATCATTCTAAGGGGTATCCTCCTTACCTTAGTTGGCTACTATGGTCCGAATCAGGACGATCCCTCCAGTCTCCACACTATCTCCTCGCACTTATTGGATTTTCCAGAGCCTGTGATCTGGGCAGGAGATTTCAATATCTTTCTGGATCCTAAACTGGATAAATCCTCTAACAGCAGAGCGATAGTTACTTCAAGATCTAGGGCGTCCTTTTGACAATGATGTCCCAATTGGGGCTTAGCGACATCTGGAGAGAGAGGTCAGGACAACAATTGGGGGTATCCTATAGAAATTTTAAATACAAACATAAGTCGCGAATTGATTACATTATGATTAGCTACAGTCTTAGGGAGAGAGTAAAGGATATAAAATATCTGCCATCACATCTCTCTGATCATTCTGGCATTTTGATGATTTTGGATTGTATACAGACACGACAGAATAGAACATGGTCCTTCGATCGTACACTGTTACTTGAAGAGGAGGAAACAAGTTTTCTCTTTAATGAAGTAACTCTTTTTTTAGAGACAAGAATGAATAGCCAGGTGGGAATAGGTCAAAAGGAAGATCTTGATAGGTGTAAACTTTTGAAGGAAAAGCTGGAGAGTGTGCTTCAGGAGAGGCTTGTGAGGAGATGGGAGGCTAGCAAGATTGCCCATTTTGAGTACGGGGAAGGGGCGGGGAAATTACTTGCCTGGAAAATCAAAACAGACCAGCTCCGTAACCATATAAAGGAAATCTCTAGGGGTAACGGGGCAGCATCCACATCCTCGGACGAAGGTATTGGGGAGGCTTTCCTGGAGTACTTTCAGGAGATATATAAAGAGACCTCCACAGAGGATAAAACTAGGGTAAGAACATGGCTGGAAAAATCACCTTAAAATCTATCAGTGCTGAGCAACAGTTAGATCTAGAACAGAGCATAACGCAAGAGGAAGTAAGGATGGCATTGGCAGGTGGTCAAAGGGGGAAAGCGGCTGGTCCTGATGGACTACCAGTCGAATTATATAGATCACTCCGGGAGAGTATAATTCCAATACTTACTCGTCTATTCAATAAAATATTTCTGGAAGGCTCTAGTCCACCCGCATCATGGAATGATGCTACAATAGTCCTGATTTTAAAACCGGGTAAAAATCCCACTAGTTGCGGTTCATATCGCCCGATATCACTTTTAAACGCCGATTTTAAAGTCTTTACTTCCATCTTAGCTACTAGGTTGGGGGTGGTGGCGAAGGATATCCTTCACCCCGATCAGAAGGGGTTCGTCAAAGGGAGACAATTGGCAGACCTCACCCGCGATTTGGTTGGCGCAATAGACATTGCCTCCACCTATTCACTTACCCTGGCAGCTTTAACCCTGGATGCTACTAAGGCTTTTGACAGGGTTAATTGGGTTTACTTGTCAGAAGTTTTGGGAAAATTCAATTTGGGTGTCAAGTTTTGTCGTACTATACAGTTATTATATCAGGCTCCATTGGCCAAGCTTTTGGTTAATGGTAGCCTTACTAAGGCATTTAATATCACTAGAGGGACTCGACAGGGCTGCCCCCTCTCCCCTGTTGTTTGATTTGTATATTGAGCCGTTTGCACAGAGGCTCAGAGAAGACCTTGACATCGTGCCTTTTAGACATGGGGATTGGGAGAGGAAGGTGGCACTGTATGCGGACGATATTCTGATATTATCAGCTGATTTGGATACAACCTTCCCGGCAGTTGTCAAATTGGCGGAGGAATTTGGGCAGGTCTCAGGATACGAGATAAATGCCGGGAAAACAGAAATTATGACCTGGAACATCTCGGGTACGGTACATCACTCAAGTTACAATATGCGTTACCTTGGGGTCAGAGTTGTTCATGATATAGATAAAATAGCAGATGTCAATTTAACACGAGTCCTTCAAGAGTGTCACAAGCAGATGAAGACATGGGCCCATCTTCCTTTATCCATCTTGGGGAGGGTGAATCTTGTTAAAATGTCAATATTACCTAAGGCCACTTTCCTTTTTAATACAATCCCTTTACATTTTAACAAGCGCACTATAGAAAAATTTCAACAAGAAATAAATTCTTTTATTTGGGCATACAAATCTACTAGGATAGCCTGGAAAAAGCTAAGGCGCAGGAGGGAGAAAGGAGGTCTTGCGTTACCTGATCTTCAATACTACGCGTGGGCTTTTCAACTTACATACTCTCGGATGTTGCTAAAAATGCCTACTGACACAGGGGAGGAGACATGTTATTGGCTATGTTAAAAGGGGCGGGTCTACCGGAGGAGGGTTTTATGTTTAAATTCGGTGACCAAAAATTTTTTAAGAAAGTCAAACTAAAGGTCCTGCAGGGATTTGCTAGAATATGGGCAAGGTTAAAAATCTGACAGGTCTGCACTATTTTTCTAACTTAGCGCCACTCTGGGACTCTCCGGGCTCACCAGAATGTCTGCGGGATAAGCTAGCGATGCCACTTAAAGACGCTGGATTGAGAATATGGGGAGATCTGGTTAGTAATAAATCGTTTATTGCATGGGAAGATCTAAAGATGAGAGTGGGTAGTGGTCTCTCAAGATTTAAGTATATTCAGCTACAAAGCTGGGTACAGTCTCAAATTAGACAGAAAAAATCTATTGGTGAGGGAAACAGTCTAGAGCAGCAGTTGGTGGAGAGGCCTGTAGGGAAGAAGGAGGTCTCATATTGGTATTGGGCCATAGAAGAGGTGGTCGATGGGGAATTTAAGTTGGCTCATGACCTCTGGAGTGAACAGATGCCAAATGTACAGTGCGACCTATTATGGCAGGATTCCTTTAAAAATCTCTTCAGCATAGTTAAACCTGCCTGGTTGAAGAGGAATCATTTTTTCACGGTACATCGGGCATATTTATCTCCCCTCAGGCTCTCCAAAATTTTAAAAACCTCTCAAGTCAATTGTAAAAATGTGGGTTAGCAGAAGCATCGGACTCACATATGTTTAAAGACTGTCCCTCAATTGGTGCATTTTGGGAAGAGGTACGGATAACAATAGAGAGTATTCTGAGAGTACCAATTTTAATGGACCTGTCTCTAATAATTTTTGGTCTTAGTAGCCATATCATAGGACCAGCCAGATCACTTTTATTTTATTCAATCTTATTGGCAAGGAGACAAATTTGCATACAGTGGGTAGACCCTGCCCCTCCCAAACATTCGGTCTGGCTGACTTCCTTATATGAAACATCCAAGTTGGACTTAGCTAGATCTGGTAGTCGAAAGAAAATTGCATATTGGGACCTTCTGCTTCAATGGAAATAGCTTAAGAATTATTCTTTTTTTTTATTTTTTTTATATATATTTGTTGTGTTACTTCCATCTTGAATATGTTATAACGAAGGGCGGGTCCAATGATTATGCCTATTGGATACTCCTTGGACTATGCTGGGTCTTCCTCCGAGATATCGAAAGAGTCCATCTGGTCATACAGATCAAGTGGGAGCGAAACCTATTCTCTTTCTTTTGAAGGAAAGTAGCATGTCGATCTGGAAAAATACCCCTACAGGCTGAAGGTATCGAGAGAACCCACCAAAAAGAGCCGGTGCTATCTTAGGTCGTTGAGTAGGGGTATGAACAGACGGTTTGTCTACTAGGGTTAAAGGCAAATGAGGACAAAAAAAAAAAAAAAAAATGCGTGAACATACATGTGAACACAAAGTCAATCTGCATCTCCCCTGCACATTGCAGAGGGAGAATCAACACCTACTGCAGAGCAGACCAAACAACACAGCACTGATGATGAAGAGGACCACACCAACATCTACACCGACGCCCTCCAACAGCTCATGGACAGCTCCGGCACACCACCTCCAGCAGCAGGGCAGCCCAGCTGCATCGATGAGACCCCACCCCCTGCACAGACCACACAGCAGGAAGCACCCACCACCACGGCTGTCTTCCAGGACCCCCACGACCAACAGATGGCATACCAACGCCGTGTGTTCGGGTGCCAGGAGAAGATGGCTGACCAGCTGCGGGTGGGGTCTGAACTCATGTCAGCCAAACTAGATGCCATACATGGGTGTATAAGACCCATCAGGGATGACTTACAGTCCCTAACGGACACCCACTGTCCGCTCCATGCTCTCCAACAATCCATGGCTGACATCGCTGGAGACATGACTCTGAGCCAAGAACAACTGTCTAGTCAGAGCGGCTCCAGCGATGTCAGCCGGGAGTTGGGTCACATAAGGAGAATGATGGAGAGCTTGGAGCGGATGCAGGTGGAGAGAATGTTTGCCACGGCTGCACACCAGTCAGATGTAGCTGTCATTCTCCATGCCCTGCAGATCCTCTTCATGGCATTGCCACCACAAGGCCTGGCGCGGATGAATGCTGCTGCTACTACTCCATCCACATCTCCACCCCCTGAAGTGTCAGTGCCACACACTGCGGCAGACATTCCACCTCCGGCCCCTGATGTGTCACTGCCACACAGTGATGCAGACAAAACACCACCACCGGCATGTGAGGCACCGGACACATCAGAGGACGGAGATGATGATGAATCGGGCTTTGTGGTAAGAATGAAGTGGTAGCATTCATCTCCGCCATATGGCCTGTTTCAGCTTGGTTCTGCCCTCTGCATCATGCCCTGGAATAACACCTTCCACTGTCCCCCGATACACTCAGCTACACTCACCTTGGACCTCGACATGGACTGCCATATTTGGTTTGGTTACCAATGACACAGCAAGCACACTGCGGACTGAAGTCTTCCACTCCTGATGAACTTGTCAATCCCTAAAGGACTCCGGCTGGCCCTCCACGGGGCAACATTGCAAAGTGGGGTTTGCATGGCCCTGTACTGGTCCAGCTTCAACACTCCACTGAATGTGAATAAAACATTCTAATTCACAGAGATGTGTCATGGCTATGCTCAATCAAGTATGAAAGTATGGATGAATGTAGGGACAGTGATTCCACAAATGGTACTCCCTGGGTAATGCTATCAGTGCGCATGTATGGCCGTGACCCAGATAGGCAGTGAGACACACATTGTCATTCAAACCAACACTCATCACAGTTGAATACAAGTGAAGGTGCGTAGACTTTATTAGCATATGCGTGTCAGTACGGGCAAGATTAGTGCCACAACATGCAGACCAATGCAGCAGTATGTCAGAATGAGGAACGTTGCCAAGCGCCGCTGACCACTCCGGGGGAGTGCCTCACCTTCCACAGGTGTGTGTTGTTCGGCATTGTTGTCCGCTCATGTATTCAGAGTCCAGGCGAACGCAGCCATGTCCACTGTTGTCATGGGATATGTGACCAGATCTCCAAGATGCAACAAGGTGTTGGGACATGTGCAATGGGTTCCAATCTGTTGTGACTGCAGGTACGTAGTTACTCGTCCATAAAAGTGATTGCAGCTTCGTACGCTATCATTTCCAACAAGAGCTCGTTGTCAACTTCATCAAACAGGACGGCGAGGCCATCCATTAGCAGGTCTGGACAGATGTGCTGCGTCCACCCCCTTTCACCAATTAGCACTACAGCCCAATAGGGGAGCGGTTCAATGTGGTCACTGCACACGAGGAGTTGTGCAATCTCCCAGGTCCAGCTACCTGCATGTATGCCAAGTAACAAGGCATCCCATAAACGGGTATCACTGTGACACTCCTGGTCGTGGGCCAACAGGGGGCACACACACATGTCAAAATCCAGTTCAGCTACCGTCCTGTTGGATAGGCAGACATCCATGGACCACTCGAATATGAACGATCGACAATGCAACACAGGCTGAACGCAGGTGACGTTGGCAAGGCGGAAGCTTAGCCAGTAACTGATCTGCAGCACTGCCAATGGCAGTACCCCCAGTAAATGCAGCATACATGCACGGTACAGTTCCACGTGACAGGGGTTGTGCATGTGTCCGGGATGTTCTGCCATTGCGCTAGTGGCTCTGGTTGAAGCGGCCCTGTTCTGACCTGCACCAGTTCTGTGGATGAAATGCCACAGCTCGGATCAATGAGTTGTTTTAGTGTGCAACGGTTGTATGCCTGGGATGGTGTGGGAGTAAGTGTGAAGGCCATTCCATGCAAGATAACTTCGAGCAAGTACTTCTGTGTGTGGGGTGTGTATACAATGGTCTTTCGTCGGGCTGTGCGTAGTGTGGGAGTCGACATCAGCTGCTATAGTATCTGTCAGGGGGTGCCGGGCACATGTCATTCCGAGGTCAGAGGTGCAGATGTGCTTCCACCTGATAGTTCAGACAAACGAGCTTTCATCCCTTATGTTAGTTTCTCATCTGCTTGCATGCAGGAAATGTGAAATGGATTGTTGGGGGTGGGGTGGGATGTGTGCGACTTTGGGATTCATGTTTGACATTTCTTGCATGTGGCAAATGTGCGGCATCACTGTGTGTTACGTTGCCTCACAGCTGCTCCTCCCTCCCCCGAGCCTATTTACTTGTGCGCGAAGCGTGGTTGCATCACTTGCACTCCTACGGCACACCATTGTCATGCCTGTCTGCGCATGTCCACAAGCCTGACAACCACATTGTGATGTTGTCTGTTGAAGGTGGGCGGCCACGTGAGTGTAGGCCTATGGTAAGGATAGGGCGGACACAGATGTAGAGTCCATGCGTGGCTGAACTCGCGCTGCGAGTAGGTCTAGGCATTTGGCTCTTGCTGCGGCATTACAGATACACACAACACTTGGCATGTATGAGCCAAGTCCCCGAGCGGTCTTGCGCTCCTTCATTTCTCTGTTCGTGTGAGCCCGCCCTCAGGGTGCATGCTACATTGCAACATTGTCGATTGCGGGCAGGGTGGCGCCGACACTACAACAGAGACACACGCATTAGTCACTTCCTTGTCCAGGCCAGAACCGAACCACGCCCAGAGCCCCGGGCAAATCCTTCACACCCCTACGCTGGCCTGGCGTACTCCGGCCCAGCCCACTCCGCTTACGCTTACGGGGGGGACGACAGAGCTAAGTGTCAAGGTCTTAGACACTGCCTGAGGTGACATGGTTGCGTCCGCAGTCCACAGCACAAGGTAAGGTGGTAGGGCCCTGGCCCATCATGCATACATAATGACCACAAGGACACACTTAGATAGATAGTGAAACTAGCTACGGGCACGTGCGCCCGGCCACTTTTTATTGCCAGGGTCACATGTCCAGTGACGCCTGTGCTGGATGGGTGTGGGGTGAGTGTAAGCCAGCACTCAGGGAGTGGTTGGTGCTGGCAACAACTAGAATAGTGATCTTCGTATTACACACACAGATTCAATCATAAAGGGTCCATGACTTGCAGTGCACTGAGGTAGGGGCAACAGATCTGGAATCACACACAAAAGATTCAAACATAAAGGGTCCATGACTTGTGGTGCACTGAGGTAGGGGCACCAGAGATGAGCGTGCTCATGTGCAGTGATTGTTAATCATTGTGTCCCTTCGGGATATTTCCGCTGCAGCTGCAGTGGGGTGTGGTACACCTGCCTCATCTTCATCATCATCGTCCCAGGTCTTCCCCACTGCCTGAGGCGACATTGTCGCGTCAGCTGTCCACAGCACAAAACTCAATCATAAAGGGTACATGTGTTGTGGTGCACTGAGTCGGTAGCCCCTGAAGCGCTCAGCGGGTGTGCAGCCTGCATTGATGCGTCGTCCGGGCGGGCCGCACAGGAAGCAATGTCTGTTGCCTACTGGACTGCGCCATCAATAAATCAAGACTCAATTTGAATTGTGAGCCCTGCTGACTGCAGTGTAGGCCGGATGCAGCGGTCAGAAAGGGCCCACAGCCACGTGGCGATGAGTTGTGGTGCACTGAGTTGGTGGCACCTGAAGCGCTCAGCGGGTGTGCAGCCTGCGATGATGCGTCATCCGGGTGGGCCGCACTGGAAGCAATGTCTGTTGCCTACTGGACTGCGCCATTAATAAATCAAGACTCAATTTGAATTGTGAGCCCTGCTGACTGGAGTGTAGGCCAGAGGCAGCGGTCAGAAAGGGCCCACAGCCACGTGGCGATGACTTGTGGTGCACTGAGTTGGTGGCACCTGAAGCGCTCAGTGGGTGTGCAGCCAGAGATGATGGCGTGTCCTCGCAGGTCAGGATTGGATTTGATTTGAGGGCCCTGCTGACCGCAGTGTAGGCCGCAGACAGTAGTCAGCACACATATAACTCCGCAGTGCTGTGCCGCTGGGTGCGCTGGGGGCCTGTGTCGTGGACGCCAGCGATCGGCTGAGGAGGCTGGCGGTAATGGCGGCGGACTCGTGGCAGGGTGAGTGGCGCCTCCCTGGCAGACGCGTTGGCCATCCGGGAAGTGAACCACGCCCAGAGCCCCGGCCTATTTATTCACACTCCTACGCTGGCCTGGCGTACGCCGGACCAGCGCACTCTGCTTACGCTTACAGGGGGACGACACGGATACATGACCGGGGTCTTCCCCACTGCCTGAGGTAACATGGTTGCGTCCACTGTCCACAACACTACAAACACCAGCAGTATATGTCCACATGGACATGTCTGTGCTCTGCATACTGTAGTCTGTCCAGCACATCACCGCCACACTTGGCAGTGTGTACATTCTTAATCATGGGTGACTTGCCTCCTTCACACATACTTGGTTCCCACCTCTCCCCACATTCTGCAATTGTGTGGCTGAGGGGCCATGCCGTTTTGGGAAGGTCAGCTGTCTTGTTCTGCGCTGCCTGGGTGGTAGTCCGGGTGGGGTCCTGGGGGTGGTGGCGGTGGGTGTTGTGGCCCTCTTGGGTCTCCGAGCTGCATAGCCAGTAGCTCCATGACATGTGTTGGTCTTCAGATGTGGCTCTGGCCTGGGCTCCCTTTCATGCTGCAGGTTGTCGTCCTGCTTTACACCAGTAAAAGGCAGGTGTTAAATCCCTGCTGCTAACGCGCCTTATCGCCTGTTTTTGGGTCGCATCGCGGATCTGGCTGGTCGTTGAGAATATCGCGAAGTGGTGTTTTCGTGTGTTTTTGCACGGGAACGCCTACTCTGCATATCATTAGTGTTAGTTGTTGCTCTCATCCGTGGCGATGTTTTTTGCGGAGGATATCGCTGGGAAACTGGCGATATCGGCAGTTTGCACCAGCTTGAGAATAGTGCGATAAGTCTATCGCCACTTTTGCGGCGCTAAAGTGCCGATAAATCGGCGATGACTCCTTGAGAATATGCCCCATTGACATTTGTTAACCTGATAAACATTTTCAGCTTGGTGTGGCCTTCATCTCAATTGTCTACCAGTCTCCTGGGCAAGAGACCACTGGACGTCTCAGATGGTGTTTTATGTAGGGGTCCAAAGGAACAATGGGATGTGAAATATTCCTGCTTTTGTGATAAAAAGCATGAAACTCTTGATGGATGGAACACTTGCTCAGTTTTGTTATATACAGGAAAAGATGAAGCAGCATATAAGGTAATGCATATGAGAGTTAAAGCTTTGTAGATTCATTACTCCAATCAGAGATTAGCTTAAAAACTGTCCCAACATTTTGTTGTGTTTATGAGCTTTCATGGAGCAGAATATAAAGAGCAAATATTCATTGTTATTACAAAATATCGATAAATCAGTGACATAGTAATAACAGCAAAAAGTAAATTTAAAAAATCCTATTCTAAATCTGAAACAATAAACCCAAATGAACACATCTCAGTATCTAAATATTAATTCAAGAATACATTTGTACTATTTTCACTAAAAGAAAGGGATAAAGATGTAAAGAGAAGGGGTAGGTCCCTCCAAGCTTAAATCAACAAATCCTAAAATACAATATAGCATCTAAAATTTGAGAATTGTCTATAAAACAGTAAATGAAAGACAAATTACAACATATTACACACAAGTAATAAATCCTGTCCAAAAACAATAGAATAAAGTCAAAATAGCAGTGCATGAGGGTTTAATGTTAATGACCTTCTGTGAAACATAAGAACCATTAACATTGATTCCATTAGATACATTTTTCACTCAAAGGAGACCATAATAGAAATCTTTAAAAAGGAAAGTAAAAAGATCTGTACTCTATCTAGGATACAGTTATGGTCATTGGTATTCCACCAAGCAACACAGAATAAAACAGTAGCATCTTTCCAACTACAAGTAACACACTGTGGAGAAATTGCTATTAACATATATAAATAAAAGAAATGAGAATAAACCTACATATTGTGAGAAACCTCCTAGAGACAAGTTTGAAAGGCCAGTGGCATCTTTTTTTATTTATATATTTTTTTATAGAAACATTTCATTGACATTTTGCAAGTTAACATCAAACCTCAAACCTCTTGCCTTGTACAGTAATAAAACAGACACAAATAGCAGCATTGTTATTACAGGTACATGGAACGAATCCCACAAAGTAACCCCCCCCCCACACATAAAGAAAAGGTGCTATAAATGGCAGTTAGATTGCCAATCTGTGATAGTCCCACCATTTTTTCCAGACGTTATCTTATTTGCGGGGCACCCCCTGGCTTCATAGATCATTTCTTACAATTTGTCATACCAATACATCCACTTAGTCCACACCTCTAGCGAAGGGACAACAGAGGAGGACCAATTGTGAGCTATATCACGTTTAGCTAGTAGTGTGCCCAGGCCCACCAAAGTCCTGACCCTCGTGGCCCCAACTAATTCGTCCGAAGCAAAGCAATTATTTGATCAACATCAAGAGTCATAACCATCACAGCAGATAACACAGTTAACACAGCAGGCCAGAATATTTGTATCACAGGGCATTGCCGCACAACATGAAAAAAAATCCACCATTGGGTTCTCACACCTACAACATGCCGGGGAGTCTATCAGCCCTGCCCTCAACAGACAAAGATGGGATATGTAGGATTTATGGAGGTATCTGAATAAATAGAGTTCCGTGAGCCATGCAGGCATCTTGCCAGTCCGCTTTGCTTAACAGCCCAACCCAGTCCTCCCACCATTTTCTCAGCGAAAACAATGAGGTCGGTGAGTGTATCACAAGGGATCTGTACATCTGGGATATCCCACCCTTGCCCAAGTGCCCCATGAAAATGTTGTTTTCCAGGGAGCTGTATTCGGGGAGTTCTGTTCTATATGTTGGCCACCCCAAACATCACCAAGACTTGACAACCCAATAGAATCCCACCCTTTAAATCCCTCCAGAGAGGGCACCTGAGTCAACCATCTATACACCCAGAGTGGGGTTTCCTTAGGGAGTTTGCAATCCCACCCCAACCACGGGAGGGTTGACCTCCACACTTTAAATGCTACCTAGGTGACCTCCGGGATATCAGAGGTAATTGAGCCACCATATAACATGTGGAGCAAATGTTTCAGACCCAGATGGGCCAACTCACCCCTGTAGGCCGGATCGTCCCATTCCCGTGCAACGAGTCATTAATGAGGAGTATATGAGCCACCCCATAATATAGACATATGTCCACTGTGCAGGCAGCCATTGTACAATGCCTGAGTGCACTTCCCAGAGCCCACCTTGGGTGCTCCTCCAGCCCAAATAAATCTGTGGGCCATGGCCAGGACCGTATCATATCATGTTTGTGGAATATGAAAGGGATAATTTTGTAATGCATATAGAAATCTAGGCAAAATCATCCTTTTGTACAAGGCTACCCTACCCATGCTATTGAAAGGGAGATGAATCCAGCGTGAGAGGTCCTCCTTAGCTCTGCACGTCACAGGGGTGAGATTCATGCTACACGCCAAATCCAGTTCCCACGATACATACATCACAAGATAAAGGAAGCTAACTCATTGCACTGGGATTATGGATTGCCAGGCTTCATCTCAGTGGTCCCCTTTTATCTGAACTAATAGGGATTTGCCCCAGTTGACCTGAAGCCTTGATGCTTCCCCAAAAACATTATGGATTTGAAGTACTCTAGGCCCAGTTTCAACTGGTTTGGACATAAAGAAGAGGTCATTGTCCGCATATATAGGGCTATTTGATCCTCCACCACCAGCCCCCAGTCGAATCCCCACATCTGGGCATTGCACCAAATCCACACCTCCAGCGACTCGATAGCGAGTGCAAACAAAAGCGGGGACAATGGGCACCCCTGACTGGTGCCTCTCTGCACAGGAAAGGGGACCTCTTGGCCCAGTTTCAACTGGTTTGGACATAAAAAATAGGTCATCGTCTGCATATATAGGGCTATTTGATCCTCCACCACCAGCCCCCAGTCGAATCCCCACATCTGGGCATTGCACCAAATCCACACCTCCAGAGACTCGATAGCGAGCGCAAACAAAAGCGGGGACAACGGGCACCCCTGACTGGTGCCTCTCTGCACAGGAAAGGGGTCCATCCAAAAATATTGTCATATGTCCACCATGGGCAGGCAGCCATCGTGCATTGCCCGAGTGCACTTCCGAGAGGCCACCTTGGGTGCTCTTCCAGCCCAAATAAATCTGCGGCCCATGGCCAGGACTGCGTCAAGCCATGTTTGTGAAATTTGAAAGGGATAATTTTGTAATGCATATAGGAATCTGGGCAAGATCATTATTTTGTACAAGGCTACCCTACTCATGGTGTTAAAAGGGAGATGAAACCTGTGTGAGAGGTACATCACAGGGGCGAGATTCAGGCTCCACGCCAAATCGGTTCCCATGATACATACACCGGTGGTCCCCTTTTATCTGAACTAATAGGGATTTGCACCAGTTGACCAGTTGACCTGAAGCCTTGATGCCTCCCCAAAAACATTAAGGATTTGAAGTACTCAAGGCCCAGTTTCAGACGGTTTGGACATAAATAAGAGGTCATCGTCCGCATATAGGGCTATGCGATCCTCCATCACTAGCCCCCAGTTGAATCCCCACATCTGGGCATTGCACTGAATCTACACCTTCAGTGGCTCAATAGCGAGTGCAAACAAAAGCAATCAAGAGCTGAGCCTGCGATAAAACTCCACAGGGAACCTGTCTGGTCCTGGAGTTTTCCCTGGGTTGATATCCGCCAGCGCATCCCCAATTTTGTCTGCAGTAATATCTTGGCCCAAAGCAGTTTTATCCAGAGGAGATAGGCGGGGTAAAGGATGCTCCTCCACCAAAGGGATTTTTGTAGTGGCATCGGGCGTGGTTTATGAGCATAAAGCTCCTTATAGTACAGGGCAAAAACATCAGAAATCCCCTTCGAATCCGCCACCCAACTCCCAGAGCTCCCCATAACACGGAGCATCGCCCTATTCTCTGCTTGGTGCGTGGCAAGCCAATGTAACAACTTGCTTGACTTATCACCCCATTCGTATACCCAGCACGTGGAAGCCATTCTGCATTTGTGGGCTTTGTCCAGACATAGTTGGCACAGTGAAGTCCTATCCAGTTCTACCTGGTGTTTCCCCAGGGCTGTAATTGTTCCTGGGTCACTCTGGTCTTCACCTGTTATCAAGGTTTTGAGCTCAACCATTTGGTGGTGCTTTTAATGGTCAGCTTCCTGAATGAAGGAGAAAGCTACACCCCTCATGTAGGCTTTACCCGCCACCCATAGGGTCATACGGAGCCGCCATTAGTCTTGAGAAAAGCTTGAAATTTGGCTGGCAAGTGGTTGGTAAATGCTTCTTCCTGTAGGAACCAAGCGTTAAGATGCCAGACAGGGCGGGCACCCCTGGGGGACAAGTCGAATCGGGGCAAAACCAGTGCATGGTCTGATAACCCCTGAGGCAGGATCTGGCATCCTGAGCTGTGAAGGAGGTCATTGGCTGGTAAAAACAAGTAATCTATGCAGGCAACAGAGCCATGGATGGCTGAAGCATGAGTGAAGCCCAAGTTGCTAGGGTTCCATGCCAGCCATGTGTCACAGAGGTCAAGTCCCTTTGTCCAGTCCCACAAACCCCAGCTATGTCTGGGAGTGAGGCCTTCGGGCCCATATAAGTCATTTGGGTCCATAATGTTGTTAAAGTCACCCTCTAATAGGTAGTTGCTTGGGGGAGGGAGGCCATCATATCCGAGGGTCTTCAGCGTGGTTTGGTGCATGGTGGGGGGAATGTATATGCATAAATATTGTGTAGGATACCTTTGAGTGAGTCCTCCAGCAAGACATATTTACCCTGCATGTCTCATGTGACCCTAGTAAAGGCCATTGGTAGGGACTTGTGAATGAGAATAGTGACCCCCCCACCGAACTCCCTAGAGTACCTGGCATGGAATGCCTTGTCATAACCCTTGCGTGCCACTAATTGACAGTTGGTGCCCTGGAGGTGTGTTTCCTGCATCAGCACTATGTGTGGGAAATGGCGCTGAAGGAACTGGAACATGACCCTCACTTAATGCAGTCTAGTAGGCCATTAAAATTCTATGTCAAAACCATGAGAGTGTGAGTCATGGCTAGGTGTACAAAGATAAGTGTCAGACCACATTTGTGGCATGGGAAGAAAGCAGCAAAGCCAGTGAAGGGGAGGAATGTGGCAAAGACCATTGGCTTGAGATCTCGTCTGGGGGACTGTGTTATCTGCGCTCATCCAAGGTACATGCAAGGCAAAAGAAAAACACAGTACAAACATAACCAAAACATAATGAACATTCCCCAATCCACATACCTCCTCCCACCCTATACTTCCCACCCAAAAGAAGTATCTGTCACGCTTTCCCAACAAGAAAAAGCAAGAATTATTGAGAGAGATGATACTAAATGGACCAAAGAGTCCCCCGTCCGGTGCCTTCTTGACCATAATTAACAGTAGTTTTGTAGGATGCAGTGGTGCTGGTGTGCAAACAAAAGTGCAGCAGGATGAAGACCGGTCAACAAGAGTGTACATTAATAGGGGGATCAGGAATTGAATGCCCCTCAAATAGAGCATCCTTCAGCCGTCGGCTCCTTTCCCCCTCGGAGTATGTAGTAACCCATGTCCAAATGGCCTGTTGGCCGATGACATAACCATTTCAGCTGACGTTCAGTCTTTGATTATCCCCCTCAGTGGCGTAACAACACTTGAGGGGGCCCCCTTTCAAAGTACATGGAGGTGGCCCATCACACTCCAGACCCAGTCAGAAGCACTCAGGCCAGGGCCCCACTGCCCATGCACAGTGCCATAGGGGGCCTCCTGAAGCACAAGGGCCCACCTGTACTGTGGGGGCTATTGTTATGCCATGGTTCCCCCTTGGTGTTGGTCATCAGACTGGGTCAGAGGCTCCCCAGGGAAGGATTGATAGTGGGCATTGTTTCATGAGGAGTGATGAATGATTCTGAGTTTGGCAGGGTAGAGGAGCATATAGGAGATATACATAGTCCTTAACTTGGCCTTGACTTGGTCAAAGGATTTGTGTTGAGCCTGAACCTTGCAAGTGTAGTCTGGAAAGATAAATATTCATCCTGCCTGAAATGTGAGGTCTTTAGTCTGTGGAGACACCTGTAAGACTGCATCGCAATCTCTGTAGTTTAAAGGCTTGGGAGGGGACCACAGGGAGGGCTTAGTGGCCAAGGAGTGATGAGCCTGCTCAAGAACAAAACAGGAGGTCAGTTCCTCAAATAGTAACCAGGTGCTGATCCAATGTTGGAGGAATCTTTCGGGGGACTGGCCCTCGGACCCCTTGGGAAAGATGATAAAGCATAGATTGTTGCGGCGTGCTGTATTTTTGGCATCTTCCATGTGGTCTTGGAGGAGTTTTGTGTCGCGAGAAAGTCTTGTTACTTCTCAGGAGAATGGTTTGACAGTGTCCTCCAGGGTGAAGATCGTCGTTTCTGCCTCGGTTTGCCGAAGATCCTGTTGAGGCAGGGAAACATTGGTCCGCATTTCCCCAATTTTGGTTTCCAGGAGTGTTTTAGAGCCGTTAATGGCTTGTGGGATGAAGAATGTGTTGTTTTCAAGTGGGGGTGACTCCAATCCAGTCCCTGAGGCACCCCCGATGTTCCCAAGGGGGGCCATGTACTTATCCATCTTGGCCTGGCCCAGTGGTCCCTTGTCCCGGCACATCCTGAATTGATGGAGCCTGGTGACTCATGTCTAAGGTATGGGGAGGTGGGCAGTACAACGCTATCTCACCCCAGAGGAAGGGGTGCGGCTGTAGAATGGTTGGATGGGCAACACCGTCACACACAACCAACCCACATGCAGCAGGTGTGAGGCCCGGGCACTACAAGCAGTCGGTGCCAGCTCTCAGTCACAGCTTCTATGGCGTTGTAGATGCCCCACCGAGCACTGGGCAGCAGCCCAAGCAGCCACACATGTTATCTCTCCGTGCTGTAAAAATGTCACAGGCAGGGCCCTAGGTAGAAAGTGGGCCCAATCAGAGCAGAACCACACCAGCTGACACGGGGAGCGGCCCCTCAGACCCAGCAACAGTCAAAAACACATAGGTCACCTTCTGACGCAGATTGGGGGAGCCGTCAACACGAAGGTCCTTAGTAGGGTGAGCAGGAGTGGGCCCAGCCGATGCCACAATTCCACAAGTCCATGCATCACATCAGGGAAACCAAGTTATGAAAGGCGAGAACCCACACAGGGTGGAGAGCCTGCATGTTTCACTTTATTTTATGGGCCCCCCACAGACCCCGCCGAGGGCTGGTAGATCCTGGGGGCCCAAGTCGAAGCCCACAGTTGTATGGAGTTAATGATGATAAGGGCCCCCTTGCTGCAGAAGCCTGCAGTCCCTCAGGTCAATGGTAAGGTTTCAGAGCCAAAGGAAAAGAGCTCCACACCCAGCGCTTGTTCTAGTAGGTCACCGTGAGAGCGGGCAGCCCCACCTGGAGAGCAGGGCTCAGCCACACCTACCTGGACAGGGTCACCATGAGCCCCAAGGAATCTGGCAAGCCCCCACAGGAGGGGCCATCACCAGGGCAGTACACTCAGGAAAAGCCCTGCAGGAGCAAAAGCCACCACCTCACAAACGGGGTCGCATAACTAACCACGCTCTCGGACAGAGGGCCCGAGAATCAGTGTATTGGTGCGTCCTTGTTGGAGGTGGCGCATCTCAAGCCTGGTGTTTCAGTGGCAGCTGGAGATGTGCAAAATTCACCACATCGCCTTGGATAACTAAATACTGGAAAAACTGAGATCATGCTCTTCGGTGACACTCCTTTGCTTTGGTCTTCAGAGTGGTGGCCACCCGAACTATGTGCCGCCCCTGTCCCTAAGACAGTGGTCAAGAACCTGGGCATCCGTCTGGACCAGAAACGTATGATGAAAGATCAGGTGACAGCTACTGTAGGTTCCTGCTTTCATATGTTAAGCCTCCTGCACAAAGTATTTCCTTTTCTTCCTCTCACTGTGCATAAAACAGTTGTTCAGACACTAGTGATAAGCCGCCTAGATTACTGTAATGCCCTCCTGATTGTGGCATGTGATTCTTCACTTAACAGACTTCAGGTAGTTCAAAACACTGCGGCCCGTCTCGTTAAGAACCTACCAGCCAGAACAGTCTCCCTCCCCTTTCCTAAAACATCTGCATTGGCTACCGATACGTAAGCGGGTTAGGTTTAAGATATGTTGCATTGTGCACAAAGCTTTGAACGGTAAAAGACCTGGGTATCTAGCTGAAAAACTCAAACAATATCAGCCAAATAGATCCCTTCGATCAGGAGAAAAATCTCTGCTCCTCATTCCCCGTTTCAAGAAATCTCGCATGGGTGGGAAAGCTTTCTTTTACTTAGCCCCCTACTACTGGAATCAACTCCCAATTCATCTTCGGAAATGCTCAGAATATCTTTTGTTTAGAAAACTTCTTAAGACTGGGCTCTTCTAAATTGTCCTTACCTGGTCTGGTCTGACAGCTGTACCTCCTACAGCGCGGTGATTTGGGTGCTTTATAAGTAAATAAAATAAATAAAATAAAATAAAATAAATTACAATCGCTGTCAGTCTAGGAGGGGGGCAATGCCAGCCCCCTCCCTGGGTACGGCACTCGAGCACAGGCAAACACGGATCTTGGGAGCTACACCCCTGGGAGCTCACAGACTTGCATCCGCCATTTAGTGGCAATCTTAATGTTATAAAGTTAATTTATCTTATGCCAAGCAGCATCCCAACATTTATAAACAAAAGGCCAATAAACAAGCATATGACTTATCAGAGGCATCAGATGTTAGAGTCAACTAATAATTTGATGCTGAACAAAACATTAGGGGAAAGAAACAGCATTTTATATTTGAAAAGCAATGTTTGTACAATATATATTTTTTTTATTTATTTAGTTAGTTATTTATTTATTTATTTATATGAATTGCTAAGATGCAATTATCAACAACAGATATCTTTGAGCTAAACCTTTAGTTGAAAATGGTAACAAGGAGGAAAAAGAAAACTAGTTATGCAGAGAACTGCCTTTAATTTTATTTAGGAAATAGTCAGATTTTCAAAGTTTTCCTAAACTAAAAATTACAGTGATGCTTCTCCTGAAGTATTCCCTCATTTTGCAGCAGCTACGGAAAAAAGGCTCTTCCACCAATAGCCACAAGTTTACAATTTGGGAACCTCAATGCGAAACGTATGCATGGACCATATTATCCAATTAGGCTGATAGAGCAGAAATTTCTGAGCCAGAAGAGAGGGCCACCCACTGAACAGAGCCATATAAATCAGGCCAAGTGATTTAAAAGATAATTTGTTTGTAAGAACCGGGGGTGCTTGTTGAGGGGGTTAGGTGCCCACCTCAAGTAATAATGCACCATCGTCGGATTGAGTTGCCAGCATTTCCCTGGCTTTGGAGCCTATGTCCCAAGTTGCAGAAGATGTTAGGAGTACACTTTGACATATCCCAGGGTTCAAGGACCACGAGAACCATACTTGGGTATCAGGACTAACTCCAACAGAAGCCGCCAGCAGGGTCAAGGGCAGGTCCAATTTAAACCAGTTAGGCGGGCAGTTACTGGAAAGTCCTCCTGCAGCTTGTTGTGTCCCTGTAGCTTGAACAGGAGGTCATCCCTTATGACCCTTGAAGCCTACTTCTTTGTCTTGGGTTGTAGAGGGAGAGCAGGTCCAGTCATCTAGGCTCCTCTCAGGTCTCAGACAGCAGGTTCAGTACTCTTCTGATGTTCCCCAAGTTTAGTAGTGTTCTGAGGAGAGTATTGTGGATGCCACATTTATGTCTAGCACTAACCTGTTAGAGTGGGTGACTCCCGGCCATTCCCTAATGAATAAGGGAAAAGTTTCCATTGGTAATCCTACCTACGTTTGCAGCAGTTCCTGT
Source organism: Calotriton arnoldi (assembly GCA_963921515.1). Taxonomy (NCBI): domain Eukaryota; kingdom Metazoa; phylum Chordata; class Amphibia; order Caudata; family Salamandridae; genus Calotriton; species Calotriton arnoldi. The sequence continues at coordinate 220,823 of CAWUFW010015768.1, read as the reverse complement.
GTGCCCTACTGCAAACAATCACACAATGCACGTTTCTGCCTAAATCTAAGATGGCAAACCATTTCTTCCCCTGTGCAGAGCATGTGTGACACTCTAAACCAGTTATGGGGGCATCTTCTCTCCCACTGTGATTGGAGCCTGGTAAGCTGGGAGAACAAAGAAGGGCCCTGGTGTCCGCTAACATTGCCCTGTGAAGGAGTATTTCTTCTTTGAAGTTAATCAATTTCCTGGGCACAACCCAAATAGCCATCCTGCCAGAGGAACAGAAACACCTCCCCACACCTAAGCCTTGGTCTCTTGCTCTGGGAACAGTTTTCACACCTTATTCAGGACTAAGCACTCATAGGGCTGCAGGTGGAGGCTAATGCAAATTAGCCTCCAGAGGCTTTAGGCAGGGAAATGTAGCTTTCTAAAAATACCTTTTCCATAATATCTATTAAAACTCAGACCTCACCAGTTATTTGGGTTTGTATTAAATATTTCTAAGAGTCCAATAACGAATATGTAGTCGTTACCTAGCCAGAGATAACATTATAAAATGTAATATTATAGCCGAATGCTTTCATATGGAACCACCAGCATTGCTAAAGTGAAAATTGTTTTTGGTCATTTTCACTATAACATTAAATTCCTACATATCCTACTTTTGAATACCATACACCCTTCTTTATAGGCAGTAAAATCTACTTAGTGGTGACTTATTAATATTCAAATGAAAGGTTTTTGACCTGTCAAAAGGTTATTTTGAGAGGTTAAATTAGCAAATTTAAACTGCCAAAGCCATTCTACAAATGGTAGGTTTGCATTCATGTTTGCAATGCCACTATAGTTGATGACACAATGGGTGTTCCAGTTCACTAGTGACATTTAACTTACAGGCCTTGGGTTCACTTTCTACCATAAACTAGGGACTTATACATAAATTAAATATTCTGATTAGGTGTATGCCAATTTCATCATGTTAAAATGAGGAGCACAGGCACTTTACCACTGATTAGAAGTTCTACAACCAGCGAAAACAGATAGGCTCTGCTGTCTATGATATCAACAAAAACACTGAATTCCTTTCTTGATCAATTAGCATCAAGGGGAAAAAAAACGAGTCTTCTAAAATTGAACTGTTATTTTGTCCACCACAATATCAAGCTTTGATGTTAAGTAAATAACAACATGCAATTTGTGTAGATTTTTTAAATTCCATCTTTGCTTTAACATATTTTATCAGGTTTTCCAATTTTCAAGTTCTATTAAGATTCCTTTTGAGCATTTCTTTTTTTCTGGGGGCAAAATTAATAGTAAAATCCTTAGAACAAGGCTTCAAAGCATCCCCAATGATGCGGAGAGTTGCATATTCTTTTTCATTTTGAATAAAGAACTCAATAGTAAATTCTCGATACTCTGAAATAAAATGAATATCTTTCAGAGGTGTATTGTTAAACCTCTGTCTATATGAGCCCTTCCTATAAGACATCAATTCAAAATCTGAAATAACTATGGCAAGAAAGAATGTATACTCATAGACATCAGAATTACACAGCCTCCAAGCATTCATCAATGTTCTTTGAAAAATATTCCTTTTAAAACATTTTTTTAATCTTATTCAGTCCTTAACTAACATTGGAATTCCTATCAACAATGGATCAAAGATTTGGTTGGAATCACACAGAAAACATGTTATCCTTGTCAATGTTCATGGATTTAATAACAAATACCTTCCAAAAATCCATGTTATAAAGCGTAGGGCCACATATATTAAATATACACAATGGGATTTTGTTAATTTTGCAATCTATACATATTTATTTATCCTCAGTGTCTCCCTGCTCTGAAAATAACTCAATATTTAAGGTTTTTCTAGATAAAGGAATTATACCATTCTTCGAAGCCACAGGGATAGGACAATGAGTTGAACACTTCCTGCTGCATCATAACATTGATCAACAAGTCATGAGTTCAAATACTGGCAAAGGAGGACTTAACATTCCATTTTCCTGAAGCTCAGTAAACTAAGTACCATTAGTGGAAATAGTATCATCTGCCATTCATATCACTTAGAAATAACAGAAGTGTGGTATGAAGCATTACATGAAAAACAAATTATTATTATTATCTTGTAAAAGAGCTATATAATTTTTCAGTATACACTGATGTGCCAAAAACTTCTGCCTCTTGACTAGATTATCTAATCCCTTGACATTCCAATAAACAATTCCCAATAATAATATATGTGTGCATTCAGAACATCGATCATGTGCAAAACAAGAATATATTAACTTGAGCGACATGCAAAAAAGGAAGTCCATTGAAGAAGAAAGCATAAGAAATAAAAAAACAATCCTTTTGGAAAGCAATAGGAAATAGCAATAAAAAGAAATAGAACTTTATACCATCTGAATGGCAGTAAATGACCAAAAAGGCAATACTGTATAATAAAATCAAACAATCAATGTAAAAAGAGAAAAAAGATTAATGAACAGCACAAAGAAGAAAAAGCACTCATCAATTCAACTCATTCACAATGGCAAAAGCACAATAAAGATAGAGACAGAACACAACATAGAGACTAACAGACACAATATGAAAAAATAAGAAAAAGTTTGTTATGAGTGTCAAACATAGCATGATAATTATATATTAAAAATGAATAAGCACTAGTAAAATAAAATTAAAACTACAACTAAACATAATATTGAAAAACAAAGACAATATAAGAGGCAAATACTAACATAAAATGTGCAAATGTTACTGTCAGGAGTGCCGGTCGCGCTATGTGGCATACACGGGGACTAGCAGAGGAGTATAAGACTCCATTGATCCGAGAAACGCTTCACGTTCTAGTGTCTGGGATCGAGCCTTTTTTTCCGCTTACCTACCTGCTGTTCTTCCGGGTCATCATGGGGTCTGGGCGTTCCTGCTCAGCAGCTCCTGCGGCGGTCAGCGTGGGGTCTGGGTGTTCCTGCTCGGCGGCTGCTGCAGCGCTCTGTGTTGCCTCACATCTCCACTGCTCGGTCGTCGACAGTCGTGGAGTCCTTCGGCAGTGCTGACGGTTCTTCCTGGCGGCTCCTTCAGCGTGGCAGTCCCAGCTCCCAAATTCCTGCAAAACAACGAGAAATTATAGATTGGCAAGATGGTAATAGTGCTGTTGTATATAATATTATTTACTCCTGATGCTTACCTGTGGGTGTTCACGTCCTTGGAGATTCGTTTCGTTTGCCTTGTTTAGTTAATTCAGAATGTTCCTGAAAAGATAAGGAACTCAATTTGACATGCTTTCTGACTATAAGGAAACTTTAAGTTAATGTAATTGATTGGTATCCTCATTCTAAGGAGAGAATATCTTATACTAAGATCCTTCTCAGAGGTCATTAGGTGGGTGGAGAGTGTTTCCCTTCCTTGACTCTAGTTTGACACCTCCCTATGCACTTTATTGATATTTATTTTTGTATTTGTTTTTGCAGATAAGACTATAACCTCACTCGAACCTTTTCTGTTTTCTTTGAGGAAGAAGGGAATAACTAGGTACTTTTATATTTCATAGGTTTTTCATAATAAACCTTTCACATTTAGTATATATGTTTTTCTGACGGCCTAATCTCTGTTAGGTAGAGATATCTCCTGGTTGCCTGGTCCATCCCATGTAGTGAAGAACGACATGGGACACATTATTCGCCCATTCCTGTGTCTTTCCCTTCTTGCCCTGGTTCACTGCCATTTACTTTGACTTGGTTGGGTGTGTCGGTGACCAGGGGGAAGTAGGGTTCTCACTTCCTTGCATGACGTTTCTGCGGAAAAGTGAGTAAAGTCTGGCAGTTACAAACAGAGGGAGCTTCAACCAACAATGCAATTGAAGACCACAGAGAGTTAAAGAAAAACTAGGCTGTGAAGTACCCATTTTCTCTCCATCTAGTTCTGGATAAATACCCTTAATTTATGTGGGTCATCACATGTAATACTTTTTTCTTGATATATGCCCTTAAATAAGCATGGGTGAATAGATTATATATTGTGTTGAGAGGCTTAAGTACAGATCTTAATTCCAGGAATTAGTTTCTGCATTACTCTAGCTACATCTTGAGCAAAATGTAACTTAAGACCAGACCATAACAACTGCTTCTTTCTTTTGAAGCAGTAACACATTCATTATATCAGTAAACTCCAAGAAAATTATAATTATACTCCTGGGCTTTGCTGTCTTACTACATGAGAAGAGATTGAGAACAAAACAATGAGCCCTCTTAATATTCAAAGGCAAAGTTTCAGAGAAAGCAAACACAAGGAGATGATGGAGGGAGCGCTGAAACTTTTCAGACACTCACCCCCAGTCCCAGATCTGAGTTTAATCCATCATCGTTCTTTAGCTCACTTCGCCACCCCAGTTCAGACCCAGCCATATGCAAATCAGTCTCGACCCTGTGACTCATGGGAATAGCCCAGCCTGAACTGCCAAGCTGGTCTTCCCTGGACCGGAAACAAGCATCCTGGGACCAGTTTCGAGGTAATACCCCTCATCAGCCAGACTAGCTTGAATCCAGTGGCAAAGTGAGCAAGGGACCCATGTCTGGGCATACCCTGCCAACTTAGGACGAACAAAGCAAACACAAGGAGATGATGGACAGAGCGCTGAAACTTTTCAGATACTCACCCCCAGTCACAGATCTGGGTTTAATCCATCATCGTTCTTTAGCTCACTTCGCCACCCCAGTTCAGACCCAGCCATATGCAAATCAGTCTTGACCCTGTGCCTCATGGGAACTGTCCAGCCCGAACTGCCAAGCCAGGTCTTTCCTGGACCGGAAACAAGCATCCTGGGACCAGTTTCGGGGTAACACCCCTCATCAGCCAGGCTAGCTTGAAACCAGTGGCAAAGTGAGCAAGGTACCCACGTCTGGGCATACCCTGCCAACTAAGGACGAACAAAGCAAACACAAGGAGATGATGGACGGGGCGCTGAAACTTTTCAGACACTCACCCCCAGTCACAGATTTTGGTTTTATCCATCATCGTTCTTTAGCTCACTTCGCCACCCCAGTTCAGACCCATCCATATGCAAATCAGTCTTGACCCTGTGCCTCATGGGAACAGTCCAGCCCGAACTGCTAAGCCAGGCTTCCCTGGACCAGAAAAAATCATCCTGGGACCGGTTTCGGGGTAACACCATGGGAACGGTCCAGCCCGAACTGCCAAGCCAGGTCAAGCTAGCCTGGCTGATGAGGGGTGTTACCCCGAAACCGGTCCCAGGATGCTTGTTTCCGGTCCAGGGCAGACCTGGCCTGGCATGTTTCTACCTGTACCATCTGCACCTGGACTGAGAGCGATGTCAGAAGACTAGAAGATTTTCTTCACCCACTCCCAATACTGTTATCCTTGGCATACCTCTTCCATGGATCAGGTGGCAAATCCTCCGAAAGATAAATGTTTTGATACAATATTGATTGCTGGGAATAAAATAAAATCTGCCATTGTATCCCATTCCAATGACTACACAGAGCCTCTAAGGTGGCTAAGTTATTTGTTACACACATAGTTAGTTTGTATGGCCAACTGTCCTACATAATATTGTATCACGGGCACAGCTTGTGTCTTGATTATGGAACGCTTTTTTGTGCTCAACTAGGAGCATTGCTCTTCTTGTTTAAGGCCTATCACTCCGAGACTGATGGTGAAATTAAGCATCTAAATTAATAACTTGAAAATAATTATGTTGTTCTGTGACAGAGCAGAAGGAGTGGTTCTTTAGTTGGCTCAATTTTGCATTAACAGCCCTAAACGTTCATCTAGAAAGTTCATTCTTTTCATGGCCCTGTCTGTCATGAATCTTCATTTTCACCTGTGACTTCTCCAGGCGCATTCCAATCGCCCTTCTATTGGAGAGCACCATATTGCACTCTAGAAACCCATGCAAAAACTGATTTAGAAACCTTCAGTAGCCAAACAAGAATGTGAAAGTATGCAGACAAGTAAAAAACATGAGGCATTTTTCCTTCCATTGGACTATGAAAGTTCACCCACACCTTTCTTTGCTTAAACCAGTACATTCATTTATCAGATTGTCAATATTGGTTAATGGGTAACCAGACTATGAAGGTTTAACCATCATAGAGGACTGTATTACTAGTGAGAAAACCCAATACCTTATTGATTGATTGAAAGGGTTGTGGCTTTATGAGGTATCTTGGGAACAGCCCACTAGCATTCACAACCCCTGTCTGTTGAGGATTTTCCTTAACCATTTCTCTCACAAGCCAGGGCCATGCAATTTAGCAGGGCATAGGCTTGGAGCACTGTCAGAACTCGGTTTACTGCCACTATTTCTGTCACTTACCCCACCTGGATTGCTTAGTGTCATGCAAACTGTATCACATTCATCTCAATATTCAGTCACTATAGTATAATTGCAGAGCTGCTATAGTCTGAGACTGAGCAGAAGTGGGGAACATGTATCGAGGCACCTTGCATGTTTTAGGACCTAACTGTTGCTTTACTACCTTATAGTGGAATACTTTGGCTTGGTGGCATGAGCTCTGAGGGATTCAGAACTGTTCTATGCTCCAGTGGTCCTGGAGTTCCATGTCTTGTTGGATTTATTAATCTCATGAAATTCTGAAGTCATGTGGCTATTTTAGATGGCTGTCTAATTAAACTGCACCCCTCCACTTCTCAATGCTTATCATCAAGACCCTTCTGGGTTGCAGCAATTTACACCATGACTGCTTCTACTTAGCAGCCCAACAATTCTCTAGGAACAGGCACCAGCCTCAAACCGGCCCAGATTTGTACTGGCTCTAGCAGACCTTTCAGAAGTAAAGTAAGGTTTTCTATGCAAGTGAATATACAAGTTTGAAAGAAATTAGAATATTATTTGGGGTGGGAGAGACTGCCCATTTCAAGGAATAATAAAAACGATTGTCAGGGTGAAAGCCCCCAAGGTCAAACAAATTAACCTGAGCTTAACCCCCTAGTAGCTATGGCACAGAAGAGACAGGCTTATGTTAGGGCAATGGGTAAACTAATTATGCACTATCAAAAAGTAATGAAGTCAAAATGCAAAATAATAAAAATCCCAAACTGAATTAGAGAAATAGAGTCACATTTCATGAACATAATTACACCAAAATGACAAAAACTCGACAAAGGGAAGCAGAGATAGGCATTTTTTAAGTTTAAATAGAAATAGCACTGAAAAGCACAAAGTGCCAATGATAGTCAATGGTCGTGGTAGACCGGGATTCTGTCGCAATTTGAAGATGGCTGCACTGGAGCATGTGTCCAATACACCGACCAGGTTCATTCTGGTCAAAGATTTTGCCTTATGACTTAGTCCTTTAAGACCCAAGTCACCACGGGAAAACACGTCTAAAGTCCACCAGAAACTCTGTGGAGGCATTTAGAGAGTCACAAGGTGTGAGGCAGAGACCAACAGCGGGGTCCAGTTCAGGTCCATTTGCCAATGGTCTGCTAGGTACTTCCAGGAACAGGCCTCTTGTAGCTTGTTGACACCTTGCAGTTTGCATAGGAAGTCAGCTTTATGACCCTAGAGTACACTTCTTAGTCCTGGGTACAAGAGAGAGCAGGTCCAGTCCTTCAGGGCTCCTCTCGGGTCACAGACAGCAGGTCCATTTCACTTCTGATCGTTTGCAGGTCCAAACGTTTTCTGAAGTGGGTGCCTGAGGTGCTATATTTATGTCTGTCACTTGCCAGTGGGTGGGAATTACTTCTGGGCACATCCTAACCAATAGGGGAAAAGTTCCTGGGGCCAACCCCACCCACCTTTGGCATTATCAAGATGGCGAAGGTCTTTGGCCACAATAAACTTGGGCTGTGAGGGCTGTGGGTGTGAGTGGGGCATGCACTGCAGTAATCTCAGTATTCACCCACATCTAACACTAAAATCCACTTTTCAGCAGCCACTATACCCACATCAAACACAGAGAGAAAATACTGTTAGGACAAAAGCAGCGTCCTTCAGGAACTGGATAATGGATCTACAATGATTGTCTTCGTATACTCTTCTCTCCACTTTCAATTGTGCTCAAGGGTTATGTGTACACCCCTCAGACAGAAGCCTGGTTAGACAGAAGCAGAGTCCGTCAGCGACCAGACAGGGTATTCATAAGGACTGTGTTCTATCCCCTTTCAAGTGTGGCCCAAGTGTTAAATGTGAACCCATCAGACCTGTCAAGCAGGATTTGACACTGTAGTGTCAAAATGGATGTCCACAGCCCCACCCAGCATATTCTGTGAAGTTCAGAGGAGTCCTATCTGCCCATTCAGGACAGCCAATTGTTTGGTCATAGAAGGCTTTTCATATCTATTCAATGCTACTTATTAGCTAGGATAAGCTAGAGAGCAAGCACAAATTAACCTCTAGGAACTTCAGGCAGGGAAAAGGTAACTTTCTGAAAGATAATTTTCCTTAATATTTATTAAAACTCCAACTTCACAAGTAATTTGGACTTTTAATAACTATTACAAATAGTTCATTATTTTTCTAGCTGGTTCCATTCCTGAGATACAGTATTGATATCTGGTTATCTACTTGGACAGCTAGTCTGCTACAGTGAAAATAGCTTTTGGAGACTAGTAGCTGCAAGGACAAGCTAACTTAAATTTCTACATGTCCTACTTTAAGAGACCATGCACTCTGCTTTGTGGGTCACAAGGTCTATATAGAGTGTCTTATTAATATTTCAGAGGAGGGTTTTGACCTGTCTAAAGAGGTTATTTTGACAGGCAGAATTGTAGGTTTTACACTGCTAGTTTCAGGCTACAATGGCAGGCCTGAAGCCATGGAAGACCAAGGATGGAAGTTATCGCTTAATCACGACATCCAAACCCGCGGTCCAAGAAGAAGCACTCATCAGACCAACACCGAGCACCGCTTCACAGCCGCCTCAACCGACAATGCCTGATTGTGTAACGGCCGCCATACTCATGGCTATTCAGAGAAATACCCAGCGATAAGGACCCACGAAGCCCCCACGAAGCACCGATCCACCCACCATAGTAAGGCTGGACTTCCTCGACCCCCGACTGAGAATAAGCAGTCCTGGGTCTAGAGCTGAGCTCCGGGACGCGACTGACATTGCCTGAACGTGTAATGGCCACCATACTCATGGCTACTCTGAGAAATACCGAGCGTTAAGGACAGGACCATCCCGCAGAACGCCCTCATCCTTCGTGCCCCGCAAGCCGAGTGCCCCCGCTCCCCAGGGCACCTGATCACTGAGCCGCGGCCCAGACCTCAACCCCCGGACGTGCACAACCCCGCGAGGGCTGTCCCGAGACAACTCCCGGGCATTCAATCTTCATGAAGGACTACAAGACTACTATTATGAAGCTTCAAACTAGCACAGTCCCTTGCACGAAACACACAGGGCATCTTATTAACTGAGATGCGCCGTTTCTTCTAGGATCTCAACTACCAGAGTCACTGGCATCCAGCCTGACCCCAAGATGGCCGCCCACGCCCGAAACACTGAGCTCTCCAGGATGCTTCAACGGAGTCGTCGAGACCCCGCCAAGCCAAATTAAGGACCGGTTTCAAGAGGGCCCTGAACCAATTCCCCTCCAACTCGCCGGACATCTTAACAAGAACCCGCAGGTTAGTGTAGGCAACCCCCCGGGTGCCTGACCCCAATATGGCCACCCTAGACCTAATCTCAGAATGCCGACGGCCGATGCAACTTTGCAGAGGTGTCCCTGCCATCCCATAGAGGGTGCCACCAAGAGCCCCGCGAGGACACTTTCCCACGTCCCGTTCCTTCTGGCAGCGAGGACTCGCTGCCCAACGAGTAGCAAACCTGGCTTCCGGACCTCTTAATGGTGGCCTCGTGACCTCAGTCACCCCGGAAGACTGAGATCTCAACCCCTCGAGTGGACCAGTGGGGGATTGCGTGAGGAGCAGCTCTGCCCCTCGCCACCTCACAGACGGTCCTCACACCAATCTTGACACCTTAATACCTCTTCTGGAGACCCAATACCGAGCAGCACAGGGAGCCTGAAACCAGCATAGTGAAAGGAGTCTAAAGGGCTGTACAGCAGCTCAGCAATCCCCTCCTCCTGAACCCTAAGAAGGCGGACCACTGTGACCTCCGCCTCCCAAAGCTCCCAGCTCCACTTCACCATTTAGAGGAAGGCGGGCTAGTCCCTAAGCCTGATCTTGTTCCAGAGGAGTCTCTAGACTTTAAGGCCAGCCCACCAAGGCAATCTGCCCGACCCCAAAACAATAAACTGCACCCTGCATCACACTTTCCTTTAGTGGATGATTGACTCAAACTCCAGACCATACCCCAAACTAGGGCCAAAGCCAAGCAACGATACAGGTCCCCCGCCCGGGGTATCAGCCTAGCACAGACCCTCAGACCTGGTCCTAGAGAGGTCCCACTCCGCCTCCCCTCTTACTACGTGATCCTTTCACCCGGGAGGGTGGAGCACGACCACCCTAATCCCCCACCCGGTTAGAAGCATTCTCTCCTCCTCACGGCAACACTTCTATTTCACCCCATAGGGAATCCCCCTCCCTCCGTACCCAGATAAAATGCTACCGGCCACGCCAATTGTCACCAACCCCCGAGCACCAAACTACCTGAAACCTCACGGGCCGAACTCCTTCGTGATTAATTTCCCCCCAACCTCTCAAGTAAAGCGAAGAGAAATTTCAAACATAGATTGATTAGACAGCACCCTGAAACACTATTCACTGACACCTACCATTGCTCCTCCAAAGGGCAGATAAAAATGGATCTTATCTTCCATACAGAAAGACCCGACAACTGGAATGACATGCTCATAACACAGCTCCACATCTCCAAAACTACCATCACATCCCATAGCTGCAAACTGACGACCTCACTCCCTAACAGCCAGATGCAGAGCGGGAACACCTCCATAACCATTTACTCGAATGGCACAGTCCTGACACAAGCTAATAATGATAATCTCGAGACTTTCGACTCCCTCTTCCCCTCGCTAAGAAAGGCCCCCTTGCACACTACTTGACCTGGCCCTACCCCTCCCTTCCCCCCGGTGAGCCTGTCTCGCCAGGTGAGGCGTCCGACCTTTCTCGCATCCTCTGCGAGAACCTCCTCCCTTCCCCCACGAGACACTTCCCGCAACTTTGCCCCTACGAATAACGATCCCAATCCCCCTGCAGGACGACCCTCCCACCCTCGCCTCCCCTTCCACCCCAACCAGCCAATCAGGAAGTAGCCATACTATCAATCACAGACTCCCTATGACTCTACTCCTCCCTCTGGCCACACGAAGTCTAAACCACGACACGAGCCATTGCATCTCCTGCCCACGATCCCTTCCAGAGATAACTCAGGTAGCACCTCCACCAATAGCTACCACAATACGGACCCGTCCCCCACCTCTTTGGCCAACTCTGCCCAAGACACCCTCCCTCCCACCACAGATAGCATGATGCATCGCCTTGCCCATCTTGAAACTCAGCTTGAAACCTTAATCCGGGGCCTGAACGGAATTTTAACTAACCTTGACATGATCCGAAAGCCTATTCAACCCCCTCCCGGGTCCACCACTGCGCCAAGCTCCACCCAACTCTGGCCTGCCAAGGTGCCGCCCCCTAGCGGGCTCCCTGCCCCCCTCACATCCTGGTCATCGACCCCTAGAAGAACGGTTATTGAGAAACTCTTAGAGAGACCCAGAAGATCGAAAGCCGCATTGTCCTCACGGGAAGCGGCAGTCCTAGCCTCAACCTACGACTCTCCCCCCACTACCTCCCCTAAATCTAAGATCCAAGTGATTACTGGAGTCGGAAGAGACCACCCTCTGCCGCTAGCCCAAAGACCCCCGGCCCACCTCACGGCTCTACTTAGGGCTCCATCTACAAAGAATCAGAGCAAGGAAGGGTCCCCTATCAACTGCATGCTCCTAAATTGCAGATCAGCCCCCAAACATGCAACGAACTAGCAGAAGCCATCCTCTCCCATGATATAGACATAGCATTCATCACGGAGACATGGCTCAACAATCTCTCCTACCCTAGCTTGGACATGCTTGTGCCTCCAGGCTTCAAAATGATCAACAAAGATAGAAAAGTTCAAAGAGGAGGAGGTATAGCAATCATACACAAGAACAACATCTCTATTATGGAAACTGACTCTTGCCTGTACAGCTCCTTTGAATGTCTCACAGCCAACATCAAGACAAGTGACAACAGGCCTACACTTTGCCACCTCCTGTATCACCCCCCAGGCAACACCTCCGCATTCGGGGAACACCTCTCCGACCTGATTGCTCATTGCTCACTCGGAAACTCAAACAACATAATTCTTGGCGACCTCAACCTAAGGTGGAATGAAACAAATAACTCACTAATTCAAACCCTAAACAACCTCCTACAAGATAACAATCCTACCCAACACTGCTCAGAAGAAACTCATCACAGAGGAGCAACCCTTGACGCAATTATTGCCCAAAGCGATGCAATTACTATCGACCACATCCTTCCCGTAGACTGGTCCGACCACCACATCATCTTATTCCACATCAACCAATCGGTCCCAACTCAACACCCCGAGCAGGACCCCCCCAAATGGATTAGAAATACAGCTCAGATCCCTCGAGCTGAACTATAAGAAAGGGTAAGCTCACTCCTCCCCAACATCACTGATCATCTCCCCACAACCGAACTCACCTCTCTCTACAATTCAAATATGACGCTCATCCTGGACCAACTAGCTCCTCTGAAACTAAAAAAAGACAGGAGCATTCCATCCAGATCATAGTTTACTACTGACATCAACGAAGAAAGAAGACAACTAAGAGCCACAGAAAGGCTCTGGAGGAACAACCCTCCGTCATCCGCCGCGATCAACTCCAAGCAGCCCGCAGGAAGTACAAAAAGCACATTAAGAACAAAAAAACATCATTATTCTGCTCCGCGTTAGACAACGCAAAAAACAGACCTAAAGAACTCTTCAATATCATCAGGAAACAAACATCCAAGCCCGTTGCTTCCCCAATTCAGGCATCCAAAGAACTGTGTGACAACTTCGCTAACTTTTTTTTTCAACATCAAAATTGCCAAGATCGAACTCTCACTAGTCACCAACCACATCCCCTCCACCGAGAACCCGACGCTTGGAATCAACGACAGCGCATCCAAGAACCCTCCAAAACACTGGACCTCCTTCAATCCCATTCAGGAAGCAGAGATAGTCAAACTAATCTCCAGCGCTAAGCCCTCATCCCACGCCCTTGATCAGTTACCCCCTCAACTGACCAAGGACCTGAAACTCATCCTAGCCCCGCTCTGGTGCAAGATCATAAACAGCTCCTTGAGATCCGGAGTCGTACCAGACTGCCTCAAAGTCGGACAAGTCACGCCACTGTTGAAAAAGCCCGGCCTAGACACAAAGGATCTGAACAACTTCAGACCTGTCTCGAACCTACCTCTTCTATCCAAAATCCTGGAAAGATGTGTACTTCCACAACTGACCCAACACTTGGACAACATCAACCTTTTTATAGATCCCCACCAATCGGGTTTCAGAAAAGGCTGCAGCACTGAAACTGCGATCCTTAATGTCATAGATGATATACACAAGTCACTTGACTCGGACCAATGTTGCCTTCTCCTTCTCCTGGATCTATCGGCAGCATTCGATACGGTCGACCACAAACTTCTCATCAAGGTTCTTCAAGAAAGGGCAGGTCTTGATGAGACGGTCTTACACTGGTTCTCCTCCTTCCTCCACAACCGCTCACAAAGAATAAAAATCAAAAACTTCGAGTCCGACCTTCACCCCGTAAACAGGGGTGTTCCACAAGGGTCAGTGCTCTCCCCTCATCTTTTCAACATCTACATTGAACCCCTCACTATCCTACTCAAAAAATCCAACATCTCTTTCCACCTATATGCTGACGACACACAGATCTATCTGGAAACCACCTCCATTGATGACATCCAGAGACTCAACGCCACGCTCAGAAAGGTACAACATTGGCTCTCAAGTAATCATCTAAAACTCAATCAAGAGAAAACGGAAATACTCCTCATCTCCAACAAAGAAGAGAACCCCCAAATTGAAGAATGGCTCAAAGCTATTGATGCTCTCAATGGTAACCTCACCCTGGCCGACTCGGTAAAAACTCTAGGTATCACCCTAGAGCCGAAACTGGACATGAACAAACACATTAAAAGCTCTGCAAAAAGCGCCTTCCTTAACTTAAAGCTACTGCACAAAATAAAACCCTTCCTCCCGCCCAAGGACCTTCAACAAGCCACTCAAGCACTGGTGCTGTCCAGACTAGACTACGGGATTGCTGCCCTGGCTGGTACAGCAAAATCTCACCTCGCCCCCTCAAAACAACCTTCAATGCTGCAGCCAGAATGGTCACCGGAACTAAGAAATTCGACCACATCTCGCCCACACTCAGAGAACTAAAATGGCTCCCAATTGAAATGCGGGCCAGCTTCAGAACAGCCTGCCTCATGCACAAAGCCCTTCACACAGGCAAACCATAATACCTGGCTTCCAAACTCAAAAAGACCGGCCAGACCAGGAACCTCAGGAGCTCCAATACTCTGCTACTCATCCCGCTGAAAACACGCAAACAAAAAACCGCGGCCAGGTCGTTTGCCGGTAACACGCCCAAAATCTGGAACTCCATTCCCCCCCACATCAGAACGACCCCCTCTTTTGCAAAATTCAAAAGCCTGCTTAAAGTCCTCTTCCTCGATCGCGCACTAGCGAACAGATAGGATCCACGGAAGTGCCTTAGCCGGCACTCCACCTGACTTTAACTCTGTGTCATGTGACATTGACTTCCGCTACCGCCCGAACCCCCTCCGGAACCCTACCCCTTCCCTCCGCCCCGAATAAGAAAACTTAGCGCCTACTCGTTCTGTGTGACCTACACTCATCATGTTTCTTTTCGTTCCATTTTTTTATTATTCCTTTGTTTGAACTCTACTCGTCACGAATCACTATGTTCTACTATGATCTCTGTGCTGCTTGTTTGCATATAAGTCACTTGCTGTGAAGCGCTCTGATGCCCTCGGGTCCAGCTAGCGCTATATAAAACTCCTAAAATAAAAAAATAAAATGTGTGCACTGCCACTTTAGTGAATGGTACAATAGGTATGGCAGTCCACTAGTGGCATTCAACTTCCAGGCCTTGGGTACACTTTGTACCACATACCTTAGACTTTTAGGTGAGTTAAATATACCCATTAGGAATTTGCTAATTCAACCAGGTTTAAAGTGGGGGCACAGGCGCTTTACTAATAATCAGCAGGATTAAAGTACACAGAGTTCTAAAGCCAGCAGAAATATATGGTCTAGCAAAAGGCAATAATCCCAGATGATCATGCAGAAGAGGCAAATGTCCTACTATCTTGTTCCTTTATTAGATATTATTTCAGTTTTTTCCTGACCACTTTTCCCTTGAGTCACAATTTCTACCACTTTGCCTGAGCTACTGTGCTGGTGACTATGTGATTTCAAGGGCCACGAGTCCATGCTGGTTCTGCAATCTTTGTGAAAAATAATGTATTACAATATTATACTCTAGCACTCAATATTCTTAGCAGACACACTGAACACATATTAATATACAGTTTAAAGCAATGTTATCCCTTGATGAAGCTTGCGAATTTGCTGATATTTTCACATGCAACTTCATTTACACCCAGGGCATTTCAGGATATTCTCCCTTCATTGGTCATCTCTCCATTTGTCCTGGGCATGTTGACATGCAGCAAAATTGTAACCAATCATGTTCAATTCTTATACAATGTCTAATTATTTTGGGAGACTGAAATCCCAAACCCACCTTTTATTAATTTAGAAGTGAATCAAATTGCTGTAGTATGATCAGAAGGGGAGTTAAAGTGAAATGTCTTATGTATGATTCAGGGGAATTAATGGCAATTAGAGCCAGATCCCAAACTCAAGGGTGTTAACTATGCAAAGTTTTCTTCTTTGTAAAATATAAAACACTTCTTCATTTGAAGAACAAAGCCTTATTCTTCTTTATTACAAGCAAAGAAGCCCATATGTCCTACATATTAGTAAGTCAGGAAATCTATTTTATAATTAATTATAGATCCTAAGGAGAACACTGTTTTTCATTGAATAAAGGACTCATACCTTCAACTTTTAGGTGAGTTAAATATACCCATTAGGAATTTGCTAATTCAACCATGTTTAAAGTGGGGGCGCAGGCGCTTTACTAATAATCAGTAGGATTAAAGTACACAGAGTTCTAAAGCCAGCAGAAATATAAGGTCTAGCAAAAGGCAATAATCCCAGATGATCATGCAGAAGAGGCAAATGTCCTACTATCTTGTTCCTTTATTAGATATTATTTCAGTTTTTTCCTGACCACTTTTCCCTTGAGTCACAATTTCTACCACTTTGCCTGAGCTACTGTGCTGGTGACTATGTGATTTCAAGGGCCATGAGTCCATGCTGGTTCTGGAATCTTTGTGAAAAAGAATGTACAATATTATACTCTAGCACTCAATATTCTTAGCAGACACACTGAACACATATTAATATACAGTTTAAATCAATTTTATCCCTTGTTGAAGCTTGCAAATTTGCTGATATTTTCACATGCAACTTCATTTACACCCAGGGCATTTCAGGATATTCTCCCTTCATTGGTCATCTCTCCATTTGTCTTGGGCATGTTGACATGCAGCAAAATTGTAACTAATCATGTTCAATTCTTATACAATGTCTAATTATTTTGGGGAACTGAAATCCCAAACCCACCTTTTATTAATTTAGAAGTGAATCAAATTGCTGTAGTATGATCAGAAGGGGAGTTAAAGTGAAATGTCTTATGTTTGATTCAGGAGAATTAATGGCAATTAGAGCCAGATCCCAAACTCGAGGGTGTTAACTATGCAAAGTTTTCTTCTTTGTAAAATATAAAACACTTCTTCATTTGAAGAACAAAGCCTTATTCATCTTTATTACAAGCAAAGCAGCCCATATGTCCTACATATTAGTAAGTCAGGAAATCTATTTTATAATTAATTATAGATCCTCAGGAGAACACTGTTTTTCATTGAATACAGGACTCATACCTTCGACTTTTAGGTGAGTTAAATATACCCATTAGGAATTTGCTAATTCAACCATGTTTAAAGTGGGGGCGCAGGCGCTTTACTAATAATCAGTAGGATTAAAGTACACAGAGTTCTAAAGCCAGCAGAAATATAAGGTCTAGCAAAAGGCAATAATCCCAGATGATCATGCAGAAGAGGCAAATGTCCTACTATCTTGTTCCTTTATTAGATATTATTTCAGTTTTTTCCTGACCACTTTTCCCTTGAGTCACAATTTCTACCACTTTGCCTGAGCTACTGTGCTGGTGACTATGTGATTTCAAGGGCCATGAGTCCATGCTGGTTCTGCAATCTTTGTGAAAAAGAATGTACAATATTATACTCTAGCACTCAATATTCTTAGCAGACACACTGAACACATATTAATATACAGTTTAAAGCAATGTTATCCCTTGATGAAGCTTGCGAATTTGCTGATATTTTCACATGCAACTTCATTTACACACAGGGCATTTCAGGATATTCTCCCTTCATTGGTCATCTCTCCATTTGTCCTGGGCATGTTGACATGCAGCAAAATTGTAACCAATCATGTTCAATTCTTATACAATGTCTAATTATTTTGGGGAACTGAAATCCCAAACCCACCTTTTATTAATTTAGAAGTGAATCAAATTGCTGTAGTATGATCAGAAGGGGAGTTAAAGTGAAATGTCTTATGTATGATTCAGGAGAATTAATGGCAATTAGAGCCAGATCCCAAACTCGAGGTTGTTAACTATGCAAAGTTTTCTTCTTTGTAAAATATAAAACACTTCTTCATTTGAAGAATAAAGCCTTATTCATCTTTATTACAAGCAAAGAAGCCCATATGTCCTACATATTAGTAAGTCAGGAAATCTAGTTTATAATTAATTATAGATCCTCAGGAGAACACTGTTTTTCATTGAATACAGGACTCATAGCATCATATTTCCTGCTACAAGAGAGTATGCAAGTTTGAGCAAGCAATTCTTCCTTACATTGGCGTCTATCCAAGGTTGGCCTGAGAAAGACCCTCCAAATGGCCATTCTCCATTTCAAGAATTCCAACCTTTTCCCTATATCAATCAATTCCTTAGAGTCTCCCACCGCCTGTGCGTCCTCTGCAAAGGTTGGTCAAAGAAAAGCGAATTTCCTGCTTGGGCTTATTAGGGGCTGAAAGGCCATTAGTTAGAACAGCTGTCCCCCTGAAACCTGCAATGTAATGGTGTGCCTCACCCCGCACACCATACTGCCAAACCCAACAGTCTCACCAAGACCTAGTTGACAAAATCACTCACATAGCATTCTCACAAAACATAGACTGAACCTCATAAACAACCCACTAACTACAACACGACCTCAAACTACAGAACACACAGTGCAACTCATGCTCATTAATTCTTGCTCTATAGCTCCATGCACCAGACACAGACTTATTGCAAGCTTGGCACTCTCTTCATCACAGAAACATGATTTACCCCACTTAATAACACATTCTAGTGCCCTTCTCACAGGTTACAGCATCCGTTAGGTTGACCACACACATAAGAAGGGAGGAGGCTTTGCTGTCATTCATAAGTATTTCTAGTTCTGCATCCTAGGCAGATAAGTGACACTACACTCCGTGGGCTCTTGATATGCCAATTCCCATTCTTTACAACTCTGACTGCCACCTTACATCTCATCTACACACCTCCGAGCCACAACAAGGACTTAATTGAGGACCTCCTTGCCGCCTCATATATCTGGCACACTCACACCACCCTCTTGTGTGACTTCAGCTTCCTAGGCAACGCAAGCACTAAAATCATGATACACTCCTCAACTTTATTGACATGCTCAAAGTAGTACAAAATATGATCCAACCAACGTTCTCCAAAGGCCATATCCTCACCTCGTTTTCTCAACATCCCCCAATCCAATGCAAAAGACCTATACCACTAGACTGGACTGACCACCTCACCATCTCAATCTTCCTGCTCTAAATTCTACCAACAAACCAGGGACAATCAGAAAGAGACCAACTCTTTGGACCTTTCAATAACCTAATATTTGAACTCACCTCTCGCCCCGCCAACTCCATGTCCATCACAAACATACGTCTGAATGACTTGAACACTTTTTGGGAAAAATATGTAATTATTCAGGCTTAAACAAAAACATTTAAGTGCGAGCCAAAACCTTCAGTACCCTGGTACTGCCAAGACCTTGCTCACAAAAAATGCTCTATCCACAGACAGGAAAGAAAATTAAAGAAAAACAGAACTCCTGAAAACCTCATGATACTGAAGTCCCTCTGCAATTTGCAGACAGTTTATCACATCAATCAAACCAAAGTACGATACTAACCCCATCAATGAAGCCATCAACAGAAGAAGAACAAGACAATCAAGCACTGCACTAACTCCTAGCCTGGCTCCCCCATCCCACACTCAACAGCGAAGTGCAATGCCATTAACCTCTTCTTCAGTGAAAAAATACAGACAATCCAACACCACACCGACAGCACCAATCATGTTTCTCCAATTACACCCACTCCTTCTGATACAATTGTGCAATGGATATCCTTCAAAACCTTTTGCAGATCTCACTGATATACTCAAGTCCCTCAAAGCCACTTCTTTTGAAGTTGATGTCTTACCATCATCCTTCATCAAAGCTCTATCTGGGGATTCTCTCTCACCCCTACTTACCATTGGAAATTCCTCCCTTACTCAAGGCATCCTTCCACAAGCTCTCAAGACAGGCCAGATCCTCTTACTGCTAAAGAAAGCATCCATAGATCCAGATGACCTTGCCAATTACTGGCACAATATTCACCTACTCTTCATCAGTAATATCATCAAAAAAGGTGTCTGTGCTCAAATCCAAGTTCACATCATTGCTAACTATCTCCTGCACGACTACCAATCTGGCTTCAGATCATGCTGCAACAGAGAGACCGCTACCTTACACATCTTAGATTATGCCCCTTTGACAAAAGACAGTGATGACCCTTGCCTCCTGATATTGTTGGACCTCTCAGCTCCCTTTAACAGTCGACAAGTCCACCCTCATCCACACCCTCAAGTCTTGAAAGGATTTGCTGAAAATCCCCTTCACTATTTCTCCTCCTACATTTCCAATTGATGCCAGTTTGTTCACATGGTAACCGACAGATCCCAAAAGATATCTGTCACCTGTTGGCCTCCCAGGGTTCCATACTATCCCTTGTCATCTTCAAACCGTATGGAGCACCTGGAATACTACTTACAGATGACAGCATAAAAATTCACCAGAATGCTGATGAAACACAACTCCATTTGAACATCTCCTCTACTCCAGAAATCCAATGTCTGAAATGCTGCCTGCACCGGATCCAGACCTGGATGTCCAGCACTCACCTGAAGCTCAACTTTCATTAAATGCCAAGTCACTTAGATTTAGCCAGGACACAAACATCACCATCGCAAGCGGTACATTACCAAAAAGACTAAGGGGGATATTCACAAGAACGTGCGCTAAACACCTCCAAAAAATGTTTATTTTTATTTTTTTATTTTAAAAGTTTTATATAGCGCTAGCTAGACCCGTGGGTATCAGAGCGCTTTACATACACACTGTACAAAACCAAAGGAAATTGCATTACTTATTAGGAAGGCAGTAGGGAAGCAACGACAGAGATAAAAAATACAACATAAAAAATATATAAACAGTGCAGCGGAGGGAGAGAAAACAAACGAAGGTGGTTAACACAGACCGGTCACCACTATCCTTGAATGTCAAGATAGAGAGGAGTTAACTCGGATATTGAAGTCTAGGTTAGTTGATGTTGGTCAGGAAAGTATTTGTTAAGGAGATGGAGTTTCAGGTCCCTTTTGAAACAGGAGAAGGAGGGGTTGCATCTGAGGACTCTAGGGAGAGCGTTCCATATCCTGGGAGCGTTGCCAGAAAACGATCGGTATTGGGTGGTTTTCTTTTTCAGTTTCGGAGGGATAAGAAGGAGTGAGTTAGAACTTCTCAGTGTTCTGGATTGACCTGCTCTTACCAGTTTGTTGTTCAGGTAGTTGGGGGCCGGAGAGTGAAGGGTTTTGTGTGTGATGCAGGCCAGCTTGTAAATACACCTCCCTTCCATAGGAAGCCAGTTGAGGAGTTGAGAGCTGGAGTGATGTGTTCAAATCTTTTCACTCCAGATATGAGTCGAGCGGCCATGTTCAGCACTGCCCTTAGTGGGGCTAGGTGAGCTTTTGGAGTCCCTGTTAGGATGGCGTTCCCGTAGTCGATTTTAGAGAGAACTAGGGATTGAACTACTGTCTTGAGGTCATCCTGGGGAAGAAAAGGTTTCAATTTCTTGAGGTGTTTTAGTGAGAAAAGAGCACCTTTTGCAGAGTTTTTGATGTGGGCCTCCATTGATAAGTTCTTGTCAAGGGTGATGCCTAGTGACTTCACTGAGTCGGATAGGACGAGGGGGCAGTTTAGGGCAACCAGATTCTTGAGCCACTCTTGGATTGGTCGACGGTTGCTTTTTGGAGAGAATAGGATTAGTTCCGTTTTATCTGGGTTGAGCTTTAAGTGGTTAGTGTTGAACCAAGTTTGGATCTCGGTTAGAGTGACATTGAGGTGTCGGATGTCGTTGGGAGACTTGATTTTGAAATAGATTTGGGTGTCGTCAGCGTAGAGGTGGTAGTTCACTCCCGCTTTTTCAAGATGATTGTGAGGGGCTCCATGAAGAGATTGAAGAGGGACGGGGAGAGGATCGAGCCTTGCGGGACCCCAAGTGTGACTTTTGTTGGCTTCGAGAGACAGAGGTTGATTTTAATTTGTTGCGAGCGGTGTTGAAGGAAGGAGGTGAACCATTTTAGTACTGTGCCATTAATGCCGGAGCGTTTCGACAAGGTCTCCAGAAGAGCTGGATGATTTACAGTGTCGAATGCCGCAGATAGGTCAATAAGGATGAGAAGGCAGGCATCACCTTCATCTAAAGCCTTGTGAATATCGTCAGAGATGTTGAGCATAGCTGTTTCAGTGCTACAGCCTTTCCTGAATCCTGAATGAAAGGCGTCGAGGAGGTTGAACTCATCAATGTGTTTGTTGAGTTGGTGGAGAACGCATTTCTCCAATGTTTTCGCAAGGAACGGGAGGTTGGAGATAGGTCTGAGGTTGTTAAGATCATTAGGGTCGGCCCCTGGTTTCTTGAGAATGGGTATGATTTGTCCTAGTTGAAGGGAGTCTGGGACACAGCCTGAGATGAGAGAGGCATTGATGATTTTTGTCCAGAAAGGGAAATGGTGTGGTTGAGTTCTTTTATAATTGTGGATGGGAGGGGGTCCATCGTGTGGGAGGAAGGTTTTAGGGTAGAGATTATACTGTAGACCTCGTTTTCCGACATTAGCTCAAAGTCGGACCAATGCGCATTGTTTTTTAGCTGGAGGCAGACCTGATTGTCCTTGGTAAGAACTCTTTCTGATTGGTCAAGGGTGGTTAAAGGGGGCAGGTTAAGAGGGAAGGAGGGTTTGCGGTTTGGAGGAAGGATTGATCAATTTTTGAGACTTTATTAGAGAAGAAGGTGGCAATTTCTTCACATCGCTCTTTGGTGGCTATGATTTCGTTAGAGGGAGTGCAGTTTGTTTGGCTTTTGACAATGTTGAAGAGTTCTCTCAGTCTGTTTTTCACCAGATCTAGTTGGTTGCGGAAGAAAGACGCCTTTTCACTGAAAATGTGTTTTTGTATGCCTGCCGAGCAGATCTAAGTTGCGCTAGGTGCAAGGTCGAGGGGTTTAGTCTCCAACACCTTTCCGTTTGTCTGAGTTGATGCCTTTCGTTATTCAGATCCATATTAAACCAGGGTTTAGATTTGGTTCGCCTCATTTGTTTGAGTTTGAGTGGAGCTACTTGGTCTAAGACCTCTGTCATTTTAGAGTTAAAGTGTGTAGTGAGGTCATCGGCCGTCCATGATGAGGGTTGGGGTTGTAGATGGGCATGAATCCTGGATTCAAGTTCGGGTAAAGGGACTTTTTGATGTTTCTGGTCCAGTGCTTAGGTTTGTCAACACGAATAGGTTGGTGTCTGACAAGTGCATCTATCTTGAACAGAATGAGGTGGTGGTCAACAAGAGGATAACCTTCAAGCTCCTCACCCACGCACACAAAGCACTCCACAACTCCGGACCAGCCTACCTCAACAGACGACTCAGCTTCTACACCCCCACCCGCCAGCTCCGCTCGACCAGCCTCGCCCTCGCCACAGTCCCCCGCATCCAGAAAACAACCGCCGGCGGCAGATCCTTCTCCCACCTCGCCGCCAAGACCTGGAACACCCTCCCCACCTACCTCCGACAGACCCAAGACCTACTGGCCTTCAGAAGACTCCTCAAGACCTGGCTCTTCGATCAGTAGCAGCACCACCCCCCTCTTCCCCCAGCGCCTTGAGACCCTCGCGGGTATGTAGTGCGCTTTATAAGTGACATGATTGATTGATTGATTGATTGATTGGTCTGACCAGTCAATGGGAGAAATCGCTCTCAGAGAGACCAGTTCATTGTTGGTAATGATCGCATCCAGTGTTGCACCTTTGATGTGAGTTGGTTCATTGCAGAGTTGTTTGAGATTGTATATTTCAAGTAGGTTGGATAGGTTCTGGACAGTGGAGTCTTCTGGGTCATTCCAGTGGATGTTGAGGTCACCCAGGAACACGTCTTTTGTGTCTGTCATGGAGAAACGTGTTATTAGGTCTGTTAGTTCTTCGGGGAAAAGGGTACGCTCTCCAGGAGGATGGTAGATGGTGTGGAATTTGATGGGAGAGGTGCCCTTGGCAGTGAGTTCGACACCCAGGTATTCAAACGATAGGTATTCTGCAGGTTTAAGTTTGGTGATCTGTATTCCAGCTTTGTGAATGATGGCTAGTCCCCCCAGTTTTGATTGGCCTGTCTTGTCTGATGATGTTGTACCCTGGAGGGGTGAGAATGTCAAGAATGGGGGTGGAGTGGACATTAAGCCAGGATTCTGTGAGGAAAGCGATGTCAATTTCTTCAGCGAGTAGAGCTTCAGCAATGTCTGTGGCGTGTTGTACTGCTGATCTGCAGTTTAGGAGCATGCAAGAGAGAGGGCGGGGAGCCTTGGTGGTGGGGGAGCTAGGTGGATAGAGGAGTATTGAGCAGGAGGTCTAGGCGAGTGGACAGTTTTAGGGAGTCTGTTAGTACCAACAATAACAGGGATGGGGAAAGGGGCTGATTTCTGGCTCAGAGCGAGGTAAGGGTCGTTGGTCACATCAGGTTTCAATACCGAAAGGGGAGGCGATCCCGGTTGGGTCGAAGTGCCTGACTCGTTGACGGACTGGAGGGTTGGGAGGTGCTCTGTGGGGCCATGGGAGAGGTATTGAGGGGGTTTGAGCAAATCTACCAGACGAGAGGGAGTACGGTGGCTTGGTCCTGTTGAGAAGGTCTTGTTGTAAGTGTAGGAGATCGGCAGCAAGGGAGTTAATTTTCTGCTCCATTCTGTTCAGTTGCTGTGTTATTGAGCTGAAAAAGTTTAAGGTTTCTGGCAGGGGTCGAGAATGACTTGGGCCTATGGAGGGAGAGTGAGCAGGGGTCAGGGATTGGACGGAATCAGTGGGATTAGGAGAGGGGAGAGGTTGGACGCGGGGAGCCGGATTAGTAATGCTCCCATTCAAGGAGTTCAGAGGAGGGGTAGAGGGTCTATTGTCCAAGTGAGGAGGGAGAGAAATTCTGGGTAGGAAGTCAGAGTTCCGGGGAATGTCAATGAGATTAGCGGTGGAGGCAGGTTGTGTATGTGGGGTTGCTACGGCGGACGGGGAGTGGGCGGTGATAATAGGGGGGAAAGTGTCTGCTGTATTGGTGAAGACGTTGGACATGGGGAAGTCATGGGGATTGTCAGTGAGGTAAGTGGTGAAGACGGGTTGTGCCTGTGGGTGTGGGACATCGGAAGGGGAGTGTGCAGTGGTGGTAGGGGGGAGAGTGACCGCTGGCTTGGAGTTGACGTTGGACAAGGGGGATGTAAGGGTCGGGGGAAGAGGGTCTGTGTTGGAGGAAGGGGTAGTTTGAGAGGGAGGGTTCAGATTATTAGAGGTCGAGGGGAGTGCCTGTGGGGATTTCAGTTGTGTGAGGGCTGAGGGTGGAGTCCGAGCTGACGAGATCGAGATCGGCCTTGTGGTGTTTGTTAATTGTGATTTTGTTGTTCCTGGTGTGATCAGTTGATGTAATAATGGTGGGCGTTTGGCGGCGGAGAGTAATGATGGGGGTAGTGTGATTGTAGTGAGTGATGGTGGATGTCCACGAGTTGAAGAGAGGTTCTTCAGGGCAGGGAGATTGGATCAGTTCCACGTTATTAGTGAGGGTGGTGGGGGATAGGGAGGTAGGGTTTGGTGGCTCAGTTGAGTTAACGCGGAAAGAAGTGTGGGGAAGTGGCGGTCAAAAGTGGTGAGGTGCGGGTCGGTGGCCTGTATGAGAATGGTTCCAGTTCTGTAGATGGAAATGGTGAGTTCCCCTTTGAAGGTCGGAGAGATAGTGGTGGAGATTTTTTCACCATAGGGAATGATTACTGACTTGGCGACTTTAAGGTGAAGAGAGAAGGTGTTTTTCCATTTAGTCGGGCGATTAGTGTAAAAAATGAAGTTAGTTTTCGTGTTGCCGTTGGTCACTGTGTGGTAGTTATCTACAATGAGTGTTTCCGGGTGTTGTTTTAGAGTACTGTGCTTTAAGTTCTTTTTTGCATTACTGGTCAATTTGTCTGGGTAGTTAATGGACCAGGAGTTGGGTCCGTAACGCACGAGATTCGAGTTACGGGAGGGGTTAGGCGGGCGCATGGTTGAATGGTAGAAAATGCCGGGCGCAATCAGGAATCAAGCAGTAACCATGCTTTTACAGTAAGCATCATTTGGCCCAAACCAGGGGGACACTCCAAATACAGGGGAGTATCCGCATTTTTCAATGCCTGCCATATTGGGAGGAGACAATGTCCACAAGCCAATTCCAGTAACAGTCCCATAAGCACATCAGCCTGTAACATAAACCACATTATGCACAGTGTCACATTAGGCGCAAAACCTTAGACGCCAAACTCACCATCATAAACATTATGCAATTCTCTCATCGGTCTAAACGCATTAGACACTAACATGCTAATCAAAAATCACATTAGGAAATATCTCACAACCTAAACGCATTAGGGAATAATAACCTCGCTAGCATAACCACATTATGCAAAACCTCACAACCATAAAAGTACATTTAGAGGTAAGAAACAGGGTGCGTAAACCATAGTAAATGCATCACATTTCCTAGCACCATATTTAGGACAGAAACCACATTAGCACATTAGCACATTAGCACATAGCACATTAGCACATTACCACATTAGCACATAACGCAACATTACACATCGCAGTCTATCGCTGGAAAATAACCCTGTGTTAACGTGGAATTCACAACACGGCGGTACCATGCGATAGTCTCCCGAAAACACGAACAATGTCCGCGATACAACAACCGCGACGGTGATAAAAACACAAACCCCAACGCAAAGAAACATGCGATGTGCCAACCCGCGATGAGGAAATCAGCGATAAGCAGCGCCAGGCCTGTCATACACACACGGCAGGCGGGAAAATCACTACAAAAGTAGAAAAAACACACAAACACAAAATGACCAACACCGAAGCACCATGGAGGCAGCCGGAGCAGGCGCAGAGGACGAGCGGAACCCCACAAGCACCCTGGACGACCAGCCTGGGACCTCGGGGACAGGGAAGGGCAAGAACAAGAAGAAGAGGAAGACGAAGTTCAGTCCGCAGTAGAATAGGATCCTGGTCACGGAGGTGATAGAACACCATCAACAACTGTTCGTCACCTCCAACGTGTCATTGGGCACCAAAAAAGGAATATGGCGGTCCATCGTGGACAAGGTGAATGCCGTCGGAGAGCACAAGAGGTCAATGGATGAGGTCAAGAGGCGATGGATTGACATCAAGCGCAAAACCAAGGAGAAACTCGCAGGTGACCAGAAGGCAGCAATGCAGACTGGAGGTGGGAGCCCAGCGCCACAGCTGGAGCTGGGTGACATGGAGGAGCTGATGTCGACAGTCATCAGTGTGGAGACCGTGGCAGGAGTCGGGGCACCGGACACTGCTCGACATGACACAACACAACAGCAACAGGGTGAGTAACCACCAGGTACTGGGGGGACGGGGGGAGATGGCCACAATGGCACACATGTACAATCAAGCAGAGCACAGTGCACACCCACAATGACTCTGGATCATGGCCCTGATCTACAGACTGTCACAATGTACATTGCCATGCTGTCTGAATGTGAACATGTACCATGCGGCTACATACATGTGGACACATTGTAACACAGCATCTCCCCTTCACATTGCAGGGGCACCGTCAACACCTCCTGCAGAGCAGTCCCAGCCACTCTTCACTGATGACAAGGAGGACACCACCAGCATCGACACCCAAGCCCTCCAAGACATCATTGAACTCATCCGCCAATCACCTCCAGGACCAGGGCAGCCCAGCTGCATCAAGGAGACCCCACCCACTCCACAAACCACCCAGCAGGAGGCACCCACAACCCCGGCTGTCTCCCAAGACCCCCCCAAACAACACATGGCCTTCCAACGCCATGTGCTGAGGGCCAGAGGGAGATGGCTGAGCAGGTGCGGGTGGGGTTCGACCTCATGGCTACCAAACTTGACGCCATCCATGGGTGTCTGAGTCCCATCAGGGACCACCTCCAGACCCTAACGGACACCCACACGCCGCTCCATAGTCTCCAACGAGCCCTGGCTGACATCGCTGGAGTCATGACTCGGAGACAAGAACACCTGTCCGCTCACAGTGGCTCCAGCGATCTCAGCCGTGAGGTGGCACACATGCGGAGGCTCATGGAGGACATGGTGCGGATGGAGGTGGAAAGGATGGCAGCCACCACTGCACATCAGCGAAATGTAGCTGGGATCTACCATGCCCTGCATATCCTCATCATGGCATTGCTGCCACAAAGCGTGGCGCAGATGAATGCTGCTGCCCCTACACCATCCACATCTCCGCCCCCTGGTGTGTCAGTGCCTCACAGTGCGGCAGGCATTTCCACTCCGGCACCTGATGTGTCACTGCCACACAGTGCGGCTGACAATCCACCTCCGGCCCCTGATGTGTCAGTGGCACACAGTGCCGCAGCCGGAACTGCACCACTCACAGGTGGGGCAGAGCACACATCCGAGGACGTGGATGGGCTTGAGATCAGAAGGAGGCACTAGCATTCATGTCTGCCACCTGGCCTGTTGCTGCTTGGTGCCGCACATGGCCCCATGACCTTCCACTGACCCCCGATACACTCTGCTGCACTCACCTTGGACCGCGACATGGACTGCCATATCCTGTTTGGTGACCAATGACACAGCGACCAGACTCCGGACTGTACCCTTCCTCTTCCGCTGTACTTGTCATTCCCCAATGGACTCTGGCTGGCCCTCCACGGGCCCATATTGTGAAGTGGGGTTGGCATGGCCCGGTACTGCTCCAGCTGCAAAACTCCACTGGATGTGCATTAAACATTCAGAAACGCACTGCTGTGTCATGTCTTTCATCATTCATGTATGAATGTGTGGATGAATGTAGGGTCAGTGATTCCCCCTAACGTCAATGATGCTCATCTAGTGGGATTCCAGTCACAGTGTGCTACATTGCCAATTGCGTTCCGGGTGCCGTAGACACTACAACAGGGACACACGCATTAGTCACTTCCTTGTCCGGACATGGACTGAACCACGCCCAGAGCCCCTGAGTCATTGTTGCAAGCCCTGCGCTGGTCCAGCGTAAACCAGGCCAGACCACTCCGCTTACGCTCTGAGGGGGGGGCCACATAGCTACAAGTCGCAGGTTTACACGCTAGTGGTCTGCAGGTCGCTGGTCTAGTTGTCGGCATGTCACGGCCACTCCCTGAGGGCAGGTTTGCACACACACCACACCCATCCGGCACAGGCGTCACAGGCCATGCGACCCCGCCAATATAAGGGGCCAACAACGTCACAGTCCCCTCTGCCGGTGGTGACTGGATGACGGACATTCCACGATTCTCAATCATAAAGGGTCCATGATTTGTTGCGCACAGGGTTAGTGGCACCCGGAGCCATGCGGCCGTCACGGGCCTACCACCACGTGGCGCTGACTGGGGTTGCACAGGGTTGGTGGCACCTGAAGCCTTGCGGCCATCACGGGCCTACCACCACGTGGCGCTGACTAGGGTTGCACAGTGTTAGTGGCACCCGAAGCCTTGCGGCCGTCACGGGCCTACCACCACGTGGCGCTGACTGGGGTTGCACAGGGTTAGTGGCACCGAAATTGCTGAGCGGGTGTGCAGCCTGCGATGATGACGTGTGCACTGATGTGGTCTCTGCCATTGATGGCTCAGGACTCAGCGTCATGTGTGGGACCTGCTGGGCCGCGGTGTGGGTCCGCTTGATGTGGAGCATGCCATGGTGGTGGAAGCTGGGCCTGGAGCTTGCACGGGCACGTGGTGTGCTCACTGGTGGACACACCGTTGGCGGCAGGTGAGCAGTGGGGCCTGGGTGCCCAAGTGCGGACAGCCAGCGCTGGCCGGCGGGAGGGGGTAGGGTGCGCAGGGACGGACAGGCGTTGTTGCCGTGTGCAGTGATATGGACTCTGCCATGATTGACTCTGGCCTCGTTTACAGATTGCAGACCTGGTGGCTTGCAGTGTATACCGGCACGTGGTTGGAGACACACCGGTGGCAGCAGGTGAGCAGTGGTGCCTGGGTGTGCGGGCGGCAGTGTCCCTCCCTCTCTCTCTCTCTCCCTTCCTTTCCTTCTATCTCTCTCTCTCTCTTCCTTTCCTTCTCTCTCTCTCTCTCTCCCTTCCTTTCCTTCTCTCTCTCTCTCTCTCCCTTCCTTTCCTTCTCTCTCTCTCTCTCTTCCTTTCTTTCTTTCTCTCTCTGCCTTTCTTTCATTCTCTGTTTCTCTGTGTCTCGCTCCTTTGATGTGCGCATGACACACGTTCTGATTTTGTGCTTTATTTTCCAGGCTGTGACATCAAGATTGTCCCGGACGGACCCGACAGGAGTCTTCCGCATTGGTGTTTTGTGTTGTATTTCAATAAAGTTTTTGGTTGTTACTTCAATGATGAGTGACTGTTTCTCGTTCTTCTAACCACACATGTGTGTTTCTTGTCATTGTGCGACATCATGCGCTTTTTGTAGCTCTTGTGTTGTGCACAGTATGTGTTTGTCCGGGGGGGGGTCGGGGCGGGGGGGCCTGGGAGGGGTGGCGGTCGGTGTTGTGGCCTTCATGGGTCTCCGAGCTGCATGATCATTGTCTCCATGGCATCTGTGGGTCTTCAGATGTGGCTCTGGGCTGGGCTCCCTTTCATACTGCAGGTAGTTGTCCTGCTTAACACCAGCAGAAGGCAGGTGTTAAATCCCTGTTGCTACCGCGGCTTATCCCCTGTTTTTGGTTCGCATCGCAGATCTGGCAATTTGTTGTGAATGTGGTGTAGTGGTGTTTTCGTGTGTTTTTGCACGGGAACGCCTACTCTGCATCTCATTAGGGTTAGTTGGTGGTGTCACCCGTGGAGGTAAATTTTGCAGCAGTTATCGCGGGAATACTGGCAATGTCTGCAGTTTGCACCCGCTTGTGAATGGGGCGTTAAATCTATCTCCACTTTTGATGCGTTAAGGTGGCGATAACTCGGCGATAAGTCCTTGTGAATATGCCCCTAAGATGTGCTGGTACCAGCTCTCTCTTCTAAATAAAGTGAATGTTCAAGCCCTCTTATCTGGATTGCGGTAATACGCTGCTCCATGGCCTCCCAGACGCCACATTGAAGCACCCCATAAGGGCATCCTGCACACCACAGAATGTTCCATCTAGGCCCTGAAGAAATATGATCACATCACTCCCATCCTAATGGAACTACATTGGCTCCCTTTACTGTCTTGCAAGTATGACGATTACCTCATCCATGTTTAGGTTAGAGTCAGAGGACAGCTGCCATGCTTAATAAATTTCAGAGCTGTTAAAATGAACTGTGTGTCAAACATTCCCGTTTAGGCACAGCTCCTTTTACTGAAGTCCCTACAACAGAAGTAGAGACAGTGTTGCTCTCTGAAATATGCTGTGGTCAAACAAATATGCAGCAAGGCTAGTGCAAAGCTGAGGGTCTGTGCTAATTCTTCTGCTACATTTTATCAATGATCTATCCTGGAAGTATTTGTGAGACTGGTTCTTATCAGCTCTCCGTGCGTCACAGAATGTACTAAAGCGATGGTGAAAGGACAGCGCATTCAGGTGGTTTCCTGTTTTACAGACGATGAAGTAAGAGCAACATGAAAAGTAACCCAGCTGAAAGGTTTATTCAGTCTCAACACACTACTGCAGACAGAGGCGAGCCCCATCACAGATTTATGGCCGTCGTCAGCCCTCACTCAACAGTCTTCTCGGATCCATTTGCAAGTGATGAAAGCGCACAGTGAGCAAGCAAACATTGATAGGATATTACCAATGCAGTTGAGTAAGAGAGCGGTGACCGCTTCCCAAGCGTAAACAATACTGACCGTTTCCTCTTCAAATGAAAAAAGAAAAAAGTATATTGGTGCTGCAGACCCGTACCACAACTAATCTAATGGATGTTTTCAGTGTTCTTAAGAGTGCGTTTTAAAAGGCCAATGTATATTTTAACCGTCTATATTTCACTTGTGTTCACTTAAAAATTATTTAAATACAACATAGGAGAAAACCGCGTTCCTTGTGGCAGCTCAGCTGACTGCGCATTGAAGCTACATTTTGAAACTTGAAGGATTCAGGGGCATATTAGCAAGACCCACGTTAAAATTATCGCCGTTTTAGCGGCAGGAAACTGCCGCTAAAACGGCGATAATGGGCTTGCTAATATGCGTTATGGAATTCCAATAGAAGCCCAGGTTAGATGTGCAGGACATCTAACCTGGGCTTCTATTGGAATTCCATAACGCATATTATCAAGCCCATTATCGCCGCTTTAGCAGCAGTTTTCTGCCGCTAAAGCGGCGATAATTTTAACGCCGTTTCTTGATAATATGCCCGTCAGTTCGAGAAAAGCAAAGACGACACCACCTCTTCTGAATGAACCATTCATGACCGCATTAGAAAAAGTGATAAAGTAAGGATTATTTAACCTAATACAAATGAATAGCGTCTTGCAGTATTAAAATAAAATCTATCTAGAGATGCTATCACGATAAGCAGCATAAAGAAGAGCTGGTGAAGAAATACATAAATATTGGCTATTTATATATTAAATTAAATTAAATATTAAATTCTGATGTTGGATTTGCAGTTTTTAGACCAAACAAAAATTGAATCAAGAACAAACAGGCAAGTGTAATGCTAAAACATCATATGAAAGTGACACATTATTAGTGAAATATGATTTTAGACATGTAGGGCACGATCACTAAACATATGCTGGGGAGTGCTTTAATGTTCCCGAGGTAAATAGTTCATCTAACGGTGACAACTCATTTTATTACTGACTCATGAAAGAGTGTTTGTGTATGTCTGTTGGAAACCCCTTCAGAGGGCCAAGGGGCAAGCAGGGTTTACTGGGTTCAACTGTGTGGGTGAGGCCTTCTAATTCTGAAGTTTCGGGGCCCGACCTACTATGGCTCTTGAGCTACTGGGTCAAGTACCCCATCAACAGTAGGGCTGGGCGAAGAATTCCACTCCGCCTGCGGAGTTCACCGAGTTTTGCCCCCTTAGCGCAGAGAGTGCAGATTTTTTTTCTCGCACGGCTCGCCAGTGATACTTTGGTGAGCACAACCGAGAGAAATCGCATGCTAGACCACCGCCTGGCGAGATTTCTGAACACAGGCAGCCTTGGCAGGTTGCTACTGCTCGCTTTGAGAAAGCTGCTGCTCACGTTGAGGAAACTGCAGCTCATTCAGAAAATCTACTTGAGCGGAAGAAAAAGCAGCACCCTCTGGTGCTCTGCATGATGACTTTAATGCTGATTTTACAGCGCGGGAGAAACTCCTGGTGCTAAAAATTAGCACGAACAGTTCTACGAACCGAACTCTTCCGCTCGCGGAACTCCGAGTAGCGCGGCAGAGTTTTTTCAGCACTTCGCGGAGCTGTGTGTAGCGAGACTCTGCGAACTCCACCCAGGCCTAGTCAACACTTGACTCTCAGTGGCAGCATCGGTCTGACAGTTCAAAGCTTCTCAGGAGGGAGGCAGACACAAGGGGGTGAACACAGGCTCACAATTGAAAATATGACTGTCCAGTCCAATAGCTAACTTTATGATAAAAGAAGTATTTATCCATGACTACAAAGTAAAATACAACAATCAGAAGCCTGAGGTCAGGGCTCTAGTGTTGCATAGTCGGTTCCCTGAGTCCCACTCCCCTCAAGCTAGCGGTAGTGGTTGTAGCGTCCTCTCCAGTCTTGGTACTCGCCAATGACTGTGCCACACACAAAGCTTAGTATAACACGTTTTTATTCATTTACGTGTAGCCCACAAACTCAACATTCTAAACCTGCATTAACTTTACTATGCTTTAATGTTTATGTCACAGTTTTATGGAGTCCATCAGGTGCCACAAGGTTTCCGTCATTGCTAACTCACAGAACATTACATCTCCCCCTCTGTTAAATAAAAAGTTACCAGTTTTTTACAAATATATACACAATCATAGTTCTTCAAGGGGTCTTTGTGATGCTTTGATCACATGTCCCAACCGTGCCTTCGGAAACTGGGGGACAAGCAGTAGAAGTGTCCATGATCTGTATTGGTGATGTAGGAACAATAGCATTTGGAGGGTTTTCATTTGTCATTTCAGACCCAGTCTCTACATTGACATCAGTGCCTGATGAGTGTTGAGCCACATGTCGGAAATGCAAAGCATCTTGTGTAATGGACTTCCCAGGACGTTGAGCAGTCACCATGTGTACTTTGCTGGTCACAACATGAAATGGCTTAGCATCGAAGGGAGTATCAGATTTTCATTTTCCAGATTGACTGACAAGCACTCGATCTCTTCTAGTGAAAATAACATCCTGTGCATGTTGGCGCTTGTCTGCATAGGCCTTCATTTTCCTTTTAAGATCCAAGTCTTTTACACAGATTTTTTTCTTCCTGAGTACTTGATCTTTTGGTGGTCCATTGAGGTAACTTAATTGTCATGGCTTTCCTAAACATCAAGGTTTCAGGGCTTTCACCTGTGGGCGAGTGAGAGGTCGAACGGTAAGCTCGAAGAGTAGACTTCAAGACAGTTTTAAGGTCGAGCTTTTCCAGTACAGCATGCTGAGCAGCTTTCTTAAGAATACTCACGAAACGTTTGACAAGGCTGTTGACCTGTGGCCAAAGAGTTGTGTTCTTCTGATGCTTCACATTAAGATGACTGAGAAAGTCTCTGAATTCTTGACTGTTGAAAAGTGGACCGTTGTCAGATTTTAAGATCGCAGTAACACCTCATGTCACTATGATGCCATTTAATCTCTTGATGACTCTTTCTTGAGTGATAGATGAGAGATCTTCTATCAATGGAAAAGGGGAGACTTAATCAACAATCACCATTAGGTGATGTCGATTGTCAAGAGAACTGAATAATTCACCAACAATTCTCTCCCAGTCATGCTTTGGCAACTCTGATATGTTTAAGGTGTTTTGAGTGGTTTTTGCTGGAAGGCAATTGCATAGATGACAGGTCTTCACTTCTCTTTCAACTCTCTCATCGAGCTTTGGAAACTAGACTCGGTCTCGGACAGCTCATTTTATGGCAGCAACCCCGTGATTTCCTTCATGGGTCACTTCAATTATCTGTTGTCGCAGACTCTTCGGAATAGCAATTCTCGAACCTCTTAGGATAATGCCTTCCTGAGTAACTAACAATTCATCTTTGACATTTTTAAACTTCTGATCTTCACTGTCACTTGGAAGATATTGAGGGTGCTGGTGCCAAGAATGATGTGTAATAATGTCTTTCAGTTATTGCATGTCACTATCTTGACTTGTGGCAGTTACAATTTGTTCCAAAGAAATGGTAGCTGGTGTGCTTGATTTCACAATGAAATTCATGTATGCTTCAGCCATATTGGAAATGGTGCCAGGGCACTGCAAAGGCACTCTTGAGAAGTAGTCAGTAGGGTTTTGATCTTTCCCTGGATGGTGCACAATTTCGTAGTTGTATTCTTCTAATCATACAACCCCAACATTCGATGCGAGGCGGCATCTTTTCCTTTTGATTGCCAAAGATCATCAGTCACAAGCGTGAAAGTCTTCCCATATAAGATTACGTGGAAATGTTCACAAGCTCATTCCACTGCTAAGCTTTCTTTCTCGGGTTGTGAATAAGCATGTTCAGTTTGGGACAAACTCTGCTTGCATATGCCACGATATGTCTTTGAGCATTCAGGTGTCCACTGTGTTGTGCAAGGATTGCGCCTAACCCAACAGGGCTAGCATTAACAGCAAATTCGGTATGAGGCTTCGGATCAAAGTATGCAATTTCAGTAGCTTATCAATAGCTTGTTTGATTTTCTTGAAGCTTTGCTCGCATTCATGTGACCAATGTAATTAAACATTCTTTTTTGTCAAGTTTCTTAATGGAGCACTCGCGGTGGCAAACTTTTGTATATATCTTGAACAGTAGCTGGCAATGCCAAGGAATAAACATAACATGAAAACATCTTGTGGGGGACTGGCAGTTGACAATGCTTGCACACTCTAGTCAGATCAGGTGTCATACCCCCATCAGAAAACATATGGTAAAAGAATTTTAACTTTGTCTTATGAAACTCACATTTCTCAGCATTCAAAGTTAAACCTGCATCAGTGAGAAAATGACATGCTAGCATGATAGTTTAATCAGGTTCCTTTTGTGTAGCTCTGAAATCCAATATATCATCACTGTAATTGAAATTTTTAGTGAAAATATGAGTACCTCTAAACCATTGATCCTAGTTTTCTTAAACCAAGATACGGCATTCAATCATATCTCTCATTGTCACTAATGACCACTGTGCATTTTTGCACTTTGTTTAAGAGCGTTCATCTACCTCATGTCTGTTGTTAAAGTCAATTTTGTGCACCCAGTGTATTACATAAAGTAAAGAGAAGACATGTCATTTAAAAGTTGTGTTTATCATTTGATGTCAATATTTTTGCTTCAAAACATCACCTATAATACTTTCAATCGTGTGCTACAGAAAAATTAATAAACAATTTCTATAGATCCTCATAAACACAATACAAGAAAAACATATATTCACAAAATTATTACAAAAGCACATTACATTTATACGTGTTTACCAAATCTAGTCACAACTCATGTGTGTTTGTAGAAAAAGTGTCCTACAGTGTAACCCTATGGAGGTTACATATTCTAAGTCAGTGGGGACATATTTTGACCCTCAATTGTACAGTTCAAGTGGTCCTGGAAGGCCCTTTTTGTGGTTGGAGATCTTTCCAAGTGTCATAGAGGTATTAATACACTCTTTGCCCAAAAAAGTACTTCATTCTTTACTGTGGTGTGGAAGACTTCCCCTGTCCACTCAGTCGTCTACATCGATGCGTTTTGACCTTTTTGTAGGGCCCCAACATTTTTTGGGGATGAAGGTCTTCTTCAGGGGTGGTAGGATTACTTGTACAGGACACGTTCTGGGAGGTGAATTAATCACCTGGAGGCTCCACTGATCAAGTGGTTAAATGTGGGCATGGCGCAGAGCTCTCTGCGTATATCTGTCTTGATTATCCAGCGGCTGGTGGTGTTCAAGGTATATCTTCTTAAGTGTCCTGAACTGGAATTTCTCATGTAGGAGTATTGTCCTATGTCTTACAAGCCTGCGGGTCCTAGCAGTGGGCCGTTGTCATGTTCGTCCCGAATACCATCACTATAATTGAAAGCATTCATGACAGGCTGTGTGATACGTCAAATGACATCTTGAAAAAGCTCTGCAGCTGATGACACACAGAAACTCAGTCTTTTATAACAGAACGGACCAAGATATGTTGAAATGGTTGTAATATATCTGTAATAGTCCCTGAGTTCCAACTGATGATTTCCTTTGATTAAATCAAGGTGAGAGAATACCTTTGCACCATTCAATTGTGTTATCATCTCGGCAATATGCAGACCTGCATGTTGTTCTCTATCAATTGCCTTGTTCACTTGACTCATATCCATACAGATGCGTACAGCTCCTTCACTGTCCTTTACGGATACTACCACTGTAGAAGAAACCCATGCCACTGGACCAGTGGAACTCTCAATGATATCATGTTTGAGTAAGGATTCAAGTTCTTTTTCAACAGCTTGCTGTAAATTAAATTTATCTGTGTCTTCGAGCAATAGGACGGACATCCTCATTAATGTGCAATTGTACTTTCATAGTCTTGAGTTTTCGCAACCAATGGAAAAATGAAGGGAATTAGCTTATTATTTTGTGATGAGCATTCATATTATAATTCACTAATATCAGTCCCATATCATCAAGCTGAGTAAACCGGCACTTGACGCCGTACCTTGAACTATATGAATGGGTGCTTGTACTTTTGTTTTCTCATGTTTCATCATCATTATAAATGAACCTTGACTTTTTAATGGCGTTGATGTAGCCTATGTATACACATAAGTTTGCGATGGCAAAAGTCGTGGCAGTGGAGATTGTTCATTCTATTTCTCCTCAGGCATAATGTTTGTCAACGTACCATTGTTGATAATAAAAGGTATTCAGCAACTTTTGACTTTTAATGTGATTTTCGGACAATGTTTGAATCGCTTTAGTGATTTGCCATGTCAACTTTTCTTTGGCCTGTATTTTTCCTCACATGCGGCCAGTTCAACATGCGCAAATTTATATGAGGTAAACATCGACATGTCACAACCATCTTCTTCACTTTCACTTGATATTGATACTGAAGAACATTTTGACAATGATTTAGATGATGATCGACTTAGTTTGATGTCAACTTGCCTCAGCTGGTGTGGTCATTTGGCTTTGTGGGCGTGCATCGAATGCTGATTCTAGAACGTTCAGGCTGCCATTTTGTCTTCGGGCCGTGGTAAACGTACTTTTTCCTTTGCCTTGCAGACCATTGCAAAATGGTTCTCCTTCCCACAGCCTTTGCAGATCTGTCCAATGGTGATACGTTTACCTTTATGTGGAAAAAAAAATCCACACCTGAGTCACAACTTCTTTTTCCTTGAAGACATCACTTTGTGTCCCTCTGACTTTTGCTTTGGCTTACTTTTCATGTTCATGACTGACTCGCTCCGGGCACCTCCAGCCTCCATATCAGCAGCTTGTCAATCAGCACGCTCTTCAGCTCTGCAGCTATAAGAACTCACTCCAAACTAAGAGTTTCTCTCACCATTCGTCATCTAAATGAATCTGACAGGCATCCATCAATAATTCTGAGGCGCATAGCTTCCTCGTCATTAAATTAATTGAATTTACAGTGTTTGATGGGTGCAAATTCATCGATGGTCTCAACAACCTTTTGTCATTCTTGGCTGAACATGTACCTCTCATCATCTACATTTGGCATTGGACTGAACTTGAGATTCAAGGCTGCTTTGATTTGACTGTATGTAATTTTGTCATCTAGCAGCATTTTCTTCATGAAAGCAAGATTCTTAAGGTATTTGATCATCTTTTTGCTATCTGCTTCTTCTATCGCATCAATGAAATCATCAAATGTCTCTATCCAAGCAGTCCACCTGTTGCCAATATTTAGCTTTTTGGCGGCATCAAATGGTGGTGTTGGTTTCAAGAAGGCAGTGGCATTGTGACCAATGGTGGTACTTACTGATGTGTAAAGTAGTGTTCTTTCTGATGCTGCTTGGTGATCTTGGTTATGCAAACCATCTCTGAGGCCTTGTGATGTGCTGGCCTCTGGGTCATCTTTGATAATTACAGGAAACATGACCTCTCTCCTGGTCTACATTGGAAAAGCAAACTTTCACGATTTTGATTTCTGATCTCTGCTTCTGATCTTCAGAGACCTCTGGAGTTGTTCTGAGCCCCAATCAGCAGGTTTGGTAGTGCTTCGAGTTGCACTTTGACTCCACATATGCCAAACGTTGATTCTGCACTTTGACAGAGGCACACATGGCCCGCACGAGCAGTTTGCTGGGAGAGCACTGTCATCTTCGAGTTAATTATCCCCTATCTAGTCACCAGATGTAGAGTCCTCCTCAGCCTGGGTACTCACCAATGACTACGCCACACATGGAGCTTAGTATTGGACGTCTTTTATTCATCTGCATGTAACTGCAAACTCAACATTCTAAACCTGCATTCACTTTGCTATGCTCTAATGTTTACATCACAGTTCTACAGCGTCCATCAGGAGCCACAAGGGTTCTGTCATTGATAACTCACACGACATACAGTGTTTATTCCCACTATAGGCAACATTCAGGTTAAGCCCCATTAGTAGTCTGAGGTGCAAGAGTCCTGCTCTGACTCTGTATTAAGTCGAAAGTGTTCCAGCGTGGAAGCACTCTCTGGCAAGTAAGTTTTCTCAGGGTCAATTGGCCTGCAATCAGTCTTACCCGCTTCAGCAGGATCGGAGCATTTGGAGTCACTGAGCGCTCCCCCTCTGCAGGCGTGGTGCTGCAGGGGCTGTCTCCAGTAAATATTTCACATGCGTAACCCAGGCGGGCTGCACTCAGTGTTCTTTGAGTTCCTCGCAAGCAGTCTTGCAGCGGCCGGGAGTTTCTTGATGCTCCTTCACACCTGGTAAATTCTTCGACTTTTTCAATGGATAGTGCTGGGAGTGCGATGATACTGGCGATTGTCTTCAGTCACAGTTCGGCCTGCTAGGGTCAACATGGCAGCTTCTCTCCTCTGATGATGTTCCCCAACCAGGTCACACTCCCTGCTTGGTCCAGGTGGCCCCCCTCAGGCATACAGGGTCACTGTCTCTCACATGCATGCAGGCTTCAACCCGTTTGCACATTGGTTCACTTCTCGACAGCCCCACCTGCCTTGCAGGGTCACCAGCTTATCACCACACACAGGCTATGACCCGCTCAGCACAGCAATACTCTTCACGACAGGCTTACATGGAATATGGGGTCGCAGATTTACCACTGCATATGGACTACTTCCTGCTCGACATAGCAATACTCTTCCCGGTGGCCCCACCTGGCATACAGGGTCATCGACTTCACACTGCACAAGCATGATGATCCGTTCAGTGCAGCAACAATCCAAACTCACTTCATTGCAGCTTTCCTCTAGCATAGGAGGGTGACTGACTTCCCATGCACTCTGCAATGACCAGATCGGTTCAGCAGCCATCTCCTCACACCTCGCTACAGGAATCCACTCGCTAGGATTACCCACTCAATCTCACTCCCTCCAATGCTCTCTTCTTCCTCACAAGGCACACTAGTCTTGGCAAGAGGCAGGTGCTGGTGCTCCTGGCTCCAGGTCAGGTGGTCTTGGATTCCCTGGGTGATGTCCTGTCACCCGGATGGGATTCTAGCAGGCCTCGACCTACAGACCCGGTCATAGGCAGACGTCTCACAGTGCTCCTCCTCCTTGCACAGTCCTACTGGCTGCTTGACAATTGACAAATTTAAGGGTTTTATACTCCCCTTATTATAGCCCATTTTCAGACACAAATGCTATTTAGAGTCTGAGTCTTTGAAGTTTATGTTGGAGTCTGCTTTCTTTTGAAGTGTCCTCACCTTTGTTCTCTTTTTCTCCTGAAAGCAGCCTGTCACAGCAGGAGCAATTCCAAATCTGATAGCCCCACAAAACAGGTCATGAGAGTAATTAGTGGTTCACACCTGGACATCAGCCACAGTGATATGAGCATTAAAAGGTTACCCATTGGTCTCAGCCCTACTCTTTATGACTCTTTTATCAGCCCCATCTTCTTCCTGAGATATGCTCAGGCTCCTTCCTTGTGACCTCTCTCTAAATCAATGAGCACCCTTTGAGGTGTTCTGAAAGCCTAGCTCTCTCTTCCTCCAGTGTATCCCACCCAGCGTACAGGAATGCAGCAACTCACAAATCTGTCTGGGGGGATTCCTGTACCTGAAATACTCATGTTTCCAGATGCAGCCCTGGGTCTCCCAAAATGAAACCCAGTGTCTTCCACATATTGTACTATTCACAGGCAGATAAACACCCAGCAAATGTATACAGCATACTCTATGATATACGTTTTTGTGACCAATTTTAAAATTAATGCATTTCACTCAAGTTAGGCCGGCCTTACTGTATTTACAGTTTTTAAATTCACCCACAGTTTGTTTCTTTCTTTCTTGTATGTTATCTCTCAGGGCGTTTAAAGCAAGTGTGATTATGTGGGCGTTAATATCTGTTTTTTTTAACTGATTTGTCTTTTAGAATTTAATTAGATTTTATTATTTAGATTATGAATGAATGTATACAGCATACACACATTGCACACCACTACATCCTTCATGTATTGTACAAATCACAGGCACACATACACAGAGAACATGCATATGACATACATTCACTGCACAGCAATGCATCCTTTATGTATTCTACCACTCAAAGGCACTCATACATCCAGCACATTCATATAACATACACACACTGTACAGTACTGCACTAGCCCTGCATTGTACCATTCACAGGAACACATACATCCAGAACATGTCCACTACACATGCACTGTGCAGCACTACACACCAAACCGATGTAGGCCAGTGTGAGTTAAGCACACAGCAGAAGAACTTTACATGCGTGAGCTTGTAGGCCTCACTCCAGTGACACAGGAAAAAAGGGCCTGTTCATTTCCACTGATCACTTCATGGTATGCTGCCACCACCCGCTTGTGCTGCTTAAGTCCTGGCAAAAGAAATAGCCTTTCAGCACTATGGGTGATGGTGCTTTGAGCACCCCACCCAGTCCAATAAGACCAAAATCCATGAGAGAGTCCTATGTCATGGCACACACACATGATCCGTGTTTGCCTATGACAACAACCATTAGTACAGTTGGGGCACTCAGGGTAGGAGTGGACGTCCATCACCATGCAAATAACTTTTATATCTCAACGGTGTCCAAGAAGGGAGACTGAATCTGAGTTACAACAGCACAACAATTCAAAAGCACTACAGCAAAACATTGTCTACTGCCTCTTGGCAGACATTTTGGCAAAGAAAAGAAAAAGACCTCTTCACACTTTGTGCCCAATATTATTTTCTTAGGCTCTCAAAGCGAAGAGCAGAGTAGAAGCTCATGGACTGTTGAAACAAAATGATTATAAGAAAATAAGCAAGGCATCCATATGCATGTAAGTCATCCAACTTGAAACTTGTAGCCTTTTTAGCAGACCCGTTGTCATGGCAACTGGTGAGCAGAAGTTGGGTTCCTTGTGGAATAGCGGCACCAGTCTGAGATGAAGCATGAGCGCTCACTGTGCAGTTGGTGAGCTTTGCTCAAAGAGGTAAGAGCAG
This sequence comes from Calotriton arnoldi, assembly GCA_963921515.1. NCBI lineage: Eukaryota > Metazoa > Chordata > Amphibia > Caudata > Salamandridae > Calotriton > Calotriton arnoldi. Next base: position 178,308 of record CAWUFW010015768.1, on the reverse strand, counting down.
GGGCTGATGGGCTAGTAAGTACCAAATGAGTGCTGCTCATTTAGTACTCAATATTTCTTCAGCACCCAGTTCTCGCTCTTGGGCAAAGCTCATCAAGTACTGCTCAATTTCTACTCATTATCCCATTAGCCCTTAGCCTTGCCTGTTGAGCAAAGCTAGCCAACTGCGGCTCATTTAGTAGTCAATGTCCCATCAATCCCTGCTCTTGCCTCTCTAGCAAAGCTTGCAAACTGGATAGTTTGTGCAGACACGCTGCCTCACCAACTAAAAGCCTATAGTACTGTAGGGTTGTTCTGCTGACATTAGGAACGCCTAATAATAACTTGCAGTACCACAGGCTTGTGTTGTTCTCAATCAGCTCTTAAACTTTGCTCTGGGGACCCCTGGGGTCCATGACACCTACTCAGTGGGCCCATGACTGCTTAGAAACTTACATATAATTAGAAAATTAAAAAAGTGTATGTCAATAAAGAAGCAGAATTGATAAATACACATTTTAAAATGTTCTCTAAATGTGAAGAAATTAAAAATTGGAGGCTAAAAATTAAGGGCCTCATTTATGAGAAAGTCACGCAGTGCAGCGCAGCGCAGCAAGTCACCTTGCTGCACTGCACTGCGTGACAGGGAAAGGGCAGGAATGTGCCGTATTTAAGGCAATATGGTGCATTCCTGTCCTTTCCCTTGCGCTGGTGCCCTTTTGGCAACCTAGCGCCAGCGCAGGTACCCTTGCACCACGGTGCAAGGGTGCCTGTCTTGCATGCCTTCCTGCGCAAAAACAATCTTGGGAGGCATATTCCTCTTTCTATGTGTGATGACAGGGAAAAATAGAGGGCCCGATTCACAGAACTAACTTAAGACAAAATCCTAAACTTACTACCATTTTGGTATTCACAGAAGGCACTTACTCATTTTGGTATTCACAGAAGGCACTTACTCATTTCGGTATTCACAGAAGTTAGTAGTCCTAACTTTAGGACTCCTAAATGCCTTCTGTGAATACCGAAAGTCTTAAAGTTAGGATTTTTCTCAGTTTAGGAGTAGTAAAGTTAGGACTCCTAACTTTAGGACTCCTAAATGCCTTCTGTGAATACCGAAAGTCTTAAAGTTAGGATTTTTCTCAGTTTAGGAGTAGTAAAGTTAGGACTCCTAACTTTAGGACTCCTAAATGCCTTCTGTGAATATCAAAAGTCTTAAAGTTAGGATTTTTCTCAGTTTAGGAGTAGTAAAATTAGGACTCCAAATTTTAGGACTCCTAAATGCCTTCTGTGAATACCGAAAGTCTTAAAGTTAGGATTTTTCTCAGTTTAGGAGTAGTAAAGAGAAAAATCCTAACTTTAAGACTTTCGGTATTCACAGAAGGCATTTAGGAGTCCTAAAGTTAGGAGTCCTAACTTTACTACTCCTAAACTGAGAAAAATCCTAACTTTAAGACTTTCGGTATTCACAGAAGGCATTTAGGAGTCCTAAAGTTAGGACTCCTAACTTCTGTGAATACCGAAATGAGTAAGTGCCTTCTGTGAATGCCAAAATGAGTAAGTGCCTTCTGTGAATACCAAAATGGTAGTAAGTTTAGGATTTTGTCTTAAGTTAGTTCTGTGAATCGGGCCCAGAGATATTTCTTCTTGTTACTCCTCCCCTGCAAAGGTGTGTGTTTTTAGTGCATCCCCAGATTTACAAGTTGCTGTAAATCTGGGGGGGTGTCAAATTCCATGGGAGTTGCGTGGGAACATTCACGCAACACCCAAGGGACGCCTACCCAGGACAAAGTAACGCAATGCAGCGATTTGCGCTGCACTGTATTACTCTAGATTTTTGAAGGCACTCAGAGCCACGCAAAGTGGCTTTTCGTGGCTTCAAAAATCTGACTTAGATGTTTGCCTCGTGCATGTACCATGTTGCATGGTGCAAACGTGATGCAAGTTATAAGGTCGACTAATTAAAATGCAAATTGTTTAGTTAAACAGTAAAAATGTGCAATGATTCACATAAAATTCAAAACTGAAAAGATTTGCAGTTAAATGTGCAAACTGCAATAGGCAGTCATAGCTATGTATATAGGCCATAGAAATACTAAGATGCAAGCTTCCTATAACTAGAAGTGAACCTAATATTGCTACCGAAAGTCATTAAAATTCCAAAGTTTGAAACAGAAATTACAGGATTCAACGGATGACGAAGGTGCCCTTTGATTGGAACTCACATGTGAAATCAAAATAGTGTGATGGTTAAGATAACCATCAGATGGGGGACTGATGAGGTTATCTAATTAAAATGCAAATTATTTAGATTAACAGTTAAAATGTGCAATGATTAACATAAAATTCAAAGCTAAAATGACATGCATTTAAAATGTACAAACTGCAATAGGCAGTTAGCTATGTGTATAGGTCATAGAAATAATAAAATGCAAGCTTCCTTTAACTAGAAGTTAACCTAATATTGCTAAACTGTAAACATAATTTAGAGGTCTGACCTTAATGTGACATGCTTAGAAATGTTTGTCATAACTGCAGAATGTTCCAGTTTTAATCAAATGTATTACTTTACTAAGCAACTTATTGTTTGTACAGATTAAGCTCCGATTCGCACCTAATTTCACATAATGCCTGAATAGAATAGTTGCACATTCAAAACAATATTTCTTGTTTGTATTATCTAAATGCATTACTAAACAGTATTTTGCAAGTTTAATGTTTCTTTTTTTAGCTAAGTTCCTTGTGCAGTGAAAAGTTCAATCTAGAAGGCCAACCCGCGATTGATGCCTTTGGTAACTGATTCTTATGTTTCCAGAACTTAACTATGTAAGAATATCTGTAGCTAAATTGTGATAAGGCTTTACGATTTGCATATATTTTCATGGAAAAGAAAGAGCAGAACCTGCTCCCACAGGATAGCTGCCATTTTATTGGACCAGAAATGAAGAAGCCTGATACGTCTGTGACATGTATTCATGTTTTTTATATTAGTGGTGTTCCTCGTTAGTCTCAAAGCCTTCTTACATGCTCTATTCCTGATGCACTTATTTCCCTCTCCTTACCTACCTATGGACGGTTGTGGCAACTGCTTCTTCTGTTTATCCTTACTTCAATTTTAAAGCTTTAAATTTTGCAGAGTGCTACTGCAACAGTATGATCACTTGAAATAAGCTGAGTTTCATGAACTACTCTTTAAGGAAAGTTCAGCTGCTTAAAATTAGCTTTGAACTTTATGCTTCTTTACTCTCACTCTTTAAAAGTAAATTATTCATGGCTTCTACTAACTCTGAAGTTCTGGCCTGAAATGTTTGAATAGGGTTTTAGTCCTTCATGGAATGCCCTGGATGCATTATTTGTCTGTTTGATTCTAACCAAACCTTTTTATGAGATTTCTGTAAATTTACTGAAGATGTATGACTAATAAGAATTAAAAAAAAGAGTGAAAAGACCATTACTAATCTTTTAATGAGAATAAAGATTTTAAAAGTTATTCAAACTCTCATCAATGACTGAATCTGAAAGTGTATTTCAAATTTGCTTGTGATGCCGAAATAGCTCTTTGAATCATAATACAGTGGCAAAGATTCGTAACCTAGAGGAGAAGAGACTAGCGTGGGAACGGGTCTTAAACCTGTAAGAGATGGTAATTGAAACAGTGAACCATATTGTTTAATTTTGGCCGCAATCACAAGCCTCTCATAAATTAGGCCCTAGTTGGAATCCTCAGATGGATTAATGGGAGTAGTGCAAGTTTGTTTTATATTGGTTAGTGAGTGAAATGAAATGAAATATTTCCTCATTTGTGTATTTGTTTGATGAATGCATGTTTTTGTATTTTTGTGTATTGTTTTGTAGTTCAAAGCATTGAATTGCTTAGACCGTGGTCCCCAGATTCCAATAATAATTTAGTGGGAGTCCCCATATTCCAGTAATTATTAAGTGGGGTTCTACAGAACTCAAAAAGTTAGGAACCACTGGCTTAAGGTATTGCACGCTTATGCGGTTCACACTGGAGACACCCACCCACTCTCAGGACACATAGTACCAGCTTGAAGTACAACAATCTTGTGGAGCCCTTTCCCTCAACCTCCAGAAACGACTAGTATTACTTCAGATTTGTGTTGCTCATTCTTGCAATAAGCTGGTGCTGTCAAGTCTTTTGTGAACAGGAGCTGTTCACCCTCTGGATACGTAGCAACAGCTTAAGGTCCTGCAGTCCAGTGCTGCTGGCTCTGCAGACACCTAGCCTTTCCAGAGCCAAGAGTCTGGCTTTAAACTGATACTGCATCAAAATACCATGTGTGCATAGTTATCTTTGTATGCATTGGCACATATAAACAAGACCTCTTGAAAATGATTGTTTTAAACAAAGCTCAATGAGGTGGCTTGTTTCTTTGTCTTTCAGCATACCTTAGGAGTGCATGTCTTTCCTTGATCCTCCTAACATCCCGACCCACTGCTATCTCTTTCTGCCGTTTTTTAACAATATCTAGGCAGCTACTGGGCTAGTTCGCTCCCAAGAATCCATCTACCATGTTGGAAAGGTACATTTAAAATTCCACCTTGGCACGCATGCATATGCATGTGAAACCCATTCTAAGATGACTGCCTAAGCATCGCATGCATGCGAATGTGTCATGAAACATAAGTACACCCGCATAGTAACATGTGTGCTCAAGAGCTTTTACGCATGCAGGCGCATGCATCGTGACACGTGGGCTCATATGTTGTGATGCAATGGTGAGCCTTTCAACATTCGGTAATGGCAATGCAAATAAACACTGGCACACTCAACAGCTCGGCCTTTTACAGCGGAGATCTATTGGTTTTGGCAGTGCCTGTTTGTGTTGTTGTGGTGTGTTCCTGGTTTAGTGTGTTTAGCTGTATTATTGTTTTGCTGTATTGTGTTGCAAAATTGTGTTTTGTTTTTATTTTAATGTGCTGTTATGTTATAGATTGTGTATTGGATATACAGCGGTTGTGTTGTGTTCTACTGTGTCCTGTTGTGCTTTTGTTCAGAATTTATTTTGCTTGTTTGTGGACTGTGATGTTGTGTTATTGTGTTATTTGTTGTGATGCTATTGTGTTTTATAATGTAGATTCCTTTAGAGACGTCAACAGATGATGCTACGTTTCTAAAGGAGCACCTTCCAGCCCCGGGTTTCAGTTCAAAGTAAACAAGCTTCACTGCCACAGTGATCTTAAAATGCCACCCTCCCACCTCCGCATCTTTTAAAGATCCCAATCAGTCTGAAACCTGTCATAGGCCACGCCTAAAATGAGCACTTTTCAAGCTCACAGTGGGTCACACCGACCACGAAGGCTTCATGCACGCATGAGCATGCAAATATGTTAAGGCCTGTCATGAATTTGTTGTTGGGTGGGGGTGGCAAGGCCTTAACACAGTGGGGTAGCTGCTGCCAAATGTGTCAAATATGTTGGAGAAAACGTGAAACCTGATAGATGTTGGTATTGTGCTAGGGTTCGGATCATTTTTATAGTCTTTGACCCTTCGGAGCAAGGGCTTGTCAGTATATATTAAATAAGGTCCCAGTATCTTTTAAAAATGCAGAGTGACTCTAGGAAATTAATTCCTTTACTCTTTGTAATTATCTTTATAAAACGCAATTCAGCATGCACATTATCAAACGGGGACCCCGGATCTAAATGGCTTATTTTGAGTTGGCGGACAAAATACTCTGTAAAAACGTGGAGGATATTCTGTCTGCCGTATTTCAAGCGTCATGGACAATAATGGGCTTGTAATTTGACGGACTGGAGTTCTATTACGTTTGTGGGAGGGTTTCCCACCCATCAAACTCCGAAAAAGTCCCCACGTTTTCAAAATAAAGACGAGGGTATATTTTGTCAATTATATTCTTTTTATACTCTACCATAACAGTACCAACACGTACAATTACCCCCTCTTCCTAAACAGAAATATCGCCCTACATAAGCATACATTTGATTGAGTGACATCGATCCAATATACACAATAAATAGACAATGAACCCCTCATATAAACACAATGTAGATTCAGATTTTTACCCAAGTTATTATTATTATTAAGTTCTTGTATAGTGCATAACTACCAGTAGGGTTTCCCAGCGCTTAGGAACAGGTTCAGCGGCCAAATAGTGTGACGAAGAATAACCGTTTTTTTAGCTCCTGGCGGAAGGTAGGCAGGGAGGTGCAGCATTTGAGAGATTCAGGGAGAGCATTCTGCAGTTTAGGGCTCAGAAAAGAAAAAGAGCAGTAACCCATCCAGGCACTGTGAAAAGGGATCAGTTGCTGGAGTGCAGAGAGCATGGGGGGAGGTAGGAGACAACTAGTTTTTGCAGAACCGAGGTCAAGAGTTTGAGTTTATTTTGTACATAAAACAGAGGGGCCTATTAGCAATAACCGGCGATAATTATCGCTAAGCGCAGTTAGCGCTAGGATAATTATCGCCGGCTATCGCAGGTTTTTATCGCGGAGATAGCGTGCTATCAGCAACGCTTATCTCCAAAGCGATAGAAACCCTGGAGAACAGTGTGAATATCGCTTGAAAACAAGCGATATTCACACTGTGACCAGTGTTAGCTTGGCGATAGGGCGAGGGGATTTAGCCATGTAATCCACCTCCCATTGGATTACATGGCTAAGTCAGGTTTAGACCAGGCGTTAACAAACCAGCACTAAACGTGTTTAGCGCTGGTTCGTTAATCACCTCCCCTGCCTCGCTAATAGGCGATAGCGACCTTAGCGACTGTTTCCAGTCGCTTTTAGGTTGGGAACGCCTACTTTGCATGCCATTAGCGTTAAATATCGCTGGCATGCAAAGCGGCACCCAACCCGGTCGCTATCGCCTAGAAGCTGTCGCTAACAGCAGTTAGCGACAGCTTGCTAATAGGGCGTTTGAATTATTGCCGCTTTAGCGGGAAAAAGTTTAGAGCCCTTGATAATATGCCCCAGAGTGCCTTAAAGTTGATCCGCTTGTCCACTGTGAGCTAGTGGAGATCGCGGAGAAGACCAGATGCAGAAGAGTAATTTGGAAGCTGGAAGAGGAGCCTGACGGCAGAGTTTTGAACTACCTGAAGACGTCTAATCACAGTTTTGTCAGCCCCCAGATACAGGATATTACCATAGTCCAATCTAGCTAATATCATGGCCTGAACGTTGGTTCTCTGAGCAGAAAAGGGAAGCATACATAAGATCTTTTTCAGCCATTTCATAATTGTAAAACAGGAGGATGCAGTCTTAGCGGCCTGAGGCTTCATGGACAAGGTGGAATCCAGCCAGAAGCCCACATTTTTCACTTTGTTAACAGGTTTGGAGAACACTCTCGGTGTAGCAGGCCAGTGATAGGGACCCCAAAGCTAGGGGGGTCCCTTCCCAGAACCATGACCTCAGTCTTGTCACCATTTAATTTTAGAGAGTTGGAGTTCATCCAGGTGGAGAAAAGACCGAGGCAGGAGTTAAGACCATCTGCACTGGCTTCGTGCTCGGCCGACAAAAAAAATATAATCGCCATTGGCGTCTGAAAACAGAGTCAGGCCACAGCTTTCCACTACTTCCGCCAAAGGGTGGATATAAATATTAAAAAGCATGGGGCTAAGGGCAGAGCCCTGAGGTACTCCTGAAGTGAGTGAATGAGAGCTTGACAATTTGTTTGCAGAAAAAACCTGGAATGTGTGGTCCACCAAAAGGATTTTAACCAGGCAAGAGCCATGCCTTGAAGGCCAAGTTGGGACAGTCTGTCAGTAATAATGTCAGGAGACACAATAACAAAAGACACGCTAAGATATAGTAAAATAGGCGCAGCAGATCCACCCCTATCCGGGAGTCGTCGTAGGTGTTCTGTGACTCTTAGAAGGGCAGATTATGTACTGTGCTCAGCTCTAAATACTGACTGGGAAGGATGATGGGCATTCTGGGCTTCCACATAAGCAGTAATTTGGGAATTAATGTTCTTCTCCAGTATTTTGGAGGGAATAGGCACAAAGAGATAATTGACCTATTACATGGACCCAGGTAGGGTTTTTTTTAACAGGGAAAGCATTGTGGCATGCTTACAGGCTTTGGGTAAGTGCCCCTCACACAGGGAGCAGTTCAGAAGAACAACTAACGAAGATAAAAGGTGAGGGATCAGAGAACTGAGCTTGGTTGGGGAAAGAGGATCAAGTGGGGAACCTGATTTAATAGACTTCAATAGATCAAGAAGACAAGAGGAATCTAAGGGGAGTAAGGATTGTAGTCGGGTCGAAGACTGTTCATATTCAAGGGACTAATTTCCTTGATGGGAGAGGGAATAAAATTAGAGTATGGGCTGGTATTGATTCCTGCTGAATCCAAGGTAAGGCAAATGTTTGTCACATTTCCGACAAAAAAATACACCAGCCCTTCACATTGGACCTGTGAGAGAGAGAGGGAAGAGGAGTAGTTTTGCTAGGGTCTGACAGGTCTTGAATCACATTTGAAGAATGTTTTTGGACAGTTTTGGGCTTTTGATATTTTTTCAGAGTAGAAGATGGCTTTAGCATTTCTACAATGCACGTGATACATTTTCAAGGACATTTTATATTTTAATGTAATTTTAAAGTTTCCAATTCCACTGTCATCAAAAACCAAGCGGGAATTAGGGTTCCCTGCAGACTAATCGAGGATCTTTTTCACAGCACTTGTCCCTCACCGAAAAGTCACAGTATGTTTACATGATGAATGTGCGTCTAGTGTAATTGCAAATGTATCTATATAGTGCTTGCTACCCCAGAGGAGGCGTTGAAGTGCTTTTAGGTGGGTAGCATGCTTCCCTGGACCCCAAAATGGATTAGTGGTGAGTTTGTGGTTGCATGTAAGGGGGTCTTAGTTGTGGTGATTTGTGGTGTTTTGTGTTGGAAAGCTACCAGATGGTGGTCTGACCATGTGACTGGAGTAATCCTTTGAAAGGTAACTAGGTCTGGATTTGCAAAAATGGCATTGAGAATGTGTCCAGCGATGTGTGTGGTTTTGTGGATGATCTCATGTAGGTTCAATGTGTTTAGGCCAGTGATGATAGTTTTTGGATGGGACATATTCGGTTAGTCAAACCATGGGCCATATTTTTGAGCTGGTTTGTGTCACTTTTGCACTACGCAATGGGGTTCATGCATGACACAAACCTTATATGCGATTTCTGAAGCCGCGGAAAACCACTTTGCGTGGCCCTGAGTGGCTCCATAAATCTGGGGTAAAGAAACACAGCTCAAATAGCTGTGTTGCCTTACTCTGCACTAGGGAGGCATTCCATGGCCATTGTGTGGGTGTTCCCACACAACTCCCATGGTTCTTGACGCATTCCCAGATTTACCAGAACTGGTAAACCTGGAATGCGCCAAAAAGATACACCTTCCCAGAGAGGGATAACAAGGAGAAATATCTTAATTTCTCCTTATTCTTCCTCTTTCTATGTGTGCTGAATTCTGCAGCACACATAGAACGAGGAGTGTGCCTCTCAGAATTATTTTTGTGCAGGAATTTGCCCATTCCAATGGACAGGGGTTATGACTGTTTGTATTAGATTTGGTCATAGGAAGAGGTAATATGTGTGGTGGAGAGGAGTGTAACGATTGTTTGATTGTGTGTTTTTGGTAAAAAGAGGAGGAAGGTGTTGTTGGTAGATGATATGAGATAGGGTTGAGTATAGAGTTTGTGACACTAGCCTCCCCCCTCTTCTTTCTAGCACTCCTCTTGATGTTGCGGTTACAGCAATCAACCTGCAAGAGTCCAAGAAAGGAGAGGGGAATGGGACAAAATAATAAAAGAAACCTTGGTGGGTCAGCAACTGGAGATCTGGATGCTGCCTTACATCAAACACTCCCCTTTGTAGTAGATATCCTACTTCAAGTTACATATTCTAAAAGAGAGAAATAGTATTACTAGGGAAATCACAGTACTATTCAATGATTTACTGTTCTACGCTTTTACTTGGTTTAATATTCATCGCCCACCACTTTCAGAGACTACATAAATATAGTTCCTTGAGGATCTGCTTCTAGTCTTAAGATACTATCAATCTTCTCTTAATGTGAGTATTTCTCTTGGCTTTGATTTTGAATTACAAATGTGACATGTCCTGCTTCATGAGTCCTGCAAACAAGTTCTAAAGTCCAAGATCCTTTTAGTGCACTAGCATGAGTCACAAATCACTTGCCTTGGTTAGCACTTCCAATTTGACCAAAACTGTTTTCCCCTCTAATCAAATGTTATCTGTGCTGTAGAACCTCCTTGAGTAAGGTTTAAATTAGCTTACTTGACTTTGTTGTATTTTTTTTTTCACAGGGCTGGTGAAGCGGTGCTGAGCTCAGCAAGGATTCCACCCTGCATCCGATCTCAGAAACTCCAGCTGGAAGTTGATGATCCGGTAAGTATCACAAGGTTCTGGGAGAGTAAGCGGGGTGCAGCTCCTCTCTCTGCCATCCATGAAGCCAAGGTTTCTGATACAAGTGTGCATGTATATAAATGCCCCAATGGCACCAGAACAGTCCAGACCTGTAAGGTTCCTTCCTGTTTTGCAAGAGGCAAAGTGTTTATCAAAACAACAGCTGGCAAAACAACGTGAACTGTCTGGCTCCTTCCTGTTATGCAAGAAACAGTATTTGTATATGGGCAGATGGTGAAAACAAGTCTCAGTAAACAGGCAACTGGTGAAAACAAGTCTGGATAAACAGGTGTCTCTGTCCTGTCAGGTGAAAACAAGTCTGGATGAACAGGCCGCTCCATCCTGTCTGTTAGAATAAGGGAGCAATAGTAAACCACTAAAGACCATAGCGGGAGAGGTGAGAACAGGACAAACCTGGGTGCAGAAACATAACCTGACAGAATACAGTCTTGGATTATGGGGTGACAATGACAATGGCAACAGGAGCAACAGAGATGACTGGGGTGACAATGAAAGGGGCAACAGGAGCAAGGAAAGGGATTTGTTAGGAGTAAGTTGAGAGTAGAGCAGATGTTTTGTATGAACATGGAGGATGGATATGAAGGGAGTAAGGTTCTGTATAATGTGGGTTTGTGTTGGTGATGTGTGAATTGGATAGTGGTATAGAACAGAGTGGTGGTTTGTGTGAGAGTTCTAGTGCCATTGTGTGGCACTAGGGGTAGAAGGGTATACAGATGTGGTTTGTGGGGTTTTGTAGTGGTTGGTGAGACACTGAAATGGGGTTAGAGTTTGTTGTAAATGAGCTGTGTGTGTTTGATGAGATTGTGTTTGTATGTTTTAGGATGTGGATGGCTTAAGGCAGTTGTCAGTGAATGGAAAAAAGGGCAGCATCTCTGACCCTAGACCCGACCTGGTCCGAGCAGGCCCAAACAGGCAATTGTCCTTGTCCTCTCTGCCCTTAGTCTTGGTGCACGGACTGAGATACCCTAACCACAAATTTAAATAACCCGAAATAAGGTGACACCTTTGGCCAATGGGAACCCTAGCCCTGGCCACGGTGCTCAGCACAATTGTCAACATCAGCACTTATATCAGTTTGCCACTGTTTGTGTAATTTGGAGATTTACACAATAGCAGCAGTTTATCAGTCTAATATACATAAAAACAAGTCATATCTGCCACCCAAGCTATTCTTATAACTTTAGAGGCCTTGAATAGTCTGAATTGTCACACTTTTAGGAGTGTAATGGTTAGTAGTTGTGTAGGTACTGTTATTGGCAGTGATGGCAGGGGCAATGGGTGGTGCAAGCTGCAGTGATCTCCTGATGAAGGCCCTGACACTTATTTTTTAACAAATTAAGCAATGCCTAGTCAGTCAGAATCATAGCCCCAAATACTAAGACCAATGGGAGCCCTAGCCCTAGGAACCAATCAGAACCCTAGCTCTATCAGCCAATAGGAACTAGAACATTAAGCTCTAGGTCTAATAGAAATCCTAGCCCTTGGAACCAATCAGAAGCCTAGCCATATCAGCCAATCAGAACCTTAAGCCCTAGGTCTATCAGACAATCAGAACTCGAACCCTAAGCTCTAGGTCCAATAGAAATTCTAGCCCTAGGAACCAATCAGAAACCTAGCCCTGTCAGCCAATCAGAACACAAACCTTAAGAAGCCCTAGGTCCAATAGAAACTGTATCCCTAGGAACAAATCAGAAACCTAGCCATATTAGCCCATCAGAACCTTAAGCCCTAGGTCCAATAGACATCTTAGCCATAGAAACCAATCAGAAACATAGCCCAGTCAGCCAATCAGAACACAAACCCTAAGCCGTAGGTCCAATAGGAAGCCTAACCTACGAATCAACCAGAACCCTAGCCCTGTCAGCCAATCAGAACCTAAGCCCTATGTCTAATTGAAACCCTAGCAATAGGACCCAATCATAACACAGTTGTAACAGCCAATAAAAACCCTATTTAAAGGGCATGTGACCTTAAACTTAAGGGGCTGTGCAGGTGTTAAGGGGAGGGCAGAGGCCTGGGCAAGTGCCCTGTGGGCCAATAAGTAAAGCAGAAACTGGTATGCAGGAGGGCTGGGAGCTGCTCCTGAGCAGGCAATCTCCTTGGATACAGACATGTCTATTATACACTTTGCAGGACCTGTTTAACCCAGCAGGAAAGGCCCAAATTAAAAACAATTAAATATTGCTTTTTGTGCACGTAAAAAAATCTTGTTTTTCTAGTCAAAAAATGAGTGCTACATACTGTAGGAAGTTGGCTCTTCATATAGGTGGCCAAAAAGAGGTACGCGGTGTAAAGAGTCCAGCCAATCTCCAAAGGAATTACAGAGGCACAAATTACACCCCAAGTGCTCTCTTTTGTGATAGTGTGGGCGAGCAGTCAGGCATATCAGAGGGTAGTGATAAGTATTTATTGCACACATAAAGGCAGTAAATGAGACACACACTCAATAACGAAATCCGACACCAATTTATAAAAATAACACGTAATTAAATATAAATTTAGATACCAAGATGATCGGAATCAGGTATGTAATTTTTGAGGTATGAATTTTAAAGTTTTCAAAAGGTGACTACAATTTTTGGGTGTGATAATGTTATCCTATGGGGGAAATACTTGTACTGTATTTGGTCACTTAACAGTGACTTACGGGACTATTCTTCTGGACTTAAGGTGAGCATGGGGCAAGGTCCCCAGGAGGACCCCTCTATAGGACATGTTTGGCCTCAGCGCCTCCCGTTGCCCTTCACCACTCTGCCAACCCTCCCACCGTGACACTCCGGAGGTGGGGCCTTGCCGTGGCAGCTCCCGCGGATACCCTCCCACCTGTCCCCTTTAGGTATACCCTCCGCACCCTTCCCCCTGGGTGACTCCATCCGCAGTACCCCAGACACCACTCCGGGTGGCTCACTCACTTCCCTGGGGCCACCACTCCTGGCGTTACATGGGACTTTTTTCCACCAACTCCATTGTTATCCAATTTGGAGAAACTGGCATAGATAGAGGGTATCCTATTGTTGTTGGAGATAGGGCTGATTGCACTGGTTCTGACACCTAGGACAATGTATAAAATTGGTACTGTCACACCTCCTGGCAACCATGGGGGCGTCCGGTAGCCCTGACACTAGGGATAAATTAAACATGATTTAAAATGTATCAAAATGGTACCTTCAGGCCATCACACTTCCTGGTATCCCAGGGGGCACCCAGCAGCTCACGCACCCACGTACTCTTCCCACGATCACGGGCTGGCCATTTCACCCTATATCCTTGGCCACAAGCCCCTGGTATGCTTCCAGGATCCTTCCTCCCTCCTTCACCCCGCTCCTAGGTCCAGGCAGTCTGGGGCCACGGCCGGAACTGTATTGGCCACTGAGCATGCTCTTAACCCCCCACCAACCCCCTTCCCCTCTTTCCCAACTCCCCCACCCCCTCCCCGGTAACTCCTTTCCCTCTCCTACCATACCTTTGTGCTTCCACAAATAGGTTGTTGGCCCTCGCCAGTGTGCGAGTGTCTGGGCCATCCAGGTTGGGGCCTCACAAATATCCCTTCTAGGTGAGTCAGGTTCAGCAGATTTTTTTGAGTTTTTTTAGAGTTTTCATGATATACTGACAAGGGGTCATGGTAACGGCGGCCCAGCCCTACCACTCCCCCAAGACAGACTTTGGACCGACACTTGTACACAGTATAAAGATGTCTCTGACTCAGGCTATACATGCTCGCCGGCATTTGCTTGTGCATGTTTTTTATCCTTACCACAGGTGTGGCATGGCACCATTGTCACCATGTCACTGTCTAACTTGTTTTTACTGCAGCGAATGCTCTTTGCACACTCCTTGTGGTATTGGGCCACTGACCTACCAATACGATATATGTATGATTACTGACCCTTGTTTGTACCCCTTTCTTTCCTCCTCCAGGTATTACCAGAAGGTAGGTGTTTTTTTATTCCCACTCTTCCCTTGCACCCTGAATTTCACTTTGAATTCTGTATCCAGGGACGGATTCTCGAAGTACACTGACTTGACCGTTCTTCTTTTGCATAGTAGATGAGGTTTTTCTCCCCCCGGTCCTGATGAAATGCTGCTCATCCGTTAGGAGAATTCAGGCATGAAACATATCGACCCACTGACCACCCACATTTCACCTCCACATTTAGCTGCAGTAGGTGTAATTCTCCTAGCCAGCTTCGACTCACGTAGTCGGTTTTTAACCATAGCATCAGCATCCACCAAATAAAGTTATTTTGGACTCTTTTAGCTATTTTTAGACACACACTCACTCCCACTCTACTCATCTTGCACACGCTCCCACACCCCTTCATCCAGGGTCCTTCGGCAAACAACACTGAAGACCTCCGGCAAAGAGCCCCCTGCGGAGCCCGTTGGGCATTGCAGCACCGGCCCAACGAGGAGCTGCCCTATGATGAAGCATCAAAAACAGCAAAATGACCAGGTAGTTTTTTCTTTTATAATTAAACAACACTTTAAACCAATAATTGAAAAGTGCGTTTGGTTTTATTTTACCAAAATTCAATCATTTTTTATCGATATAATGTATTCAAAAAAACATGTGATGAACATAGACACACATTATGCATTATAACAACATTAACTACACATAAAACTGTACATATCTCATTGCAATACAAAAAAAGTGACATTGATTATTTACAACAAAAAACACCAAGTTTTTCTAACAAGCACTCTCCTAAAAATAGGGAAGGCTCCAGTCCATATGTATTTCAGAAAAACACAGGCGGACCTCTACCAGTTCTATCGGTCCTGCCTGGATTGGGCTGGAAAGGCAATGCTAAGCGAGGGGTCGTGTAGTTGTAGGGAATGATACCATTTAAACAAATCCCAAAGACACCCCAAAGTTAATTTGCCTCAACCCAAATGCCAAAGCGTTTCGAACCCTGTGTTGTTCAAGGGTTCTCCTCAGGGCGGGACTGGAAGGAAGAATTCAACTGTTTTGTAGACGAATGCCAAAATCCCCGATGTGGTGGATTATTTATTGCAGCTCTTCAAATTCATGTGGGCCGGTATGGCGTTCTGAACGGGTCTAATTGTTCTCCCAAAAAGGCGTTCTGTTTTGGCACACTATTGTCCTTCGATTATGCTTCCTAGGTACTGCATCATACTCCATTGTTGGTCAATCCGTGTATTGTCGGCGTGCAGCATTGCCTTTCCAGCCCAATCCAGGACCAGGACCGTTAGAACTGGTCATTTTTCTGTTTTTGATAATTGAGTGGTCCTGACAAGGTAGTAGTGGACCCAAACCTTTTTTCGTGGTTGACTATGATGAAGCATGACACCTCTCGGGGTGTGTGAGGGGCCTTGCTCCTAATAGGAGCTCTTCCCCCCACCGTCTTCCTTCCTTTACCTGGAGTACCCTGTCCTGCCCTTTCCTTCTCTCTTAGTGACCTCTTGGTCCTCTTCCACAGGAACTGCATTCTCTATTCTGACCTCTACGCCTTGGGCATGTATGCTGGACCTTCTAAACGCCCCGTCCCTCCTTGTGAGAACTGACTAAGCACGGTCTGTGTACCGTGGGACCTGTGAATAGGAGTAGCCATAGGGCACCCATCAATCTACAGAATATGCGTCTGAGATCCCCTTCTCAGTTACACCCTCCCTTTTGTGTCTCCCTTCCCACACCCGCCCCCCTCACCCCCTCTGTCCCGTGCCCCTTCCCTTAGACCACCCTCCACCACCATGGAATTCCACCAGGGTCTCTCCTTTGATGACGACATGGTATCTGAGATCTTCAGAGCACCACCACCACTGGGGCCGAGGGCTCTACCCCGGATAACACCCAAGCTGAGGATTGGAACTCACTGATCACAATGAAAAGACTCTACGTTAAGATAACGTTACACAGTCTGCTCATGACAGAATATCTGCATGCCAACATCGCCCCTTGGGGCCTAATCATGAGGAACATGCCACGCATCTTCCTAGAGGACATGGTCTTTAGAAGGGAATGGTCCCTCGTAGCATGGAAGTGCACCAGGGATTGGCTCATTCTTATCATCAATACAGCCAAACGTTTGGCCGATTACCTCCTCATTAAGATCACCACGGCAGAGAACGCCCTGAAAACTATGATCCAGATCACTGCATACAAGAATAAACTAGCAGAAATTAACACGGAAATCAATGAGAACAGAGACTATCTACAAAAACAGAAGATTAATAGGCTACAAAAAGATATCAGGAAGTTTGACAAGGAACTAGTCTATCCCTATTTAAAGGAGGACTACACGGGAACTAGCGATGTGTCGTCTGATCAGAGTAAAAACAACAGTTGATGGACAGAATGCAGAAAAAAGTCATAGATTCACCCCAGTACAGAGATCTGGGCCTAAATCCATCGTTTTTTTGCTCACCATGCCATTCCAGTTTGAACCCAGCCATATGCAAATCAGTCTTGACCCTGTGCCTCATGGGAACAGTCCAGCCCGAACTGCCAAGCCAGGTCCTCCCTGGACTGGAAACAAGCATCCTAGGACCTGGCTTAGCAGTTTGGGCTGGACTGTTCCCATGAGGCATAGGGTCAAGACTGATTTGCATATGGCCAGGTCTAAACTGGGGTGGCATGGTGAGCAAAAGAATGATGGATTTAACCCAGATCTCTTGACTGGGGTGAATGTTTTGATTTGTTCTGCATTCCGTCCATCAATTGTGTGTCTTTTGCTTCCTCGCCCTAAGTGCGCCGGGTATGCCCAGACGTGGGTCCCGGGCTCACTGTGCCACTGGATTCAAGCTATCCTGGCTGAAGAGGGGTGAAACCCCGAAACTGGTCCTAGGATGCTTGTTTCCGGTCCAGGGAGGACCTGGCTTAGCAGTTCGGGCTGGACTGTTCCCGTGAGGCACAGGGTCAAAACTGATTTGCATATGGCCAGGTCTAAACTGGGGTAGCATGGTGAGCAAAATAATGATGGATTTAACCCAGATCTCTTGACTGGGGGTGAATGTTTTGATTTTTTCTACATTCCGTCCATCAATTGTGTGTCTTATGCTTCCTCGCCCTAAGTGCGCCGGGTTTGCCCAGACATGGGTCCCGGGATCACTGTGCCACTGGATTCAAGCTATCCTGGCTAAAGTGGGGTGAAACTCCGAAACCGGTCCTAGGATGCTTGTTTCCGGTCCAGGGAGGACCTGGCTTAGCAGTTCGGGCTGGACTGTTCCCATGAGGCACAGGGTCAAGACTGATTTGCAGATGGCCAGGTCTAAACTGGGGTGGCATGGTGAGCAAAAGAATGATGGATTTAACCCAGATCTCTTGACTGGGGGTGAATGTTTTGATTTGTTCTGCATTCCGTCCATCAATTGTGTGTCTTTTGTCTGATCAGAGTAGCACAATCAGGACACGATACTCCTCAACCAGCAGCAACTCCAGCTCCGGGAGCAGGGGCTACGAGGACTACTGCAGAAATGCACAACAACCTCCACCACTGATGGGTTACGGTGGACCCCCTTACCAGGGCGCCCGCACGGATGGCACTCCTACCAGAGGTACCCACCAGGACCTCCACATGCCTTCCCCCAACCCTACTGTCCCCCTCCTTTTTTAGGCAGAGGTTGGGGCAGAGGGAGAGGAAAAAGAAGAGGCGGACAACAGAAGCATGTACAGTGGCAATCACCAGAGACGGAGACCTCCAGACAAACCAGGAGCCAGACGGCCGGCAAGAAAAACTGATTGTCAACCTATCAACTAAAGTCCTCACCGAGATGGAAACCACCGTCCTCAGCAAGAATTTAGGGTGTCCCCACCCCTAAGGACCACACAGGAACCACATTGATTCTTTATTAAGATACGACTACATGCCTTCTTTCTGGATAAACCACCCACGGACACCACGGATTCAGGCCTGCACAACCCCTCTACCTTCACACCTACGATGGGGATGATCCCGCCCGAGGTCCTTACCTTCGAACAAGCAGTCCTTAAGGATGTGGTACGGTGTCCTCGTAAAACTGCCTTCTCCAACATGTCCAAGGCTGAGACAAAAGCGATGCGTACTCTGGGCAACGACGAAGCAATAACCATAAAACCGGCCGACAAAGGCGATGCCATTGTCATCCTTAACACCACTGACTACAACACGGAATGGGAACGACAGCTATCGAACCATGACTACTACACTCCCATCAAGGAAGACCCTAGAGGACCCCTCAAAAACACATTACTTCCATCGTCCTTGCAGCAGAAACACAAAGGTGGATAAGTAAAAAAGAGTCCTCTTTCTTGGTCAACAACAACACCAGGACATCGTACTTCTATACCCTCCCCAAGATCCACAAAGCGACTAGACCGCCACCAGGGAGACCGATAGTGTCCGGCATTGGGTCCATCCTCGAACCCCTCTCACAGTTTTGCGACCATTTCTTGCAACCTTTGGTTGATAAAACTCTGTCTTTTCTTAAAGACACGACTGCAGCCTTGAACCACCTTGAGAACCTGGGGGATGACACCTTTGTGGACATTCTCGTCACGCTTGACGTAGAAGCCCTTTACACCAACATACCCCAGGATTCCACTCTGGAAGTCATAGAAACAAGTCTCAGGGCTGAACCTTGGTCCTCAGCCACCCCTATAACCTTTATCATGGAATGTGCCACACTCACTCTCAAGGAGAACTACTTCCAATTCAAGGACAAACTATACCACCAGACCCAGGGCACCTCGATGGGCAGCACCTGCGCCCTGAACTTGGCCTGTCTCTACATGGCTGACTTCGAGTGAACACACATCCAGACCGGTGACAACCCCTACCTGACCAACATTGTGATCTAGCGTAGATACATCGATGATATCCTCATCTTGTGGCAGGGCACACACGCAGTATGCATTGAGTTCTGCGAATGGATGAATACTCTCAATCGCTTTCTCAGATTCAGCAGTAATCTGTCCACATCAGAACTACCCTTTCTTGACTAACTCATCACCCTCCGCGAGGGTAAAACTTTGAGCAAAACATACAAAAAACCCACTGAGAGTAACAGCTTACTCAGGTACGATAGCCACCACCCTAATCACCTGCGGGACAACCTCCCGTTCGGTCAGTTTTTACGACTCCACCGTAACTGTAGTACCGTCAATGACTACAAAGACCAGGCACAAGCACTTAAAATGGACTTAGTAGCCAGACACTACCCCCAAGCTGTGGTACAAAAAGCATACAAAAGAGCATGCCACAACAACAGGGAAGGCCTCCTCGAACACCATGAGGGAGCCCCCTGTGACGCCATCACTTGTATCACCTCGTTCACCCCCAATCCAATATGATTAAAAAAATCATCAAAAAACAATGGCCCATCCTCCACACCGGCGAGCTGGCACCAGTCACACCACGCTTCGCCTTCAGACACACAGCCAACATTAGGGACAACATTGTCCATACATGACCACTGCCCAAACGCCCTCCCCGACAACTCTAACTGTGGGGGCTTCCCCCTGATCGCTGGTCACTACTCCTGTGGGTCGTATAGCATGTGCCCCCTCACACGCCCCTCCAAGGAAATCATACTAAGTTCCTCTGCCACCTGGACCCAAAAGCACCACACCAACTGCAATACCTGGAATTGTGTTTATCTTATCTCATCTCATCTCAATATACTTTATTTTCGGCCTACAAGACCATTAAAGTACGAAACACATTAAAATACAATAGACATATATACAATTCATTAAAACTATGCACTTCCATTATACATTTCAATTCATCTGTATACCACTTTTATGCTTACAGGCAATATTAGTTTGGAAAAAGCTGTTATATATTTCCCTAGCTAGCTGATCTTCTCAGAGGGATTTAATTTAGGTTACTAGGAAAACAGTATAGGGAGGTTATTCCCAACCCGTGGCCATTCCTTGGGGAGCATCTAATACCTCAATTGTGCAAAATCGCAATTATTTAAAACTTCCAACTTAGAATAAAATATTCATAGAAAAATCGATAAAATATGCATTCAATGTATCTATCAAATCTTAAAATTGTCCGCTTCAATTAAGGACATAAGAATTCAGTAAAACTCCCGTTATCCAAATAGTGCAATATTTGCACAAATGAACGCGGTTTCCCTTTTATACCCCTTATTTCTTAATAAAGGGACTTTCATACCTCTATTACAGTTCTACTTTAATTGCTACAAGACCCCTATTACCCCGTCGGTCAATACTTTGTTTAATTAAATTTTACTAATTGCTTCGGGTCTACGATAGTTATTTAAAGTAAAGTCAAGTAAAAACACCGCTTCTCTAGCCCGGACCCAAATCGGTACTAAAAAGTAAGAATTCCTCAGACCCAACTCGTATGCAACCTATAATCTTTGCCCTTTCTTTTTCCTGATAAAGTTTATGGCCAATAGGAAACGACTAACACCAAATACTATTAGACGGGAATTGTCTGTTTTTAGAATTCTCATCATATCCTCCATTCTCCTAGCATTAAAATACCTGCCCAGAGGTTTTATCCACTTTATTCTGGGGCCATAATATGCAGGGCAGAAGAACAGAACATGTGGCATATCTTCTGCAACCCCCATTTGACAAAAAATACAATGTGCCTCCCTATCCTCAAGCGGTGTAGAAGACCATTTAGCAACAAAGGTGTTTAATTGCAATATTCCATATCTGAATTTTAGATATAGGGTCTTTGCTTGTTGCGGTTCTACCTCATCAAGGAACGGCTCAAAGCTAGGGAACATCTTATGCTGAAGAAATTAAACAGTGAGCCTGCCTTGTGCACCACTCCTAATCTCCCTATCTCTGATGAAATCCCAATATATAGTCTTAAACTCCGATTTAGATTCGCGAGTCAATAACCCCAGGTTCGACCAATATCGACTCAATCCCAAGTCAGTGAGCCACCCTCGGATATGTTTTAGCCAGGGGAACGTGAGATGGGTGTCGAGTGCCTGCAATTCAGCTAGTGACTCTCTATATACAATTAGCTCTGGAGTTATCCAGATTCTTATCCAGAACATCAGAGATCTCCAAACTGCAAGAGACTCCAGACGTTTGATGTCCAGATCGTATGTCAGAGGGATCAACGGAGTATTTTGGGGGAGGGCAACAAACATCCTCAATATTTTATTCTCCATGGTACCTAAGATCTTAAGGTTTCCACTACCCCAGATCTCTGCTCCATACAACGCTGCAGATTGTGCTCTTGCTTTGTAAACCTCCAGAGCCGGTGTAATAGCCTTGGAGGAAGTCGCCGCCATTTTCTTGACGATAGGGATGGCATTTTGCGTTAATATGGCTTTTGATTTCTCCATCTGGGTAGACCAAGAAAGACTAGAATCAAGGGTAACCCCTAGGTATACAAAATGTGGTACCCGTTCCAGTTCAGTGCCATTCCAATAGATTTTACTTTTAAAACTTTTATGAGGCCTTATCGTCATATATTTAGTTTTGGCTGGATTCACCTCTAGGCCTTTCCCTTTACAGTAGTTGTTAAGACTGTGAAGTAGATTCTGCAGGCCGTAAGGTGTCTGGGACAACAAGATGGTATCGTCTTTAAAGGTTAGAGCACAGATGTGATTACCCCCTAATTTTGGGGAGTCATGAGCACAATTTTGGAGGTGTTCTACTAAGTCATTTACATATAGGAGGAACAGTGTTGGGGCCAGGACACAGCCCTGGCGCACTCCCCTCCTAACTGGAATTTCCTCTGTGAGCTCGCCATTTTTGCCCCATCCCACCTTGGCATAATTGTCTTGATGTAACCTAATGATTTGGGTTAAGATCTCCTCGGGGACACCCTGCTTGCTCAAATTTTCCCACAACTGGGCTCTAGGGATGGAATCGAAAGCCGCCTTTAAATCTATAAAGGCGACATATAAATGGCTCGATTTTAATCTAGTATATTTCCATCCCAAGATAAAAAGTCTGAATACTTGATCAATTGTACTGATCTTCTGTCTAAATCCCGCCTGGCATGGTGACAATATGTGCTCTACGGCTATCCAGTCTATAAGTTTATTTAAAATTTGTTTAGCATAAATCTTTTGTAAAACGTCTATCAAGCTTATAGGCCTGTAATTTGCTGGGTCATCCCTTTTGCCCTTCTTATAAATGGGAATTATTTCTGCTCCCTTCCAGGAGGGTGGCACCGGCTGTCCCCTGGCTATAGCATTTGATAGTTCGTTTATGTATGGTACCCAGACTTCTTCGCTATGCTTAAAAAGGTCCCCCCGGTAATCTATCGGGGCCCGGTGCTTTTGCTGGCTTGACCGCAGCTACAGCCAGAGCCGTGTCCTCTAAGCTAAAGATTAAGAATGGAGGTTGACTGTCTGGCCGAGTTCCCCTGGGGTTTCTCCCAGGGTAACTAGCTGGGTCCAAATTTTCCTCAATATAGTATAGTTTTGAAAAATGGTTCTGCCAGGTTGTGGGATCTAGAAAGTAGTCAGAGGGTGTAAGACCATGCTTTGTTCCCTGAGTCATTAGCCTCCAAAACAAGGCTTGATCTCCCTTCTTTGCTGCTACAAGGAGTTCTTCCCATGTATTATCTTCCCACTTCCTTTGGGCTGCCTTTTGGATTTTCTTATAATTAGATCTTTCCTTCCTGATCTCAGGCAGATTCTTGTTTTTGATGGCCTCAATTAAGCGGGATTTTGCTATCTTACAATCCCTATTAAACCAGATACATGGTGTATGTACCTCCCGAGTTAGTACGTTCTTTTTTAACTGGGGTTTCGTTAAGTATACTTGAATTTCCTTTACCAGTTTCTGATGAATATCTGTGATCTTAGTTGTTACAGGGTGCTGAACTGAATAAGGACCTACCAATTCGCTAAAGGTATTATAAATACCAATTAGGGGCTCTACCCGATCTAAAACAACAGGCCATCTAACTGCCCTTCTATTATTAGCTATTAATGGATACATTGCTTCAGACAGTAGGTGGAATTCTTCTGATGCATGGGTGGGAAAATAAGTTCCATCCAGAGATAGGCATAAAGGAAAGTGGTCACTTTCTGTTCGTGTCTCAACTTTAAAATCTTTAGCATAAGCCCAATGTGAAGTAGAAATAAGTATATAGTCTATTCTAGAGCCTATAGTTCCCCTAGAAAAAGTATTTGTGCAAGCAAGGTCTGAGGTAAAGCGACCATTGCAAGCTCTAAGGCCCATCTCAACCGTAAAATGGAGCATCTGCAGGGCGGAGGTGTTGCCCCTTATTGTACTCTTTGTTTGGAGGAGTGGAATCCCTCTAATTTGATCGTCCTCTTCTGTAACTACTTCCAATCCCCCCATAGGTTCATAACAACAATTAAAATCGCCCCCTATAATAGTGATGTTTTTTGTGTCAATGGGCTCTAACACCTCCTTGAAGTGTGCAAGTAGCTGCGATTCTTTAGAACTAACCCTCGGTCTTATGTATATATTAAAAAGATTCATCTCAATAGTGTTGACAAACTTGAGATTCAAGCCTAAGATGTCCTGCGAGTATGTGGAAAGAGTTCTTATTGTGGCATTTAAGCTCGTTTTTACCCATACTGTCAGGCCACCTGATGCCCTTCCTTTTTTCGATTCTAATGCTTCAATACTAAAGGTTCTATATCCTAACTTATGATATTGTTCCCTAGTCCATGTTTCTTGGAATAAGCAGAGATCAAAATCCTCCACATAGCTTTGCCAATCTGGTTCTCTCATTTTTTGCTTAAGGCCTGCTATATTCCAGGAAATTACTTTGATGACCTTTGGATTCTGGGGTGTGTTATAAATCTGCGCCTCATGTGATACAAGACTTCTAGGCACCTCTTCTGTACTACTAATATTGTCTTCCCCATTTTTGGGCTGTACTGCGTAACGCTCGATGGAAGAACCCAGCTGTTGGCAGAAGTTGTAACAGGAACTTGCCAGGTTCGTACAATGCTCTATAGGCAATCTCTTATCCACATTCTGTTCCTCCTCTGACAATAATAGTCAATCTACAGAACTTAGGTCCCCATCCTCCTGATTATATTTCTGTACATTTATATCGCTAATTGGGTCAGTAGTATTTAATCTTATGCCAATGTTATGGTTAGAGCTATTGAATGGGCGGAGGTTCATATCAACTAGACTATCCGCAATGTACTTTGACTGGAACATTAGCTTTATATCGTCTAGTTCTCCCCCTCTCTGGTGAATCCTTTCAGCTCTGACAATATCTGATCTTACAACGGAAAGACATTGGCGCTTATATCTGATCCAATAGATCGATTTATTTATCAAGGAGTCCTCATCTTCTCTAGTGCCAGATTTTACTTTTGGGACGTTGGTTAGAAAGACGTTGTATGAGATGGCCTTGCCTCTCAATTGATTCCGTGTGGGTGGGTATACCTTCTGTGGTTGGAGCTGATTCCCCCTCCCGTCCATATCTCAAACTATGTCCAGACCCATGGAGATATGATGGATTCCACCTATTTGTACTGTCACTATGGGACTCCCACTGCACTTTGCTACGGCCATCGGAGTTATGGGTACTGCTAAGCTCAGCTAGGTTACCCGAACATGATCTATGTATGTCCGATCTTAAAGGCTGGGAAGGTGGTCTTAATGGGGCGATATTCTGGACAACTGGGGTCTTTGATGGCTTCTTACCCCACTCCTCAGATGAATTTAATAGGCCCTTATTTGCCCTTAGGGGGGTCCCATTTTTCCCCAGAGTGCCCAAGAGTTTTTAGAGGGCTAGCTTTTTCTCCCTGGATTGCTGGAGAACTTAAAGTTATATCAGCTAGTCTTCTCTTAACTTCAGCAAGGTCCTCTAGTATTAGGTTCTGCTTCTGTCTCAGATCTCTCAGTACCTCTATGATGTTCTCAGGATCAGTCTGGGTCCCTATCTCTTTCTTACCAGAGAGTACCTGTACTAAAGGTTCTGTCCACACCTCTATACTGTCACTGGGATCATCAATAACAGTAGCTAGTACTGAATATCTGTTGGAGCAGTCTAAGTTGATAGTGCCAAATGTTAAGGGATTGCTCTCTTCTCGGGCTTCTTGGGCCAATTTTGCTTGCCTCAGCAGGACCGTTGGATTGGGAGTACCTTGCGTGTCCGGAGGAAAGTCTTGGGCACTATGCACAGTTGAGCACGGGCGAGGTTGCCTAGGGTTTTGCTTATTAGGGGTAGATTTAACTTGTTTATTAAAAAATGTTGTAATTTTCTTTGGACCTTTGAAGCTAGTTTCATCCCCTTTTCCTAGCATAGTTTCAACTTCCTCAATCAGCTCGTCGATAGCTGCTAGGGTACAATTATCGGCTGCTGAAGTCACCGGTTTACTAATCTTCTCTATTTTTTTCTTTCCAGCGACTAACTCAGGTGCATTCCTTTTCCCCATTTTTCCCAGCAAACCGCTCAATTTGCTGGGAAAATAATTAAATTAATAATAAGCGGGGAAACCTGGAGCACCAACAGTGAGCCAATCTAGTCACAGATTAAACGGAAAATGGACTTAAGTTTCCAAATATTCGAAACCTGAATTAAAAAGAGTAAACAGAAAAAACCATGGACGTAATAAATTAACTCAACTTTTCTTGGCTAATCAAAGAGCAATGTAGATGGAGATATATGCTTTAAGATAATAGTCCATTCAGATTGCAATATCCTTTACAGAGGCTCAACTTGAACTCAAGTTTTAGTCCAGAGGGAGTCCAAAAGCTTTTCAGCAGATAATATTAGAGAAAACCCGTAAAACAATACATAATTTACAGGGGGGATGAAGAGTTATACGGGGTCTTCAACGACACCTAAATATGAGAGATAGAATAGATCTTACCCCAGTTCGACGAGGAGCTATAGTCAAGTCATGTTCAATAAAGCAGCCAAGGGGGGTGGCCCTGCCCTGACTCTGTCTGGCGCGGACGGGCGCGGACGGGCCCGCCCTTGGCCTGGGCTTCGCCCGGGCGCGGCCCGCGCGCGTCCCGCGCCGCGGAGTTCGTTGGGGCGCTTTGAGCGCATGGGTTTCAGTAGCTCCTCCCCCTGTGAGGGAATTGCAGCCTGGGACTTGGTGTCCCCCCTGGATGCCGCCGGATAGTGCTGCAAGGTTCTGTAGGCGCGTCCCATGCCGCGGAGTTCGTTGATGCGCTTTGAGCGCACGGGTGTCAGTAGCTCCTCCCCCTGTGAGGCAATTGCAGCCTGGGACTTGGTGTCCCCCCTGGATGCCGCCGGATAGTGCTGCAAGGTTCTGTAGGCGCGTCCCGCGCCGCGGAGTTCGTTGGTGCGCTTTGAGCGCACGGGTGTCAGTAGCTCCTCCCCCTGTGAGGCAATTGCAGCCTGGGACTTGGTGTCCCCCTGGATGCCGCCGGATAGTGCTGCAAGGTTCTGTAGGCGCGTCCTGCGCCGCGTAGTTCGTTGGTGCGCTTTGAGCGCACGGGTGTCAGTAGCTCCTCCCCCTGTGAGGCAATTGCAGCCTGGGACTTGGTGTCCCCCCTGGATGCCGCCGGATAGTGCTGCAAGGTTCTGTAGGCGCGTCCTGCGCCGCGGAGTTCGTTGGTGTGCTTTGAGCGCACGGGTGTCAGTAGCTCCTCCCCTGTGAGGCAATTGCAGCCTGGGACTTGGTGTCCCCCTGGATGCCGCCGGATAGTGCTGCAAGGTTCTAGTAGGCGCGTTCCGCGCCGCGGAGTTCGTTGGTGCGCTTTGAGCTCACGGGTGTCAGTAGCTCCTCCCCCTGTGAGGCAATTGCAGCCTGGGACTTGGTGTCCCCCTGGATGCCGCCGGATAGTGCTGCAAGGTTCTGTAGGCGCATCCCGCGCCGCGGAGTTCGTTGGTGCGCTTTGAGCGCACGGGTGTCAGTAGCTCCTCCCCTGTGAGGCAATTGCAGCCTGGGACTTGGTGTCCCCCTGGATGCCGCCGGATAGTGCTGCAAGGTTCTGTAGGCGTGTCCCGTGCCGCGGAGTTCGTTGGTGCACTTTGAGCGCACGGGTGTCAGTAGCTCCTCCCCCTGTGAGGCAATTGCAGCCTGGGACTTGGTGTCCCCCCTGGATGCCGCCGGATAGGGCTGCAAGGTTCTGTAGGCGCGTGTTTATCTTATCACTTGTCCATGTCAGAAGAGATATGTGGAGATGACGACCAGGGTGGCCAAGATAAGTATCACTGAACACCGCAGCAACATCAGGTGCGGTAGGTCCACATCAAAAATGCTCTTCCACTACATTGAGATGCACCACACTCCAGACGATATACAATGGACTGTACTTGAGTCCTATCCCAACATCAGACACCAAACTCTCTTCAGTAAAGAACAATGTTGGGTTTTCAGACTTGCACACACATGACGGGGCTCGACGATATCCCATGGTCCGAGGTAGGGCAGTGATCTTCTGAACATTCTGACGTTAAGGATATTAGTTCCCTATCTACATCTTGCCCATTGGCTGGGAATGCAACATGTAGCCACTTACTGACCGCTTACACCCAGCCATATGAACCTCTCCATGCATCTAGACATACCCAACTCAATTAGCTCACCATTTGCTGCTGGACCGGTTGGCCATCCGCTGGCCTCCGGGATTGTTCGACCCCACACTTGTTCTCATACCACTCCATGTTCATACTCCTCCTCTTCACCATGACTCCTGGTGTTAGAGACAGAGATCACTGACTGCATGAGTCACGCGTGCCAAGTGCCATGACCACCACCATCCCAGTGAGGACTGCTACACACCTCACATCTTCATTCGGCAGGCAACGCAGCCCACCTTCTACCTTTCCCTGTTAGGTGCATTGGTGATGGTGGCGCCATGGCTCCAGGGGTCACACCTGCTCCATGGGCTAGTACCTGGTAGGACTACTGTCCTGCGAGCCTTTCTGGGCAGTCATGCTTCACAGCCTCCCACTGGTCCTAACTTCCGGCTCATTTCCCCCCCACCTATGTCTCCTTTCGAGGTTACAATACCACCACCTCTCCGCACTGATCTGTGCACACCTCCAGCCCACTGCCCCCTCCTCCTTCCTCCCTGGGGATCTACATTGCATTCTCCACCCTCCCGCTAACCATTCCATCATGGCGCCCGTGTTGCACCGCATTTCATACCCAACATGGCGGCCGCGCTTTGCCGTCTTTGGTTGATACCGCCACTGTTCTTGTAACTGTGGCCCTGGGGGCGGTACTTAAGACCGCCCCCGTAGCATCCAGACACCATCCCTGATGTCTGGACATTTCTAGGAGCCACGGGCAGGAACAGCTACACTCAGTAACTAACGGCCGGTCCTCCGCTGGCCGCCCCCACCCCTTTTCCCTCCCCCTCCTGTTCCCACCCCGGCCTACACCCTGTTAGGGGCTAGTGTGCCTCTTTAGCTTCCCTTGTTTCACTAATTTAGGGGCTAGTGCGCCCTTACACTTGCTCCCCCGCTTTCTCCATACCTACAGCAGTGCTCTCCCGTCCATGCCAGCACTCGCGGCACTCCCACGCTGGGACCCTTGCACTCTCCACTTGGTCTAATTCCCCTCCCCCTTCCCATCCTCGCCCGTGCTCCTCTCCCTCAGAGGACCCCTCTAGAGGACACTTTTGGCCTCATCGCCTCCTGTTGCCCTTCACCACTCTGCCAACCCTCCCACGTGACACTCTGGAGGT
Organism: Calotriton arnoldi; assembly: GCA_963921515.1. Classification (NCBI taxonomy): domain Eukaryota; kingdom Metazoa; phylum Chordata; class Amphibia; order Caudata; family Salamandridae; genus Calotriton; species Calotriton arnoldi. The sequence continues at coordinate 149,348 of CAWUFW010015768.1, read as the reverse complement.
AGGGCCTTGCCGTGGCAGCTCACGCAGATACCCTCCCGCCTGTCCCCATTAGGCATACCCTCAGCACCCTTCCCCTGGGTGACTCCATCCGCAGTACCCCGGACGCCACCCCGGTTGGCCCACTCACTGCCCTGGGGCCACCACTTTTGGCGTTACATGGGACTTTTTTCCACTGACTCCATTGTTATCCAATTTGGAGAAACTGGCATGGATAGAGGGTATCCTATTGTTGTTGGTGATAGGGCTGATTGCACTGGTTCTGACACCTAGGACAATGTATAAAATTGGTACCTTCACACCTCTTGGCAACCATGGGGGCGTCCGGTAGCCCTGAAACTAGGGAAAAATTAAACATTATTTAACATGTATCAAATGGTACTTTCAGACCATCACACTTCCTGGCATCCCAGGGGGAGCGCGGCAGCTCACGCAGCCATGCCCTCTCCCCACGATCACGGGCTGGCTATTTCACCCTATATCCTTGGCTACATGCCCCTGGTATGCTTCCAGGATCCTTCCTCCCTCTTTCACCCTGCTCCTAGGTCCAGGTAGTCTGGGGCCACGGCCGGAACTGCATTGGCCACTGAGCATGCTCTTAACCCCCCACCAACCCCCACCCCCCTTCCCCTCCTTCCCAACCCCCCACCCCCTCCCGGGTAGCTCCTCTCTCTCTCTTACCATACCTTTTTGCTTCCACACATAGGTTGTTCGCCCTCGCCAGTGTGCGAGTATCCGGGCCACCCAGGTTGGGGCCTCCCCAATATCCCTTCTAGATGAGTCAGGTTCAGCAGATTTTTTAGAGTTTTCATGATACACTGACAAGGGGTCATGGTAACAGCGGCACAGCCCTACCACTACCCCAAGACAGACTTTGGACTGACACTTGTACAAAGTATAAGGACGTCTCTGGCTATACACGCTCGCCGGCATTTGCTTGTGCATGTATTTTATCCTTACCACAGGTGTGGCATGGCACCATTGTCACCATGTCACTGTCTAACTTGCTTTTATTGCAGCAAATGCTTTTTGCACACTCCTTGTGGTATTGGGCCACTGACCCTCCCAATACAATATATGTATGATTAATGATCCTTGTTTGTACCCCTTTCTTTCCTTCTCCAGGTATTTCCAGAAGGTAGATGGTTTTTTATTCCCACTCTCCCCTAGCACCCTGACTTTCACTTTAAATTCTGTATCCATGGACGGATCATCAAAGTACACTGACTTGACCGTTCTTCTTTTGCAGAGTAGATGAGGTTTTTCTCCCCGGTCCTGATGAAATGCCACTCATCAGTTAGGAGAATTGAGGCATGAAACATGTCGACCCACTGACCACCGGCACTTCACCTCCACTTTTAGCTTCAGTATGTGTGATTCTCCTAGCCAGCAACGACTCATGTAGTCGGTTTTTAACCATAGCATCAGCTTCCACCAAATAAAGTTATTTTGTACTCTTTTAGCTATTTTTAGACACACACTCACTCCCACTCTACTCATCTCACACACGCTCCCACACCCTTTCATCCAGGGTCCTTCGGCAAACAACACTGAAGACCTCCGGCAAAGAGCCCCCATGCGGGGCCTGTTGGGCATTGCAACGCCGGCCCAACAAGGAGCTGCCCTATGATGAAGCATGATACCTCTCGGGGTGTGTGAGGGCCCTTGCTCCTTATAGGAGATTTCCCCCCCACCGTCTTCCTTTACCTGGAGTACCCCGTCCTGCCCTTTCCTTCTCTCTTAGTGACATCTTGGTCCTCTTCCACTGGAACTGCATACCCTATTCTGACCTCTACACCTTGGGGCATGTATGCTGGACCTTCTAAATGCCCCGTCCCTCCTTGTGAGAACTGCAAGGTCCAAGGTCACACCAACAGCTCACCTATGATGCGTCCGGGAGCAGAGGTGTGTTACGGCATCGGGTGTCCTATTCACTTCAATGGGAGAATGGTCTGGTTGGAAAGAGGCTGCAAGCTGGGACTGGGGTGGCCATTCCGGGGTAATCCATGGGGGGCCTTGACCCTTGAGATGCTCATGCACATAGGGACACCATTGGTCCACTTCTCCTCGGGCTGTATGGCTCGGGTGCAGTGGTGTATTTTGACATCGGGTTCAGTGCTAGAGTCAATGGCAGTTGGAAGGGGCCTGCAGAAAGAGGCTACAGGCGGCGACTGGAAGTGCAGTATGGCCAGGCTCAAGGATTGGCTCAGCTCTTGTGGGTCTCAGGACCCTGTCCGCACCATCACCTCCTCCAGACTCAGGCTGTGGGGCGCGGGTGCAGAGGTGCTTTAAGTTGTCGGGTGGTGGCGGTCGGGGACTCCCTCTTTGTCTTTGATTTCTGCAGAAGGGGGCAAACAGGACAGCTAGGCCGCTCTCGGTGTATGTTTCACTGTCCCTGAAGTCCCTTGATGTGCAGGTCGGTTTTCCTTGGTATTGGTGTCTGGACTGGACACAACAAGCTTTGGCCGCTGGAAGGGGTCAGTACCCCAGGTATTGGTGTTGTGCAGGTCCGGTCAGCCCTGGTGTCCCCACACTTGGAGGGAGGATGGATCTGACCTGTAGGAGCACTGCTACCTTCTCCTGGGTGGCTGCTGAATCTGCATTCCCAGTGAGCAGTAGGCAGGTGAACCGTTACTTGCTTCTGCGATGCCTGTGGCTGTAGGGGAGTAGCTCCTCTACTCCAAGGGAGTTTCTTTAGCAATAGGTGAAGCACTGGCAGCCCTCTGTGTTTCTTGGTGTCTGCATAGTGACAGGACGAGTCAGTTGCTCCACAAGGGTTGGGTGAAGCAGGCAGGCTGGCAGGGTGGTGCAAGTCAGTCGTGCTCCTCGGTTCTCGGGTCAGCAGTCTTTTTTTTCTCCACTCCTTCTTGGGTGTCCATTAAAATCTGAAGTCCTGGTATCATGGAGTCCCCCAAATCCTCGATTAAGGGACATTAAGGGGAGTGAGGGGCTATACAGGTGATAGGGGAGGGCAAAGGCCTGGTTAGGTGCCCTGTGGGCCAATCAGTAAAGCAGAAATTGGTGTGCAGGGGGACTGGGAAGTGATCCTGAGCACACAATCTCCATGGATACAGACAGGTCCAATACACACTTTGCAGGCCCTTTTCAACCCGGTATTCAGTCAAAATATTGAGTTGGAAATGCCGACTTACAGTAATGTCGAGTTTTAAATATCGTGACACAGAAATATCGACAGAAAGAATATTGTGGTCAAAAATATCGACTTTAAGGTAAGAAATATCGATTTTAAAAATACAGAAGTCATTAATATCATTTGCAAACATATAGTTGTTTAAAATATCGATTTTGTAATTAGTATTATGCATTTTAGTATATATTTTTTAATGTGTGTGATGTTTTTGTATAAGTATTGTTTATGTTATTTAATATATGTGTTACATTTTTAGTGGTTATTAATTTTATTTTAATTAGATTTTGCATTTTTTAGTTCCGAAGCAGGTTGTGGGTTTATAGAGGAATAGGGTGGAAGTAATTTAATTATAATAAATTAAAGTATATTTTTTATTTATTAATATTTGTTATAAAAATATGTGTTTTAAAAATGTTTTTGTACATTTTAGGTGCGGGTTATAGGGTTTATAGGAGTAAAGGTGGGAAGTAATTTATTTGTAATTAATTTATAATTAGTTGTTAATTAATATTAATGAATTAATTGACAATTAATTATGATAATTGTGTAATTTATTTTAGGTGGGGGTTGTGGGGCTTATAGGGGTAAACGGTGGGAAGTAATTTATTGTAATTAATTAATAATTAGTTGTTAATACTAATTAATTAATTGACAATTAAATATGGAAATTGTGTAATTAATTTTAGTTGTGGGTTGTGGGTTTTTTAGGGATCCAGGGTGGGAAATAATTTACTTTTAATTAATAAATAATTAGTTGATAATTAATATTAAATAATTAATTGATAATTAATTAGGTTCTTTGTTTAATTATTTTTTGTGTGCAGGTTTCAGGTTTATATATGTGAAGGGTGGGGAGTAAATTAATGTTACTTACTTTATAATTGTTTGTTAAATACTATTAGTTATTTAATTGATTTTTTTTAAATTTATAATTAATTTTTTTACAGTTGAATTTTAGGTGTGGATTGTGGGGATTATAGGTGTAAAGGGTGGGAAGTTAATACAATTTTATGTGTTTTAATTTGTTTTTTAATTAATAATAATTGTTTAATTGATAATTAATTATGTTAATTATGCAAATACATTTTTTTTATTTTTGATGTGAGTAGTGAGCTGTGTGTTGTTCTAGGATAGGAAGTAATAGACTACATTTATGTAATACTTAATATTTTTATTAATAACTAATTTCTAAATAAAAATATGTATTTGTTTCACAATTACTTTTTATTTTATTTAATATAATATTTGTAGGTATTTGTGATATGTATTTAACATTATAGTATGTTTTTATTTTTTATTTGTAATAATAAATATATTTGTATTTTAATTTTTAACATATTTATATATTTTTTTATTTACTTTTAAACAAAATATTTTTATGTTGTTCATGATATTTTGTTTGTTTTTAATTTTGATGCACTGACTGGAGTGGGAATGTTGAATTGTATCCCCCGCTATCCAACACTTTCCGACTGTTGCACTGACTGGAGTGGGAATAGTAAATTTTATTCCTGTGCTATCCAACACATTCCCTACTGTTGCACTCAATGGAGTGGGAATAGTAATTTTTACCCCTCTGCTATCCAACATGTTCCCTACTGTTGCTCTCACTGGAGTGGGAATAGTAATTTTTACCCCTCCACTATCCAACACTTTCCCTACTGTCGCACTCATTGGAGTGGGAATAACATTTTTTACCCCTCCGCTATCCAACACTTTCCCTACTGTTGCCCCACTGGAGTGGTAATAGTACATTTTATCGTCCGCTATCCAACACTTTCCCTACTGTTGCACTCATTGGAGTGGGAATAGTAATGTTTACCCCAACGCTATCCAACACTTTCCCTACTGTTGCACTCACTGGAGTGGGAATAGTCATTTTCACCCCTCTGCTATCCAACACTTTCCCTACTTTTGCACTCATTGGAGTGGGAATAGTAATTTTTACTCCTCCGCTATCCAGCTCTTTCCCTACTGTTGCACTGACTGGAGTGGGAATATAAATTTTTACCCCTCCGCTATCCAACACTTTCCCTACTGTTGCACTCATTGGAGTGGAAATAGACATTTTTACCCCTCCACTATATAACACTTTCCCTACTGTTTAACTGACTGGAGTGGCAATAGTAAATTTTATCCTCCGCTAGTTTAATGTTTTAATTTATAATAGGAAGATTTTTTAAAAGAATTTATGTTGTTGGTATGTGTATATATATATATTTATTTGTTACATTTTTATAGAGTTTTAAAATTATAAAATACATTGCAATTATTAGTTTAATAATTGTTTTAAAGTAAATATATATAGATATATATATTTACTTTATAACAATTATTAACCTATATATACATATATATATATATATATTCACTGAAAAAACCATAGGTTTCAGGCCCGTTATAGTTAGAAATTAGCATTTAAAAAATCTTAGAAATTCACCGAAAAAACCATAGGTTTCAGGGACGTTATAGTTCGTTGGACATTTCACTCCTACAAAACCATAGAAATTTTGCCGTTATAGTTAGTTCACCTAACTATAACTCGCGCCCCCGCAATGCACTGCTGATGTCGTCACATATTACATCATTCATTACATGGTCAGTGACATCACTGATGACATCACTGATGAAAGGTACTGTCTGGATGATTGGAGGAGTGGACGGAGAGTGACAGTGTGATTGCTGGACTGCATGAGTACTACCTGGATAATTACAGGAGTGAATCAGTAGTTTGGAGGTGGTTAGCGGACTGCATAGATTGTGCACATTTTATTGTAGCACTGCATGTCTTAATGCCTGAGTCAATGTAGAAGTACATGGATAGTGACTGGATACTTAGAGTGCTGCAAGTTGACAGCATGGTGAATTTATAAGTGCGTGTGTTTTGGCGCAGTGATTAGATAAGGACATGGTTCTGTCTGGATGATTGGAGGAGTGGACGGAGAGTGACAGTGTGATTGCTGGACTGCATGGGTACTACCTGGGTAATTGCAGGAGTGAATCAGTAGTGTGGAGGTGGTTTGGGGACTGCATAGATTGTGCACATTTGATTGTAGCACTGCATGTCTTAATGCCTGAGCCAATGTAGAAGTACATGGATAGTGACTGGATACTTAGAGTGCTGCAAGTTGACAGCATGGTGAATTTATAAGTGCTTGTGTTTTGCCACAGTGATTAGATAAGGACATGGTTCTTTCTAGATGATTGGAGGAGTGGACGGAGAGTGACAGAGTGATTGCTGGACTGCATGGGTACTACCTGGGTAATAGGAGGAGTGAATTAGTAGTGTGGAGGTGGTTAGGGGACTGCATAGATTGTGCACTTTTGATTGTAGCACTGCATGTCTTAATGCCTGAATCATTGTACAAGTACATGGATAGTGACTGGATACTTAGAGTGCCGCAAGTTGACAGCAGGGTGAGTTTATAAACATAGGCTACAAAAATACAGTTTGAAAATCTGAAGTCCGACACACTTCTCACTTAGTTTAAGGGTGTCTTACTTCATAATTGTAACACCGGTCCCAGCATACTTGGGGGAACATGCTAGACAGTGGGTGTAGGTGCGTGTTCAAAGATTTCTGATGTGATTTTTATGTGAGGTCAATATTCTGGTAGTCTGTGGTTTTTACAACAAATGTGTGTGCAGTCTCTCTTTCCACATGCTCCCATCACTGTGGAGAATTGCCAGGTCAGGGACAGAAGTGGTCCGCAAAGGCCTGCAGATGCCAGGTCTGGACAGAGAAGGCGCTGCGGGACCTCCTCTCTTCTGCCCCACGCCCTCCCGAGTTCCACAGTGGGGCACTCAGGGTATTTTTAATCAACACAGAAGGCGGTGCTGCAGGGCCTGCTTAGTCCCACAATTGTATGACACTACTGACCTCACACATATCAACCTACAATGATATTGCAGCAAGTGTACCACTCTCCACTACCGCCTCTGGGTATGTATGTTACGGCTATTTTATATCCACATTGTCCACCTAGCCCCATTCCTAGCTTCATACTTGTCGGTACCACCTAGTGATGTAGTGCTTATATCAATGTGATGAATGTGACCATAGTCGGGTCCCCTAGCCCCCAAATCTGCTGAGTCCCGGACTAGGGCATAATGGCTAATATCACTCAGCAGAGTGTAGAACCAGCTCAAACAGGAAGCTCCTGCTGGAGGCACTGGAGGTGAGGTGTGGGGGGTACATTCTCAGGCCTGGGGTCTCCTTTGTTTATGATGGGCCCTTCATCACACATTGATGAGCGAAGGGGATCTCGCTGGATCCCTCGGGCGGTGGGGTTATGACACAGATGCCCCTGTAACTGATTGCATGTGATTGGAGAGGGCAAGAGGCTTCAGGAGATGCTTGTCTGATACAGAGAGACACAAAGAGGAGTGAGGGGGCTTGTGAGGGGTGGAAGAGTCAGGGGTGAAGCTTCAGCAGAGTAGGTGAGGCGCAAGAGACAGACAGAAAGAAGACTGAGTGCCCGTGAGTGGGCACAGGTGGGGTGTTTTGTAGGACGGGTCAGAGAGGGTGAGATTATAAGGAGAGAAGGAGCACCAGGGGTGTAACACTGGCTCTTGTAATCCCTGCATCTCAGGGGGGGCCCATACATTCAAGCCCCCTAACCCTTCAGGGGATCATTTTGCATTGTGCCACTGGAGTGTGCTTGAGGCAGGGAGCTCAGAAGTTGAATGGGTAATGGTGGGTACAAGAGACAGAGTGGTAACTGAGCACACATGCATGGGTAGAGTACAGCAGACTGACACAGAAGGGTAACGAACTGCGGGCAGCAGGCTGGAGCTTTCAGTGGAGAGGTCTCATGAAAGTGAGGGGGGAGTACAGAAGATGGACACAGAAGATTTTCCAGCTGATGTCATAATAGATTCTTCATTAGTGATTTCTTCATATAAAACAGCCAACAGTTTTCGTGCATACATGAGCTTCATCAGGGCTCATAGAATATATCAATGTCATGATGGAACGTATATTCAGACAATCTGATCTTCCAGAAAGGATGCAACCTTTCTTGGATGGAATTTAGCTACAGAAGACCTGGACCTACTGGAAATGTGACTAGGCCTGGTCCCTGCCCTTCCTCCACCAGTTGTGAGACTCTGCAGTGTGTTTGATGCAAGTTTCCCATGCCTGTGGTCAGGGATCCCAGAGGCTGTCAACTAAAGATTTTGAGGGTTGGGTACCTCGACCACCTATCTGATGGGAGATTAATATGCTGGTTATGGTACGTTATTTTAATGTAAGTTTCTAAAGTGCATCTGCACCATACGGTCACTTGGAGATAAACTGGAATCTTGACCAGTGATACAAAGGAATCAAGAAAAGAGAAAGGTTTTAAGTTGTATCCAGGACATACAGTGCTACAGAGTGCATTTCAGATATCCAGGAAGAGAATCTCAGTGGTGGGGAGCCTTAAAAGAGAATGGTTTCCCATTTTAAGAGATTTTTCTACAGAAAGGTTGAGCTGGAAGAAAAGATGTTGAGGAACACAAAGAGCAAGTGGGGACATATTTCTTCATTTTTTATGACACGTGGGGACATAGTTCTTCACTTTTTATGACAAGTGAGGGCAGAAACGGTATTAACAAATTTGTGGATCGAGGTCATAGGAAAGCTAGATGGATGACAGATAAGCATAATGGAGAAAGAGATTTTTGATGACAAAATTATGGTTGTGGTCAAATTTCAGCATTCGCTATTGGTAAACATAGAGTTTTAGTAGTAGTTCCTCATAGGAAAGATATGGCTGAACTATACTGTACTGTATGTAAGTTGATGTATATACATTCCTCAGGTTTGAATTGTTACATTCGCACATGTTCCTGTTGGACATTTCTCTGGCCATTTGTAGTTATTTAGTTCCATTGCTTTGTGACTGCTGCTTTGCCTTACCTTATCCAAATGTCGAGCTACCCTCAGCACCATGTTTCTGGAGTTCTACACTTCCCTCCATTAACAAGGCAAATGTGGTACGGTGGTCGAAGTGCAAGCTGCCTCGGATGTCGGTTAGCACATTCTCTTAGTGTGCACATGCTGCCTAGTTTTCTAATCTGTAATCAAGTCCAGCTACATGTGTGCATTTGATGGACATGAAACAAAACCAAACATTTTGATTTGCACCAGTGTCAACCGCCTAATTTATAATTGTGCAAACTCCTCCTATGTGTCCCTAAAATGTACACCCTGTCCTGAATTTTTGTTGTGAATGTTGACACTTTGTCCTGAATTTTTACAGTCATTGCCCTGAACTTACCTCCATGTGAGGTGGTCACCCTAGCCTGGAAGTGAGTGCATGTGCTTGAGGGGAGAGAGGTTCTGCGAGAGAGAAGGTGTACAACAGACCGACACAGAAGGTGTCTGGAAGTGAGTGCAGGTGCTGGAGGGGAGAGAGTTCTTTGACTGGAAGTGAGTGCAGGCGCTGGAGGGGAGAGAGGTCTTTGACTGGAAGTGAGTGCAGGCGCCGTAGGGGAGAGAGGTCCTTGACTGGAAGTGAGTGCACGTGCTTGAGGGGAGAGAGACCCTTGACTGGAACTGAGTGCACATGCTTGAGGGGAGAGAGTTCCTTGACTGGAAGTGAGTGCACGTGCTTGAGGGGAAAGAGGAACTTGACTGGAAGTGAGTGCACGTGTTGAGGGGAGAGAGGTCCTTGACTGGAAGTGAATGCACATGCTTGAGGGGAGTGAAGTCCTTGACTGGAAGTGAGCGCACTTGCTTGAGGGGAATGAGGTCCTTGACTGGAAGTGAGTGCACTTGCTTGAGGGGAATGAGGTCCTTGACTGGAAGTGAGTGCACTTGCTTGAGGGGAGAGACCCTTGACTGGAAGTGAGTGCACTTGCTTGAGGGGAGAGACCCTTGACTGGAAGTGAGTACACGTGCTTGAGGGGAGAGAGACCCTTGACTGGAAGTGAGTGCACTTGCTTGAGGGGAGAGACCCTTGACTGGAAGTCAGTACACGTGCTTGCGAGGGGGTGGGAGGGGGGAACAGCACAGAAGGCGAAAGGATCTTATTCCTGGAAAAACCTGCTGGCGTTAAGTTTCCGCTTTGTTGCCATCGCTAATATATCGGCTATTCCTGTTCATTGTATTGACTATGCTGCATTACCGCATTACTCTAGTTTCAATACCGCCGGCCATAATCTCAGGCAGTGGTAACATTTGCACTGTCGAAGCGCATTCTTTTCTGCTGTTCAGCAGCTAAAGGTGGCACTTTTTATTTCAGAAACAGTAGTATTTTCCACAGCGGTAAAAACATGGCAGTCCAGAAACAAAATTGTGAATTTTGAAGGGGCAGCGATAGAAACCCGGTCATGATCAAATTGTGCCCTGACCCCTGACACAGACACCCGTGCCTCGGCTGCTGCTGGCTTTGACAGTATTTAGGACTGAACTTATTTCTGGTGATAAATGCCATCGTTATTAACTAGCTCCACTTCCTTGAAATGATGACTGGTCTGGCGATCATGTATTTACAACTGGGGGTAATTTTACTGCCACCTGGATTCTGCCGCTTTTCCTGCGGCAATCGCGGCATGGTTTTCACCTGAGGGCGCATGCTCCCCTTCTGGGATGGAACTCTCTTCCTGCCTTCTGCATCTGCCAATGACTCTGGAATGAGGCCCTGGGGAGGGATAGGAGGCTGCGGAGACTGAGCTGAGAGTGTGTTAATGAGAGAGGGCCCTCAAGGGACAGAGACGCAGGCGAGTTACTGGAAGTGACACAGTACTTAATTTGTGCAGGTGGGGACACAGCATTTGGCAGTGGCGATCACCTAAGAACCGCTTTAAGCACCTGCGCATATTTATTTATTTATTTTACAAATGTAGCACAGGGCGTGAGCTCGAGTGAACGCGAGCAAGGGGTGCAAGGGGCTGAATACACAGCTGCAGGGAGGGAGGGGTTCACTGCCATATGTAGGGCGAGGGAGCTAGTGGTGTTCAAGAGTGCGTGAAGGGGAGGACACTGTGGTGAGGGGAGGGCAGAGTAAAGGCCCTGATGGCTGGAGCCATAAGGGAGCAGGCGTGTGAACCCAAGAAGGGAACCCACTGGCGAGCGGGAGTGACTGGGGGTGGAGGAGCAGGGGTGGGTTGAAAGAGAACTCACGAGAAGAGAGGGATAAAGAAAGCGAGGGTGGGTGAGGGCAGTGGAAGACCACGAGTGTCCGGCAGAAACGGGGTCAGCAAGAGAGCCGGTATGATTTGGAACGGAGGAGTCCACCAGCTGAAAGGTCGGCCCTGAATTCGAACTGAGGCCTCCTCCGTCTTTAAGCAAATTGTGTTATCTTGGTATCCTGGTAAAGCCACATGATTCATTTCCTTTATCTGCCAGATTGCGAGGTCGTACTACAATCAAGGCAGTATTACAAAGAACATAATTAAAAATACATATGTAGTAATGTTAGAGGAGGTCGGCAAGTCTTGGAGGGGGAGGAGGGAAGGGTTGGAGCGGAGACATCCGTGTTTGAGATGAGTCAGCAACGTCATGTATAGTGCTTGATGCTGCTAAGCATTGATGCTTTCATAGTGCTGCTAAGCATTGATGCTTTCATAGCGCTGGAGAGAACCAACTGCCTGATTAAGTTAATGCCGTTTTATTATTGAGGTCGAATGCCTTAATGCAAATCAGAAATACCCCTTTCCCGATTACACCACGACTCTAATAGCGTAGGTGCCTCTGATGACGTATGCGCCTAGAAGGAACCTCTAATGAAGTTGGCATGCGCCCATCGCACAAGGAGCATTTTTCCATCCAGTGTATGCTGGTCGTGAATATACCCCTTGTACGGCCGAACGGGAGGGTACTGTGGGCGGGGCTGCCGGCACTGATGGACCTCACCCATGAAGCCCCTACTACAAAGACCACCCCAGCAATCCTAACGCCCAACCACTTCAATGCATTATTTCACCCAGACTGAAGGCGTAAACAAAACATGTCGAGGAAGCACATTTTCACCGAGAGAAACCCACGTTCTTGGCGATTTCAATAAAGGCTTTAATCACTGGCGTAATTTCTCTCAAAGATATTCAACAACTACAGACACGATGTGCCCCTCCTGAGCCTGGAGTGTGAAGTCCTTCTTGGACATTAAAGAAGTTAAAGAGAACAGCTTAACACCAGTGAATGTTTGGTATTGTTCTGAAAACGAAGCAAATTTCTCTGTGATCCTCCATAAATCACGCAGTCGCCTCCTCCCCCACCCCCTCCGCCCCCGTCTCTCCTGGCTGCAGAAGGCGGTAGATGAGGACTTGTAGGCGCTTCGCACTCGTACGAATACCAGAGCAGCTGTTCGTAGCCATGAAGTTGATTGCAACTAGGCAGAGCGTGTATCCAGGGCCCGAGAGAGAACCAAACTGAGCATCAAGTGTGTGTGGCTTGTGGGGAGGGCGGGATGGGTGAGGGTAGAGGGCAATGTATGGGTGCGGGGAGGGGGTATTCTGAACCAGAGAGCACTGGGGGTCCCTCCTCCGGTGAAGCATGGGAAGAAAACATTCACTCCACCTGAGCGTTAAACAAATGCTCCCTATTTTACCAAACGGTGTGATCCTCGACAAGCTGCTTCATTTCTCTATGTCCATTGGTTCAATTACTTGTCAGCCACTAGTCGCGCTTTTAAACAGAGTAATATCTTTCTGAAGAGTTTTGCGCGTCTGGTCTCTGGCAATGAGGTCGGGAGTCCCCGCAAGCCGCGTGACACGCGCACTGTACGGAGAAGAGCAGACAGCGGCACAAGGCTGGGCCCTTATGTAACGTCGCCAGTCGCTGTCAGTGGGAACAATGTCTGTACAAACACATTCACCCGCTCCGCCCCTCACACTCTCTCTCGCACACCATTAAAGAAGTCCCGGGGACGTGGTGGTCCCCGGGGCTGTGGGGGCCCCCACACATTAATATTCAATTCCCCCCGGGACCTGGCCCACCCGGGAGATTTTTAAGAAACGAAGCGCGGGAGACCGCGCTTCGTTTTTTTTTTATAATTTCCCAGATTCGCGCACCCAGCGCGAATTCGGCCGAAATTATAAAAACAAATTCTTTTTTGGGCCCTGGGGGTCCTTGTGGGGCCCCCTGAGCAGGCCTAGGGGGTCAGGGTGTTTCTACCCTGCCCCCTTTTCTTGTTTTTCTCGTTTATTTGACTGTTTTCTTGTGACTCGGTTCTACCGAGTCACAAGATGGCTGCCAACACTTCCTGGTTTGGAGTGTTGACAGCCAATTAGAATAAATCTCGTGGTCGGGAGGGTCCGCGGATCCACCGCGCCTCTAGATATCGATATTTTTATTTTTTGAATTTCTCAGCAACTACTGAACGGATTTCCACCATTTTTAAAAAGGTCGCTTTCTGAGCCAAGCAGTACCTTTTTGCCAAATTTGGTGTAATTCCGTTCAGCAGTTCGGGCTGTAGCCTTGGCTAAAGTTTCCTATGGGAAATTGATTTTTTTACTCTTACTTTTTGAATTTCTCAGCAACTACTGAACGGATTTACACCATTTACAAAAAAGGTCGCTTTCTGAACCAAGAGCTACCTTTTTGCCAAATTTTGTGTAATTCCGTTGAGCAGTTCGGGCTGTAGCCCTGGCTAAAATTTCCTATGGAAATTAACATGGAGAAAACAATTTTGGGACCCCCTTTTTCTCAGCCCCCATTTGACAAATCACCCCCAAACTTTCAGGATAGGAGCTGACCTGGATGAAACATTTTTTGGGAGAATTTCGCGAAGATTCGTCAAACGGTGCCAAAGTTATTGGCAAAACAAAAACGCATTTCCTAGGGAAACTAGGTTCTAACTATAACTACCTACTGGCGACCGCCAGTAGGTAATATATATATATATATACATATATATATATATATATATATATATATATATATATATATATGTTTTTTTTTCAAAACAACGATGCCCCACCTGTGAGGATGCACTCAGGAAACAGGCGAGTACCACAGTTTTATGCAGCGCTATTTATTTCAGGAAACCGATGCAGTGTCCGGATAATTAACAATAAACCCTACGCGTTTCGGAGTCCATTCTCCTTGTTCACGGGTATATGCATTGAAATGAGGCAGAGATAAGCGAAGGTGTGAGTTCCTTTTATCGCCCTCTGGTGGGCTTCAAATTGAATCCAGCATTCTGGGACTCGTAGTACCTTCCCTATTAGTTAATATCCTTTAGTAGGTCCCGCCTCACAACATCATTTGTGCAATTTTAAAAACTCTCCAGTGAGTTTCCTAACAAACCCCCTCCGGTCACATTGTATTCCATAAGACTGTTCCTCCGTTGACACATAGACAGTCTTAGTGCCACAGCTCACCATTTTGTGACGGTGCAGCCCTCCCAACCGGGAGTGGCCGGATAATCATTTTTCAAAACAACGATGCCCCACCTGTGAGGATGCACTCAGGAAACAGGCGAGTACCACAGTTTCATGCAGCGCTCTTCATTTCAGGAAACCGATGCAGTGTCCGGATAATTAACAATAAACCCTACGCGTTTCGGAGTCCATTCTCCTTGTTCACGGGTATATGCATTGAAATGAGGCAGAGATAAGCCAAGGTGTGAGTTCCTTTTATCGCTCTCTGGTGGGCTTCAAATTAAATCCAGCATTCTGGGACTCGTAGTACCTTCCCCATTAGTTAATACCCTTAAGTAGGTCCCGCCGCACAACATCGTTTGTGCAATTTTAAAAACTCTCCAATGAGTCTCCTAACATATCGCCTCCGGTCACATTGTATTCCATAAGACTGTTCCTCCGTTGGCACATAGACAGTCTTAGTACCACAGTTCACCATTTTGTGACGGTGCAGCCCTCCCGACCGGGACTGGCCAGATAATAATTTTTCAAAACAACGATGCCCCACCTGTGGGGATGCACTCAGGAAACAGGTGAGTGCCACAGTTTCATGCAGCGCTCTTTATTTCAGGAAACCGATGCAGTGTCCAGATAATTAACAATAAACCCTACGCGTTTTGGAGTCCATTCTCCTTGTTCACGGGTATATGCATTAAAATGAGGCAGAGATAAGCGAAGGTGTGAGTTCCTTTTATCGCGCTCTGGTGGGCTTCAAATTAAATCCAGCATTCTGGGACTCGTAGTACCTTCCCTATTAGTTAATACCCTTTAGTAGGTCCCACCTCACAACATCGTTCGTGCAATTTTAAAAACTCTCCAGTGAGTCTCCTAACAAACTGCCTCTGGTCACATTGTATTCCATAAGACTGTTCCTCCGTTGGCACATAGACAGTCTTAGTGCCACAGTTCACCATTTTGTGACGGTGCAGCCCTCCCGACCGGGACTGGCCGGATAATAATTTTTCAAAACTACGATGCCCCACCTGTCAGGATGCACTCAGGAAACAGGCGAGTACCACAGTTTCATGCAGCGAATAAGGAGAATGGACTCCGAAACGCGTAGGGTTTATTGTTAATCATCCGGACACTGCATCGGTTTCCTGAAATAAAGAGCGCTGCATGAAACTGTGGTACTCGCCTGTCTACCGAGGCACAAGATGGCTGCCAACACTTCCTGGTTTGGAGTGTTGACAGCCAATTAGCATACAGCTCGTGGTCGGGAGGGTGCGCGGATCCTACGCGGCCATAGATATATATGTGATTTAACTTTTGATTTTCTCAGGAACTACTGAACGGATTTACACCATTTAAGCAAAAGGCACGACTCTGAACCAAGGACTACCTTTTTGCCAAATTTGGTGTAATTCCGTTCAGCAGTTCGGGCTGTAGCTGCGATGAAAGGTTCCTATGGAAAATTGCATGGCGAAAACACGTTTTGGGACCCCCTTTTCTCGGCCCCGCTTGACGAATCACCCCGAGACTTTCAAGATAGGAGCGGACCGGAGCGGGCCACAAAGTTTGAAAATTTCGCGAAGATTCGTCAACCGGCACCAAAGTTATTTCGAATAGAATGTTGCGGATTTCCTATGGAAAATAGGTCCTAACTATAACTATCTACTGGCGACCGCCAGTAGTTAATATATATATATATATATATATATATATATATATATATATATGTTTTTAACTTTTTTAAATTAAGTTTATGTGTTATATTTGTTAAAATGTATATTAAATCTAATTTATTTTTTAAATGTATTTTATTCTTTAATATATTTAATATTTATTAATTTACTTTATATATATATATATATAAAAAACGATATTTTGTTCAAATATATTTATGACATCAATATTTTTTTACAGATATTTTTGTACTTACCATTATAAATATAGGATGGCGATATTTATAACATCGATATGTATACCTCAATATTGTGCTATGGGGTTATTTTAGTTGTCGATATTCTGTCAGTGAGCCGTTCAACCCTGCAGGTAAGGCCCAAATTTAAAACGACATAAATACTGCTTTTTGCACCCTTACAAAACCCTGTTTTTCTCATAACAAATGAGTGCTAAATACACATTGCAAACACAATTTCTAACCAAAAATCAGGCCAAACAGTCTCTTAAACTTAGGGCTGTTTTACCTTATTAGATTCTAAAAGTGGAGAGTGAAAGGGTAGGTAGAGAAGTATTTTATTTTGACAATGACGTCAATTAAAGTGCAAAACATTATAATTTGTTTTTGTTGATATCATACTTAAAAACTCACATCCATAATAATATACTTGTCACAGTTAGGGGCCCATTAGGATAGCGGGCGGATCGCCACCGCTATATTACGATGGCGGTGGGGACCCAGGCAGACGGAAAGACCGTCTGCCAGTTTTCCGCCGGTAGGCAATCATCACGATTGCCTACCGGGCGGAAAAGGCCATAATATGGTGGTGGTGCCTTGCAGGCACCGCCATCCATATTACGATGGGCGGCGGTGCAGGGCTTTCCATGGCGGTGACCTATGGTACCCCCCTGCATTGTCATGGACATGGTGGCAGGCACCTTGCGGTGCCTGTCACCTTGTGCATGACAATGCGCATTCCCAGCACTGTGGCGGGCGGTGCTGTGAGCACCGCCCGCCACAATGCTGGGAATGGAGGATGGCACCGCCACGGTGGCATCCTAATCGCCAGTGCGGGACCGCCGCACCACTGGCGGCCGGTCCCAGCACCGCTAAGGTGGCGGGCGGACGAAAGTCCACCCGCCATCCAAATAAGCCCCTTAGTTTCAACACACTAGGCTTTAAGACTCTATGAGCATTCAGCTCATATGAGTTCAAATGCATCTGCTGTAAAGGGCATAGGCTAAGAGTGATTTTAAGTGTCACTGGCTGTCAATAACAAATGCATCCCCGCAGTACTTTCCAAAATCATTGTGGCAGCTAATGTGCACATTAAAATGCATATGAATATAAAAATGAGTGGAGACGCCTCCCAAATGTGGGAGTAAAGTGCATCTAAGGTGCAAGTTAAGGTGCAGGTGGAGGTTTATATAAGGAGGTCACTGTGGCCTTGAGTTAGAGTCTGTACTGTCCGAATAAATTTCAGTTAAAAAGGCATTAGAACTTTCACTAAAGTGATCTTCAAGGATTGTTATTGCAAGGTAACTATTAAATAGCACAACTTCAATTTGCCCGACCACAAGAAACCCATTAAAAAATTGCAAGTACAAAGAGACGTCAGATGCAAGCAAATATCAGGAGCCACAACTATCAGTAGGTTTGTGATAACAAGTAAAAAGAGATACATAATAAGTCAAGTTTGGCTGTAGCAGATTAATTTTTTTGTGTGAAATTAGAGTTTAAGGCAGTGTCTGATGCCATGAGGCAGGCGATAACTGCCTGCCTACAGAATCGTATACCACGGTGATTAAACAAAGTCCTTAAAAATCTCCTTCTTTCCGACAATAATTCAGGGCACAGTCATATTATATGAATGATGTCCTCCTCACCAATCTTACACAGTGTGCAGGATACGTCGCTTTGGGTTCTCAGCCAAGGCAGGGCATGAGTAATGCCTGGGAGTACTCCAAAATGATATCGCAAAAACAGTCCTTTTAAATGTGTTGACCACGAATATGGTACATTGCAACGCGGTGTATAACATCGCGTGCTTTTACAACGCGGTCGTTACGACTGCGTTGTTAGTACACGATGCATTTACATCGCAAGTCATTACAACGACTTGCACTAGGGGGGGCGCTGGACTTAGGAATAGTATTAATTACTATTCGTACTCCATTTTGTGCAACAGTAGGGAAGATGTTGGAATTCATTTCCAATACCTCAGCGCCCCCTAGTGCAAGTCGTTGTAATGACTTGCGATGTAAATGCATCGCGTACTAACAACGTGGTCGTTGTAATGACCGCGTTGTAATGGTACAGCGATGTAATGGCAGCGTTGTAAACGCTGTTTCCCGTTTACCACCCATCTTCCAAGTAAAACTGAGGCTTAAGAACGTTGTATTTGCCTAAGATTGTCCATGCATGAGAGCTAGCAGAAAGAGCCTCTTTATCTCTTACCAGGGAAATTATTTTCTGGACACTGTTAACAGCTTTGTAAAACGTTTCTAACAGCAATGTACTTTCCCACAATGAACGAAGAACCAGGTCGTCAATTGCCTGATCCAGGTACTGGGGAGCAGGAAAGTGTTTATTTGTCTATACTTCATGCCACAAAGCTTGACATAGGTGGTTGTTTGACAGTGATTTAATTCTCTTCCAGACCTTAACATAGGCCACTTTTTTTCTACTGTTTGATTTACAATCTAATCTGGGCCGCTGAGGCGTTGCACAGGAGTTGAAAAAGAGTCCTGAATGTTTTTGCAAATATGAGGGGGAGGGTGAAAGGAGGTTTGCCTTCTTGTAGATTTTGCACAGTTTAGGGAAAACAAAGAAAGAAATGTAAACAATGCTGCAGCGTAAAAATAGCAGTTTTACAGTAAAATTGCACTTCACAGAGTGTGTGCTCCTACCACCTTAGCTTTGAGCTGGTTCTCTTGGAGCTGTTTAGGCCTCATAGAAGCTGGGGCTACAAAATGGAGGTGTCTGCCTTAAACTTCCCTCCACAAACTCAAGGGGCTCTGCAGGTGTTAGGGGAGGGCAGATGCCTGGTCAGATGCCCTGTGGGACAATCAGTAAAGCAGAAACTGTTGTGCAGGGGGACTGGGAGCTGCTCCTGAGCACACAATCTCCTTTGATACGGTCCGGTTGAATACACACTTTACAGGTCCTGCCCTGTATGATCCAGCTGATGTGATCAAAGTGTTTCATCAAGGAGCCATATATTGCTTTCATCAGGGTAATGAGGACTTAAACAGTAATAAAAGTTAGCATTCCTGATGGCATGTTATTAATGTTTTATGTAATAATTGTCAGTTTATTGAAAATATTTTTGAAAGAGAATGTTATTATATTATATATTTATGATTTGAAAAATAGATAACTGTTAAAATGTAAATATATACTTACAGTATTATATACAATGGAACTGTAAGACTTTTAAAGGAAATGAAAAGCAACTTTAGTGGCAATTTTCAAAAACAGTATTACTTATGTAAGTGTTTGTTTGGTTGCATAGCGAAAACCCAGTAATTGTTCAGTACTATAAATGTAGAAAAATTGAAAGAGGGTGGTGGAACCGTGCTAGAAAAAATATAGTGTCTTTTTTATGTTTTAGCTATGTTTTTTCAAAGTAGGGTTGAAGTGTTACCAAGTATTGAGGCTGATAGGATTGTACTTTAATTTGGTTAGTGTTAATGCTTTGAGGAAGGCCGTGGTTGTCGTGACAGTGTTGCTTTGTCGTTAGTGGTATATTGTTATACGTTGCATTGTAAGTGTTTGTAAAGTGTTATCTTTTATTCTTGTTAAGTTGTGATAGGAAAGTGTTTAATAACATTTTTAATGAGTGCAGATTTTAGGTGTAGTAGGTTGGGTATAGTCTGCATGGTCAGTATGATAGTTATGGTAGGTAAAATGGAATGATTTGTTAGGTGTGGTCGCTTTGGTGTGGTAGGTTATGTGGACTGGTTTTTAAGGTTAGGTATGATTGGTGTAGTAGGTATGGCAGGCTAGGTTTGGTTCATTAGCTAAGTTATGTGTGGAGGGAATGTTAGGAGATATATTATAGGACATATAATCACGTTGCTGTCCAATATTTAAAAATGTTCACTATTAAAGCATTTCTAGAATTTCTGCTTGTTGTTCAGAAACACAAACACGTACTTTCCTTTATAAAGCACACATTTTTGCTTATAAATTAGTGATTCTATTATATTTCATGATGTAAATTGTTTATGCCTGCTCTTAACAATTCACGCCATGAAATATAAAAACAATTCAGCCAAATTAGAGAAAGAAGAGTGGTTTATTAATAAAACTTTGGATGTATGCTCTTCCTTCATAATAATAACAAGTTTGCCTTTGCTGAATACACTGCATTAGAAGACTTAAGCTGTACCCTCACAGAATTGTATTATGAAAAGTAGTAAGAAGTTTAATGTTGGTGATCTTAAAAGACATACACTGCAGAAAATTGCACAGGAAGACCCTTTGATATAGGGACTGTATTTTTATACACCTTTAATAAATGTGCATATCTAAACTTTATGCTCAAAAAAGCTATGCACCCATCAACATCTTATAATAACAAAGTAATACATATAAACCTGAAAGGACGATTAATGAGTACTCTGTATTATTATGAGAGGTTTTGGTATCCAAATAGCATGCATCTACTGAACAAAACACCCAAAAATCAGCACTAATATTGTAGTTGTGTAGAAAAGTTCATATTTCAAAGAACACACAATATATCTCAATTAAAAGCTATCTCAATCTAAAGCTATATTTCATGTTGCATTTGCAGTTTCAGAAAATATCCACCTAATGCCCCATCACCAAAACTTATTGGGAACACAAATCAGACAATGTAACCAACCAAAAAAATGTCATGACTTTGTTGGGCAGCCCATATAAGCAACGGCAGCCAAAAAAAACAATTGAAAGCTAATCGCTGAACCTATGACATAATGTCTACAGCCAGACTTTAAACAGGCAAAAGTATGTAATCATTGTTCCAAGAATGTTTGTTCTTGTGTGCATGATTTGAAGCACATATTCCACTATCTGAATAGTGCACCTGTTGATATGATAGTGAGCAATGTCTGTGGACAGCAGACGTCTCAAATACAACAAGCATTGGTAAATGCAATAGGTTTCGCCTATGTGATTAATAATACAT
The DNA here is from genome assembly GCA_963921515.1 of Calotriton arnoldi. Classification (NCBI taxonomy): domain Eukaryota; kingdom Metazoa; phylum Chordata; class Amphibia; order Caudata; family Salamandridae; genus Calotriton; species Calotriton arnoldi. Next base: position 128,051 of record CAWUFW010015768.1, on the reverse strand, counting down.
TTTTTGTTGTTGTAAGTGTTAGCTTGGTGAATAATTGTGCAATATAAGTTACTGAAACTGCATAAAAGTGTTATGAATAGTTTATTGAGAAAGAAAATATATTGTGCATTTACTGGTTGTACTATAAAGCGGGAAGATTAGGTAAAGGGCGGAAGACAAAGAAAAAATACATGCATCCGATTAGCATGCTTGAAATGTGTGCAGTCACAGGGAGATTAAGTGAAGGGCAGAGGACAAACCAAACAAGCGTAAGCGCTGCGCAGGCAAAACCTAAACAAGAAAAAGAGAACACAGAGATCACACAATACGTAAACAACTGCAGTTGTTAAAACAAGGATGTGTGCACTAATGCTAGGACAAGGTGAATACATTAATGGTAATCATAATTGTTAGAAATGGGGGTCTCTAGTTGGCAAGGGCTTGCACCTTTGTCCAAGTAGGGACCCTTCTTCCTAGTCAGGATAAGGGAGTTACACTCCTAAAATAACCCCTGCTCACCCCCTTGGTAGCTTGGCACGAGCAGTCAGGCTTATTCTAGAGGCAGTGTGTAAAGCATTTGCACAAAACCAACAGTAATACAATGTAAGCACTACAAACGGACACCACACCAGTTTAGAAAAATATCCAATATTTTTATATACTTTAAACAAGACCAAATACGATAAAAAATCCACTATACAGTACTTCAAAAATAGTTACTTCTCAAAATGTCTTTAAAAACAGTTCCTGGATGTCAATAGCTCCATCCGGGGCTATCACAGCGTCGTGAACAAACAAATCCAAATAGTTCTGGCTGACCGCGGCGTCGCGGGTCAGCTACGGTGTCGGGAAGACCCGCAAACAGTACCTTTCAGAAATGCAGGACGCCGATGACCTCGCGGTGAGCTTCCGAAAACACGGCGTCCGCAGGCGTTGGTTCTGGAGGTCGGTGCAGGCGTCGTCGGGCCCTTGAAGTCACACGCGTTGCGGATCGATCTCCTCTCGGTTGAAGTCAGGAGCGCTGGCGTCGGCCGGCGTCGGGTGCTGCGGTGCGAAGTGCAGCGGTGCGGCGTGCGGTGCCCTCAGGTCGCGGTGTGAGCAGCGGCTCGGTGGCGGCGTCGGATGGCGTCGTCGGTGAGACCAGGGTCACGGTGTGAGATGAAGGCGGTGCTCGTCACGGTGCTGGCAGGTCACGGTGCAGCAGCGGCATCGTCGTAGCTGCAGCGCTGTCGTCGGCTGATGAACTGGAGTCGATGGCACCGGCGTCGGTGGGCCAAGTTTGCGGTGCGGGATGAGGGCGGTGCGTCGTGTAACTTACGAGTGGTGCCCCCGAACCACGGTGCAAGCAGCGGCGTCGAGTCCGGCGTGGAGCGGCGGCGTCGGGAATGCCACGGCGTCAATGTGAAGCGAGGCGGTGCGAAGTACGGTGCCCACAGGTCGCGGTGCGAGCAGCGGCTCGGTGGCGGCATCAGCAGGCGTCGTCGGTACGACCAGGGTCGCGGTGCGGCGTTGCGGCGGTGCCCTCTGCGGTGCCATCAGGACACAGAGTCAGCAGCGGCGTCGTCGACGTCGTCGAGTTGCATTTCTTCTGTTGCAGCACAAAACACACAGTCCCCAGTGCTGAGGGCAGAAGAACTTGAAGTCTTTGCTGTTCCTGAGACTTCTTGAACAGGGGGCAAGCTCTACCTCAAGCCCTTGGAGAAACTCACAAAGTAGATTGCAGAAAGTCCAGTTCCAGTCCTTTCACTGCCCAAGACAGAAGCAGCCACTGCAGGCCAACACAGCAAAGCACACAGCAAAGTGGTAGTTCCTCCTCACAGCTTCTCCAGCTCTTCTTCTTGGCAGTCTTCTTGATCCAAAAGAGTTCTCTTGAAGTCTTTTCTATCCCTGAGACTTCCAACAGGAGGCAAGCTCTACTTCAAGCCCTTGGAGAAAACTCTAACAGCAGGATGATGAAAGCACAGTCCAGTCCTTTCCCTACCCAAGGCAGAAGCAACCACTGCAGGCCAACCCCACAACACGCAGCATAGGGGCAGTACTCCTCCTCCAGATTTCCCGGTCCTTCTTCCTGGCAGGTTCCTTAGTTCAGAAGTAATCTAAAGTTCTGGGGTTTGGGTCCCCCTTTTATCCTCAATTTCTCTTTGTTCTCTGAAGGCAGAGAGGCCTTTGCCTAGTCCAAACCAGTTCTGGTCAGTCCTGGAGCACTTTGTTGACAAGACTCCTTCTTTCCTTTCACAGTGCAGGCCAGGGACATCAGACGCACCACAGGAGGTGGAGCCAGCATTGTGGAGGGAAGGCACAGCCCTATTCAGGTCCCAGGTGCAACTCCTCCCACCCATCTACATGTAGATCTTGCTATTCAGCCCTGTGCTGACTCACCCTGTCTCCTGGCATCCCCCAGCCCCTGTCACTCACACTCCAGACAAGGAATACACAACCTAGCAGAGGCAGGCTTGGATGGTTAGACAAGAAAAATACCCACTTTCTAAAAGTGGTATTTTCAAACACAGAATGTTAAAACCAACTTCACTAAAAGATGCATTTTATCATTCTGAGTCCAGACATACTAAACTCGAATTTCTACCATGTTCCCTGGGTCAGTTAGGATTATAAGCTGTAATAATCAAAACTACCCATTCTGGCCTATGGGGAACAGGTAGCCTTGCAATAGTGAAAAACTAAATAGGCTGTAATTCACTATCAGGACATGCCACACACACCAGGGCATGTCCTACCTTTCACATACAATGCACCCTGCCCACAGGGGTACCTTGGGCCTACCTTAGGGTGACTAACATGTAGAAAAGGGAAGGTTTAGGGACTTGCAAGTGTGTGCACTTGCCAAGTCGACATGGCAGCCCCAGGCTGCGCACAGGCTCTGCAATGGCAGGCCAGAGTTACACTTTACGGGCTGTTTGCGTGGGTGGCACAATCCAGTGCTGCAGCCCACCAACAGCATTTGATTTATAGGCCCTGTCACTCGCAGTGCACTTTACTAGGGACTGACACATAAATCAAATAGGCCAATCATGGAAACACCAATCCATAACACAATTTACACAGAGAGCATATGCACTTTAGCACTGATTAGCAGTGGTAAAGTGCCCAGAGTCCTAAAACCAACACACACAGGGTCAAAAACAGGAGGCCAAAAAGCAAAAAGTCTGGGGGTAAACCCGCTGAAAAAGCCAAGTCTAACAATAATACTAAAGTTTCTTTTATACAATAATAAGCAACCTTAGCAAAGTTTGATGGAAAAGTCACAAAGTTTGCACCCCACATTTGCATGCATGAAAATTTTGACTTGCAAGAGTTTATTTTGAAAGCTGAGCTTGCAGACGAAAACTCTGTGTGCATTTACAATAGTGCATAGGAAAGGCCAGCAAAAAGTATGCACATATTCATAAAATGAATTTTATTCCTGGAAACTGTGCCCGGTCAATATGGCGCTGCTGCCTGCCTGCATCATTAAAGTGACCAGCATTCAAACCTGTGGCGTTCAGGTTACAGATAGATTGCTGTAATAGTCCCTAAAAAAACAAGCATTCAATTTGGCAGATTGGCAATGGCTTCAGGCCGTTATCTATCAAGATTTAAGTAACTATTTAAAAAAGACATTAAATTCTACTAATGTTTTGTGACTAAGCACACAGTGCATAGTGAATTGCGTTGTTTAACTTTTACAGTAAAGTAAAGAGTGCTTGGGTCCAGACCATTCCTATCTAAGTAAAATGACAGAACTCTCTCCTTCACGTTCTAGGCACTTATATTAAACACTAGTTCTAAGTACCTGCATCTAGGATGTTTTCTGCTGGCGTGTCCTGTGCTAACAAAGTATGCAAACAAAATAAGCCAATTCCCCCCAAGCACAATGTTGGATACCTTATTAAGTGCGATAAACACTCCCTTATTTCCAAGAATTTGTTATTCAGAAGCAAACAAAACATCTGAACACCATGCATTTTTCACATTTTTGGGAAAACTAAACATTGTTTGCATTTGTGTTTGACCTGATCCTATTGTATCGATGCACTGACTGTTAGTCTGCCATGCAGATCCCACAACCGGCAATGTCTTCATATCATTTTGATGCAGTCTCTTTCAATCAAACTCTCAAAGTGAAACTCTCTTCTTATCAACCTAGCGTTTCATTCAAACAAAATAACTGCTCTAATTAATGAGGAAGTCGAAACCTTAATCATCTAATGTATTGAAAATACCTTTTTGTAGCACATTTTCTAATTTGCACAAGAGAATGCATGTTCGTCATGATCATCATAATTTTGTTTTGTTAACACCAGGGATTTAAATAAAAAGCGTGTGTCGTGGATCTTAGAAGGGTGCGTCTCAGTGGCATACCTCAGGGCTCTATACTTAGCCCATTACTTTTCAACATCTATGTTAGCCCCCTGGCTTCTATTGCGGAGGAGGCTGGGCTGACCATATACTCATATGCGGATGACACCCAGCTTATTTTCTCCTTGTCTTCCAAGGAGACTTCCAACATATCCTCTCTCCAGGTTGGGCTACAAAAGATAGCTGGATGGATGCATACAAATAGATTGAAACTAAACGGAGGGAAAACGGAACTCCTTATCTTTGGAAACAAAACTCTTTGGGGTCCCCAGCATTGGCCACCTCAGATGGGTGATCTCCCCAACCCTACACAATCTGTTCGTAACCTTGGTATAATTATTGACGACCAATTGTCTATGAAACAGCAAGTAGTTAAGGTTGTTTCAACCTGTTTTACAATTTTAAAATGGCTAAAAAAAATTCTTTGGATGCTCCCTTTACCCACGCAAAAAACTGTTATTCAGTCCTTGATCGTGTCCAGATTGGACTACGGCAATGTCCTGTATTTGGGTGTGAGTAAGGAAGTGACCCGTAAGCTGCAAGTGGTCCAAAATTCTGCGGCCAGACTACTATGTCAGCTACCCAGAATGGCCTCCATCTCAGGTCCTCTCTGTGATCTTCACTGGCTTAAGATAGAAAATCGTTCAAAATTCAAAGCCCTCTGCTATATGCATACGATCAAAATGAATTTAGCACCACATTATCTTAGTGCTTTGGTGCATCCTTACCTTCCCTCTAGACTTCTGCGATCCTCTAACCAATTAAAATTTCAAGTTCCTAAGATCAAACGAGTACGCATGGGCGGACGGTCTTTTGCCTACTTAGCTCCTTCTTTATGGAACTCTCTTCCATTTCAATTACGCCAGGCAACCATCTATCATAAATTTCGTAAGGATTTAAAAACGTGGTTATTCAACCACTAGAGCATGTTCTTTTCTTTAGCGCGGGTCTGTAGGCGCCGGGAAACCTCCGGGTAGCTGTGCGCCATATACATTTAATTTAATAATAATAATAATAATAATAAAAAAGGTGGTTACAGCTGAAAAATTAAAAATTATCACTGCCAGTGTAGACGCCTACATTTTTACAATCATATTCGTTCATTGTAAAAGAGACACTATGAGGTTACCAGACAGTAACACACATTTTACGTCCGCTGTTGGGTTTGATAAGTAACGAGTTTCCCAGAAGAGGATAAGTAGGGCTAACACCTCGAATCTGCCTCATGATGTTCCATTTTTTGATCTAGTCACGAAGCAAAGGCAATGTGAACAAGCGTCGGAAGTCAAGTTTCAGCCGCCAAAAAAACCAAGATGGCTGGTGCTGCTTTGGATTGCATAATTGAAATGTTTTTTAATTGTGGCTTCCAAAGGAGTGTCAGCCATCCTATATGGTGAGCTCAATGTCCACGGAGAGAAGAGAAGATGTGGTGTAAGGACTAGAGGGGTTTATCTTGAACCTGGTTCGAGTCTCGGCGGGAGGCTCAAAATCCTGCAATTCTTGCAAAATTAACTATTCTCTCTGTGCCTGGGAATGCGTCCTATTGTAATGCAACTGGTGCCCATGTAAAGCACTTCGAGACTTCATGCTATCTTAAATTGCAAAAATTAAATTAACAAGCACGTTTATAATGCGTGCAGGCACTGAGAGATTAGGTAAAGGGTGGAGGACAAACACAGCAAGTGCTGTGGAGGCAAAACCTTAAAAAAAGAGTTCCACTAAAGCGGAAGAAAACAGTACTTGGGCCATGGGACATTGTTGAGAGAAACACACAAGAGCAGGAAAGAGTATGCTACAGTTATAGAAATGGAGGAAAAGTAAATGGGAAGCACATCAACCAATGAAAAGAAAGGGCGGCGTGTACGCCCCTTTTAAGATTTTATTAAATACAATAGATTTCACAAGCACAGGGAAGCAATATAAACACTGTTTACAAATACGGGCACAGTAATGGTAGGCAACAATTACCAGGGAGCCCTGGGACCGAAATACAGTGGCAAATAGAAAAATCAAAACTTATAAATGCGAGCACAGTAATGACAGACAACAATTGCAGGGGAGACCTGGGACCGATCAACGGTTCAAGGCTAGCTCGAGGCTGTGGCAGTGCCTCTGTGCTATGAGGAGCTGAAGCAGGGGAGGGGCATGCTAGACCTTGGAAAAGGTCGAGGGCTACTCACTAGAGCTGAGCGGTGGCTTACATAAGTAGTCCTGGGAGGTGGGAGGAACTGGCCTGGAGGTGGTAGGACATGCGGTGGGAAACGGCATGGGAAAAATGGCGAGAAAAACAGAGGAGAAACACAACAGAAATGCAAAGTGGGGCTGAATACAGTGGTAAAAAACATAGAAACAACGCTTACAAATGTGGGCACAGTAATGGCAGACAACAATTTTAGTGGAGACTTGGGATGGAAATACAGTGGTAAAACAGAAAAAACAAAATCTACAAATGAGGACACAGTAATGGCAGACAACAATTACAGGGGACCCCTGGGACCGTATTCCCTGTTCTGGCTCCACTGCCTTCCAGTTAGGTTCTTCTACAATAACAGTGCATACAGACACCCTATACCAATAGTTCTTCATGCTATCTTAAATTGCAAAAATTTAATTAACAAGCACGTTTGAAATGCGTGCAGGCACTGAGAGATTAGGTAAAGGGTGGAGGACAAACCAGCAAGTGCTGTGCAGGCAAAACCTTAAAAAAGGAGTTCCACTAAAGCGGATGAAAACAGTACTTGGGCCATGGGACATTGTTGAGAGAAACACACAAGAACAGCAACTAGTATGCTACAGTTATAGAAATGGAGGAAAAGTAAGTGGGAAGCACACCAACCAATGAAAAGAAAGTGTGGCGTGTACGCCCCTTTTAAGATTGTATTAATTACAATAGATTTCACAAGCACAGGGAAGCAATATAAACACTGTTTACAAATGCGGGCACAGTAATGGCAGGGAACAATTACCAGGGAGCCCTGGGACCGAAATACAGTGGTAAACAGAAAAATCAAAACTTATAAATGCGAGCACAGTAATGACAGACAACAATTGCAGGGGAGACCTGGGACCGATCAACGGTTCAAGGCTAGCTCGAGGCTGTGGCAGTGCCTCTGTGCTATGAGGAGCTGAAGCAGGGGAGGGGCATGCTAGACCTTGGAAAAGGTCAAGGGCTACTCACTAGAGCTGAGCGGCAGCTTACATAAGTAGTCCTGGGAGGTGGGAGGAACTGGCCTGGAGGTGATAGGGCATGCGGTGGGAAACGGCATGGGAAAAATGGCGAGAAAAACAGAGGAGAAACACAACAGAAATGCAAAGTGGGGCTGAATACAGTGGTAAAAAACGTAGAAACAACGCTTACAAATGCGGGCACAGTAATGGCAGACAACAATTTCAGTGGAGACTTGGGATGGAAATACAGCAGTAAAACAGGAAAAACAAAATCTACAAATGTGGACACAGTAATGGCAGACAACAATTACAGGGGGCCCCTGGGACCGTATTCCCTGTTCTGGCTCCACTGCCTTCCAGTTAGGTTCTTCTACAATAACAGTGCATACAGGCACCCTATACCAATAGTTCTGTCAGTTTGGTTTTAAAAAATGTATTTGACATTGCTTGGACTACCAAGCAGGTTGGCTTCTCTTGTCTTTGGTTCCTTGCTCAAGTCCAGATTTTTCCAGCAGCCAGAATCTGCAAAGATCGGCCATGGGCAGGAGGTCACAGCTGGGGATGTCTGCAGTTGTCAGAATCAGATTTCTCAACAGCATCAGCTCTTTCCTGATGATATGCAAAGAGTTTAGGCAGCCTGTCGTGGTTATGTAATGGAATGTGTATAGCTTCCTGTTGCCGGACTCTGCTGGCAATGCTACACTCTTATAAACGAACCTTGATATATGTGCAGCAGTGTGAATTACAAAACGAATTTGGATGGCCACTAGCAGGTTCATCGCTCGTTCAGAAAGTCTAAAGTTGCCGCCATTAAAAATCCGGTGAACAACGCAGAGAAAACAAAAGCTCTCAAAGATTTTACAATTTAAGCACCAATATAGCAAATATTAAATGGGTTTTTTAAGACCACACATTATACGACAGGTAGAACCTGTAAATAGAGAAGAATTACCGAGTGGTTTGGTGTGGGTGTGGATCAAATAAATGACTTCCAATAATGGATGTATATGTTTTTTTTTTTTAATTACAGGCACCAGCTATGTACAATGGTCAAGTCTTGTAGAACAAGTAAAATTGGGGCAGTACTGCACTGCAGAAAAACTGTACCCAACTGCTTTATGTCTCTGGGCGGTAGTACACCACAGCAGGAATGAGGGCTAAAATGTCATGGCCCAAGCATAAGAAAGCATTTCCTAACAATATGCTACTTGGCCTCAAACCGATTAATGGACTTTATGCAGGAAGAGCATGGAATAAACGACTCTCTAAACATGCAAGCTAAATAGGATCAGGGCAAATTCAACAGTATTAATATTGTTAGATAGTAGGAAATGCTTAAAGAGCATCTTACAGTCAAACAGTAAATAAATATTTCCTTTCTTAGTATTCTTGCACTTTCTTTTAGCACTGGGCAGGACACCAAGTCAGTGGCGAGCTGGCCTGTTTACTTCCTATAATCGTGAAAAATGCCTAACAGAAACAAGCTAAGGGGTAGGACAGAGGACATGGCGTAATGGCCAGAACTCCCAACCTTGGAGCTAGGGAGCCAGATTCAAGTCTCGGTGTCGGCTCAACAACATGTACAAGCACGCATTTTGGACAAGCAAAAAACATGACATGCAGATGACAGGCATGCATCAAATGCATGCAGGAAGAGATTAGGTTTAAATAATTGAACAATAAAAGTGTCAGAGAAACAAATAAATGTAGCCATGCGTGCTGCCACAAAAAGAATTCTTCAAATGCATCCACAAAAAGACTCAAACATTAGTTAAAAGTTGTTGGATCCCAGCCATAATCTAATAAAAGAAGATGAAAGCCATAAAAGCAGATGAGAATGAACAATTGGGCCATGGGATACTGATAAGAGAAGCACACCTAAAAAAAGATGGAAAAGTAAAGGGGCGGGATGTAAGCCCTTTTTAAGATATATTGAATACAATAGGTTTCACAGGCACAGCTCAAGCGCTGTGTAGGCGAAACCTAAGAAGGTTGCAATTCTAGGTTTAGCACATGAGGAAGGTGACCTGCACATAAAGTTTTGGTGTTGAGAAGAGAGGGAAAATGTCAGAAAGCCACGGGACATTAGTTTAAGCCTACACAAACACATTTCTCTTTGTGAGCCCTGTTGTGTTTTTCATTTATCTTCCACTATAGACAACATTTGTGAATTTCATCAGATGGCCCAGTTGAGTTGTACAAATCACACAGCTAAAGGCTACTACCATGAAGATATAAAAGGGAATTTTATTTCTAAGAGAAAGTGAGTTTGCTGAGCAACATAGCTCAGAGGTATTTTTTTAAACCTGTGCCATAGATGGGGAAAACATAAACATATGTTAACAATAAAGAAATGCGATTGAAATTACAGTGCCCTTTTCAAAGTAGTCTTATGGTCTGGCAGAAGCTGGATAAAGTTCCTGCCCTTTTTCATCTATGCTGTGCTAATTCTACATAAATGTGATTTAACTGAGACAAATGATGGCTGCGTTGGGGAAAATGCAGTGCTCAACTTCTACCTCTTTTAGGACTAATTTATGTTCATGGGGGTTCCGTAATGTAAATGAGTTCCCACCCCCTCACAACGCTGCTCTGTGTTTCATATCATTATTATCGCTGCAATATAAGGTCATACTGCACCATGTATAGGAGTGGTTGGTATAGGTGGAGGCACATTTATATTAAAACTGCATGTATAAGGCTTGTTCATAAAGAACATGAAGGCCAAATGACTTATTCTGGTATGGGATGGCAGCATTTCCCAAAATAAAGATAAATTATACATTTCTATGAGACAAGAGTTAAGAATATATTGGCAACAGGACTTGGAAGACAGGGCATTAGAAGCAGATCTATGTAAAGGCTACTAGAGATGTAGTGGAAACATCTCATATGGATCCTTAAAATGTGTCAAGAGAGCACTACTAGTTCCTTTTCTTTTTTCACTTTGGAAATTTTAAGTCAAGGATGTTGATATTTTCTATATAATTGATGGTTTAATTGATTATATCACATGAGATGTCTCCACTTATGCCATTGTTACAACATGCATTGTCATTTTTGATGTTATCAATGATATTTAGGAGGCTTTATTGAGGTAAATATTTGCTTCTTACACCTGCTATGGCCTGCCGATGACTATTGTAAATTTCGGCAAGTCTGTTTCATCTTCCTTCCATCGTTCCATGGTTGGGAATTTGAGCACTATCCAAAGGGTAAGAATAACTCCTGTTATTAATCAAACCACTCAGGAATTCATAAGTTTGTGCTTTGACAAAAAGCCCACTAAATTAGTACACGGTTATAGCTAAAAAAGCATTTCAAAATATATCTAAAAAACAAAATAGGACAACTCTACTTATATTAGTGTTGTGCTACCTCTGGGCCAATAAAAAGAGGGTGAGGAGCAGGCAGGTGAGGTGTCTGCTCTGGCCCCTTCTCCCTGCTGTCCTGGGTCACTTCTGCCCCCCTCCACTTCTGCCTCGTTTTTCCTCCAGTTCTCCAGAGACCTGTGCCTCTTGTGCCCCGATCCCCATTCCTCCTATGGGCACATGTAGTGTATTGTGTTTCGTTGGTGCACCTTGTGCGGCTTTCTTCTTCAACCTTGTGTTCTTTTGAAGGTGGTATTGTTTGTATGGGCGCAGGCTGGCAAGCTGAGCAGTGGGCGAGGATTCCAGTGGACTTGTCGGTTCTGCCTGTGATCCTAGCCGGCTGGTCACTGCCAGTCGTGGACGAGCTAACCTGCAATAAAGCTTCAACTTGCCTATGCATCTGGACTCCTTCGCTTATTACAGCACCCTGGAGTACTGTGCCTTCTCTGCACCCTTCCCCTTATATCCAGTCTTCCCAGCATCTGTAACTCCATTGCCCACTTGCCCATGCCTCCTGTACCTCTCAGCCCTGTGTCCTTTATGTCCTTCCTTCCACGTAGCGGCTTGACTCCAGTGACCCATGATGCAATGACTTCAAAGCCCATCCCCCTGCTGCCCTGTCACCTTACTGTTTCTCCCTCACGCCTCCTGAGTCAATTGCCACCCTATTTTACTTTTGGCCCCGTAGACATTGGAAAGCGGGATGTCTTGCATCAGAAAGAGTGCAAATATTAAACTAAAATCTGCATTCTCTGCAGCAGACGTCCTCTTGTTCTGAGATGCTCCTGTAGACTCTGCCATGTCACACACTGTAATTTGGAATTTGTTGTAAAAACATCACATATTTTAGGGGTGGGAGGGGGTTGAAACTAAAATGTTATTTCTTTTGCTGCATAATTTACCATCCCAAGGCAACACAATCTTGGGAGGCTTGATTAACAGTGCTTATTAACAGCAGAAGTGCGGTATAAGGTATTAAAATACTACACCACATTAACTTGTAATAATTATAGTTATTATTTAACAGCACTGATAATATTATTTTAAGAAGAAACTTATGGCTGCAGATGCATAACACAACAGATATAGGGCTGTTTTTTACATTTGGCCTAAGGGCCGCGTAACCAATAGGCTGGGCCCCGCTGTGGCCTATTAAAGAAATTGAGATTTTTTCTTATCACTCTGATCAATGCTCTCACTAACACTGGTGAGCACTTTCAGTGAGAATGTTAATGCTCTGCAGCTTTGGCATATAAGTCAGCATTTTTAATTTTAACAAAACAAACCCCTAAAGCAGTTCTCTATTTTGGGAAAACAAAAAAGGAATGTCCCTAATATGCAGGAGATTTTGTCTCCTGTATGACGTGCATTTTTCACTCTTTTTCTGCATGGGCCTCATGCTTTTTGTGGGACTCTGGAACCTGCCCACATAGCTTTGGGGGAAGGGGGTAGGGGGTGTCAGGGTATTCCTACAATGCCTCCAATATATGTTTTTTGGGGGGATTTTTTCAGGCTATGAGGACAGAGTCCTCATATCCTGTAATGGCAGGCGGCAGCATTTTTCTTCATGTTGCGGTTAGACACTCAGATTCCTCTGTTCCATGGGACCACTGTGTCCTGCTGTACCAAGTTTGCAATGGGAAAAAAAGCCCTTGCAGCCAATCAGATTCTTCAATTTTTTTAATCTGCGGTCCCGTAGGACACTTGCTGGTGTCCCACAGGACCAACTGTCCAGATATCTCTATTTCAAAACCTTAATTTCTCAAAAGCAGATTAAACAGATTTACATGAAATCACAACAGGGCATGCTTTCTGGTTAAAGATCTCAAAATGTCAAATTTTGTGGAATTCCGTTTTTCCTGTATCATTGCCTAAAATTGCCTATGGAAATTGCATGGGGAAGTTAAGTTTTGGAAATCTTCTTTCAGCTTTTGCTTGACGGATCACCCCAACACTTTCAATAAAGGGGCAGAAGTGGATGAACTTTTTGGGAAAAGTTTTATGAAATGTGATTTGACACATTTTCATAAAACATTTTCAACAACGTTATTAGCGAAATATTAGAGAAATTTGGCCGTTATAGTTAGTTGAGCCCGCAATGCACTGCTGATGACGTCACATATTAAATCATTCATGACATGGTCAGTGACAACACTGATGACATCACTGATGACATCTCAAAAGACATCACTGATGACATCATCCAGTGACTGTGTGTTTCTTTAAAGTTTAAATATGTTTTATATATATATATACCAAGGTGTATTGAAGACTGAGTGGGTGTATAGGTGTCTGAATGGATGATTTAGTAGGTGCATGACTGACTGGATAAGTGAGTGATTAAACATGTCTTACTGAATGCATGGGTTAGTGACTAAACTGTGTGAATGTCTGTATCAGTCTGTCAGTTGGTATGTAAGCGGCTGCATGGGTTGGTGAGTAGCTACATGAGTGTCTATATGGGTTATTGATTGGTTGTCTGAGTATCTGTATGGGTGCCTGAGTGTCTGTGTGGGTGGGTGGGGGGTGTGTGATACTGTGCATAGATGTGGGAGTGGGTGATTCACTCTGTGTATGGGTTCAAGAGTGCATCTGTGAAGGGCTGTATGGGTGGGTGAGTGTGTGTATGGGTGTGTTGGTGAGTGAATGGATATCTCAGTGGTACATGTGTGAGTAACTACATATGTAAAAGGCAGTATATGTGAGTATTGGAGTATATAAATGACTATATGTGAGAGTGAGTGATTGTGAGAGCGGCAGTATGGATGAGTGTGTGCTGGTGTCAGTGATTGCAAAAGAGAGTAAGTATGTGCTATTATCTGTATGAATAAGTGAGGTGGTGTGTGTATAACTGTATAGGTGAGTAAATGGGAGTGTGATTGATTCTTTGCATGACTGACTAGGTGTGTGAGTAACTCTATGGATGAGTGGCGGTGTGTGAGTGTCTGTATAGGTGTATGAGTGCATATGATAGTGCTGTATTGATGAGTGACTGCATGTATGAGTGACTGTATGGGTGAATGAGTGGATGTGTGTGTAGACCTAGGAATCAGTGAGTGGGTAGGTAGTAACTGGTATTGGTGTGTCTATGGTTTCGAAAATAGTAGTCTGTATTTTAGGGTGGGTGTATCAAAGGTTATATTAGGGTGTGAGGAGGTGCATCAGATTATCACATGGATGATGTCATCAGTGATGTCCTCAGTGATGTCACTGACCATGTCATGAATGATGTAATATGTGACGTCATCAGCAGTGCATTGCGGGGGCGCGAGTTATAGTTAGCTCAACTAACTATAGCGGCCGAATTTCTCTGGTTTAGTACGAGTGAAATGTCCAACTAACCCGTGGTTTTTTCAGTGAATTTCTAAGGTTTTTTAAATGCTAATTTCTAACTATAATGTCCCTGAAACCTATGGTTTTTTCAGTGAATTCCTAAGGTTTTTTAAATGCTAATTTCTAACTATGCCTACAGAGGTAGGACATGTGCAGAAAGAGGAAGAAAGGCACAGAAAGAAGCAAGAGAAATGCAGAAAGAAGCAAGAGAAATGCAGAAAGAAGCAACAGAAGTCCAGAAAGATGAAGAAAGGTGCAGAAAGAACCAAGAGATATGCAGAAAGAACCAACAGAGGTGCAGAAAGAGGCCTTGTTGCAAAGTCATCCTGTGCCCCCAACTTTTTGCTGACTGGTACTGGTGGTAACTGACTCTGACTAACCAGGCCCAGAGCCAGTGCTGTGCTGAAAGACACTTAGAATACAGTGAAAACACATACATACACTAGGGTACACTATGGGTTGGGGTACCCCTGTGATTGGCATGACCTCCCCTGTAAGGCACAAGTACATAATAGGGCAGGGGGTTTAAAACTACCTCTAAGTCAAAGGTGGAGAAAGAGGCAAGAGAAGTGCAGAAAGAAGCAACAGAGGTGCTGAAAGAGGCAAGAGAGTTGCATAAACAGGCAAGAAAGGTGCAGAAAGAGGGAACAGGGGTGCAGAAAGAGGTAATAGGGATACAGAAATTTGCAGGAGAGGTACAGAAAGAAGCAAGAGCAGTGCAGAAAGAAGCAAGAGAAGTGCAGAAAGAAGCAAGAGAGGTAGAGAAATAGGGAAGAGAGATGCAGAAAGAGGCAAGAGGGACACAGAAATTTGCAAAAGAGGTACAGAAAGAAGCAAGAGCAGTGCAGAAATAACTAACAGAGGTGCAAAAAGAGGCAAGAGGGTGCAGAAAGAGGAAGGAGAGGTGCACAAAGAGGCACTAGAGGTACAGAAAGAGGCAGGAGGGGTGCAGAAAGAAGGAAGAGAAGTGCAGAAAGAAGCAACAGAGGTGCTGAAAGAGGCTCGAAAGGTGCAGAAAGAGGCAAGAGAAGTGCCGAAAGAAGCAACAGAGGTACACAAAGAGGCAATAGAGGTGCAGAAACAGGCAGGAAAGGTGCAGAAAGAGGAAACATGGGTGCACTTCTCTTGCTTCTTTCTGTACCTCTCTTGCTTCTTTTTGCAAACCTCGTGCCTCTTTATGCACCCCACTTCCCTCTTTCAGCACTCCTCTTGCCTCTTTCTGCACCTCTCTTGCTTCTGTCTGCACTTCTCTTGCCTCTTTCTGCACCCCTCCTGCCTCTTTCTGCACCTCTGTTGCTTCTTTCTGCACTTCCCTTGCTTCTTTCTGCATTTCTGTTGCTTCTTTCGGCACTCCTCTTGCCTCTTTCTGCACCCTTCTTCCCTCTTTCTGCACCTCTCTTATCTCTTTCTGCACCCCTGTTCCCTTTTTCTGCACATCTCTTGGCTGTTTCTGCAACTCTCTTGCCTCTTTCTGCAGTTCTGTTGCCTCCTTCTGCACCTCTGTTGCTTCTTCCTGCACTTCTCTTGCCTCTTTCTGCACCCCTGTTGCTTCATTCTGCACTTCCCATGCTTCTTTCTGCACCTGTCTTGCTTCTTTCTGCACCCCTGTTGTCTCTTTCTGCACTCGTCTTCCCTCTTTCTGCACCTCTGTTGCCTCTTTCAGCAATTCTCTTGCCTCTTTCTGCACTTCTCTTGCCTCTTTCTGCACCTCTCTTGCCTCTCTCTGCACTTTTCTTGCCTCTTTCTGCACCTCACTTGCTTCTTTCTACACCCCTCTTGCCTCTTTCTGCACCCATCTTCCCTCTTTGTGCATCTCTCTTGCCTCTTTCAACACCTCTCTTCCCTCTTTCTGCACCTCTCTTGCCTCTTTCTGTACCCTTCATGCCTCTTTCAGCACCTCTGTTGGTTCTTTCTGCACTGCTCTTGCGTCTATCTGCTACTCTCTTGCACATTTCTGCAACCCTCTTGCCTCTTTCTGCACCTCTCTTGCCTCTTTCTGCACCTCACTTGCCTCTTTCTGCACTTCTCTTGCTTCTTTCCACACCTCTGTTGCTTCTTTCAGCAATTCTCTTGCCTCTTTCTGCACTTCTCTTGCTTGTTTCTGCACCTCTCTTGCATATTTCTGCACTTCTGTTGCCTCTGTCTGTACCTCACTTGCTTCTTTCTGCAACCCTCTTGCCTCTTTCTGCACCCCTCTTTTCTCTTTCTGCACCTCTCTTGCCTCTTTCTGCACCCCTGTTCCCTCTTTTTGCACCTTTCCTGCCTGTTTATTTACTTCTCTTGCCTCTCTGTTGCTTCTTTCTGCACTTCTCTTGCTCTTTCTGCACCCTTCAGGCCTCTTTCAGCACCTCTGTTGCTTCTTTCTGCACTTCTCTTCCTTCTTTCTGCACCCCTCCTACATATTTCTGCACCCCTCTTGCCTCTTTTTGCACCTCTGTTGGTTTTTTCTGCACTGCTCTTGCTTCTTTCTGCACCTCACTTGCCTCTTCCTGCACTTTTCTTGCTTCTTTCTACAACTCTATTGCTTCTTTCAGCAATTCTCTTGCCTCTTTCTGCACTTCTCTTCCTTCTTTCTGCACCCCTCCTGCCTCTTTCTGTACCTCTCTTGCCTCTTTGTGCACCTCTCCTACCTCTTTCTGCACCCATCTTGCCTCTTTTTGCACCTCTGTTAGTTTTTTCTGCACTGCTCTTGCTTCTGTCTGCACCTCACTTGCCTCTTCCTGCACTTCTCTTGCTTCTTTCTACACCTCTGTTGTTTCTTTCAGCAATTCTCTTGCCTCTTTCTGCACTTCTCTTCCTTCTTTCTGCACCCCTCCTGCCTCTTTCTGTACCTCTCCTGCCTCTTTGTGCCCCTCTCCTACCTCTTTCTGCAACCATCTTGCCTCTTTTTGCACCTCTGTTGGTTCATTCTGCACTGCTCTTGCTTCTTTCTGCACCTCACTTGCCTCTTTCTGCACTTCTCTTGCTTGTTTCTGCACCTCTCTTGCATCTTTCTTCACCTCTGTTGCCTCTTTCTGCACCTCACTTGCTTCTTTCTGCACCCCTCTTGCCTCTTTCTGTACCCCTCTTGCCTCTTTTTTCACCCCTGTTCCCTCTTTCTGCACCTTTCCTGCCTGTTTCTGCACCTCTCTTTCCTCATTCTGTACCTCTGTTGCTTCTTTCTGCACTTCTCTTTCCTCTTTCTGCACCTTTCGAGCCTCTTTCAGTACCTCTCTTGCCTCTTTGTGCACCTCTCCTACCTCTTTCGGCACCCCTCTTGCCTCTTTTTGCACCTGTTAGTTCTTTCTGCACTGCTCTTGCTTCTTTCTGCACCACTTTTGCAAATTTCTGTGTCCCTCTTGCCCCTTTCTGCACCCCTCTTCCCTTTTTCTCTACCTCTCTTGCTTCTTTCTGCACTTTTTTTGTTTCTTTCGGCACCTCTCTTGCTTCTTTCTGCACCCCTCTTGCCTCTTTCTCCACCCCTCCTTCCCCTTTCTGCATCTCTGTTGCTTCTTAATGCACCGCTCTTGTTTTTTTCTGTATCCCTCTTGCCTCCTTCTCCACCTCACTTCCCCCTTTCTGCATCTCTGTTGCTTCTTTATGCACTTCTCTTGCTTCTTTCTGCACCTCTCTTGCTTCTTTTTGCATCCCTCGTGCCTCTTTCTGAACCCTTCTTCCCTCTTTCTGCACTCCTCTTGCCTCTTTCTGTACCTCTCTTGCTTCTGTTTGCACTTCTCTTGCCTCTTTCTGCACCCCTCTTGCCTCTTTCTGCACCTCTGTTGCTTCTTTCTGCACTTCCCTTGATTCTTTCTGTACTTCTGTTGCTTCTTTCTGCAATCCTCTTGCCTCTTACTGCACCCTTCTTCCCTCTTTCTGCACCTCTCTTATCTCTTTCTGCACCCCTGTTCTCTTTTTCTGCACCTCTCCTGCCTGTTTCTGCAACTCTCTTGCTTCTTTCTGCAGTTCTGTTGCCTCCTTCTGCACCTCTGTTGCTTCTTTCTGCACTTCTCATTCCTCTTTCTGCACCCCTGTTGCTTCATTCTGCAATTCCCATGCTTCTTTCTGCACCTGTCTTGCTTCTTTCTGCATCCCTGTTGTCTCTTTCTGCACTCATCTTCCCTCTTTCTGCACCTCTCGCCTCTTTCTGCATCTTACTTGCCTCTTTCTGCACTTCTCTCTCTTGCCTCTTTCTGCACCTCTCTTGCCTCTTTCTGCACCTCACTTGCTTCTTTCTGCAACTCTCTTGCCTCTTTCTACACCTCTCCTCCCTCTTTCTGCACCACTCTTGTCTCTTCCTGTACCTCTGTTGCTTCTTTCTGCACTTCTCTTGCCTCTTTCTGCACCCTTCGTGCCTCTTTCAGCACCTCTGTTGGTTCTTTCTGCACTGCTCTTGCTTCTATCTGATACTCTCTTGCACATTTCTGCACCCCTCTTGCCTCTTTCTGCACCTCTCTTGCCTCTTTATGCACCTCACTTGCCTATTTCTGCACTTCTCTTGCTTCTTTGCACACCTCTGTTGCTTCTTTCAGCAATTCTCTTGCTTCTTTCTGCACTTCTCTTGCTTGTTTCTGCACCTCTGTTGCGCCTTTCTGCACGTCTGTTGCCTCTTTATGCACCTCACTTGCTTCTTTCTGCAACCCTCTTGCCTCTTTCTGCAACCCTCTTTTCTCTTTCTGCACCTCTCTTACCTCTTTCTGCACCCTTGTTCCCTCTTTCTGCACCTTTCCTGCCTGTTTCTGTACAGAAAGATGCAACAGAGTTGCAGAAAGAGGCAGGAGGAGTGCAGAAAGAAGGAAGAGGGGTGCAGAAAGAGGCAAGAGGTGTGCGGAAAGAGGGAAGAAGGGTGCAAAGAGAGGCAAGAAACGGTGCAGAAAGAGGGAAGAGGGGTGTGAAAGAGGCACGAGGGGTGCAGAAAGAAGCAAGAGGGGTGGAGAAAGAAGCAAGAGTGGCTTGCACACCGTTAGTACCAATTTAACACCCACATTTAGCAATAAGTAACAGGTGACCATTCTAGGCTTACAAAGGACCTTCCACCACGTTGTAACACATGTCCCTGCATTTTTGGTAACGTTAGAGACGTTTGAGCTAGAAACAAGGCTTTTTTTGTCCAAATCTGCAGATCAGGCAGCATATGATGAATAATGTGGCTAATGCGGAAAATGTATAATTGTGTGGAAGTTGGTGCAGCCAAACAGTCACATAATTCCAGTGGCCCTGCTCATACCTCTGACTAGGTCCAGAAGTGCTCCTCTGTGATTCCTTCTTTTTTCTTCTCATTGAGTTCATAGTTTAGCTTCTATGGAAACAAGAAAGAATAAACCTGAGGTTACCACTCCACACCACAGGCTACCATACCACATAATTACTCTCTGTAACACAAAATCCCACTCTACATAATTCCTATACACTAAATACCACATACTTTCTATCCACATAATTTTACTGCACAACATATCACATAATTCCACTACACACAACCTACATCCACTACACTCCAAGAAACATTAATAAAACACTTTTAGATTTACGACGCTAATAGCTCTAACTCTTGCAAATGCAAGACCTATTAAATTACAAATGCTTCTTTAACTGATAGTCGCGTTTGCAGAGTGGTGGAGAAAGGGGGCTGGGCCTCCAACCAGTGCACAGGAATTCCACTGTGTAGGACTTACAGGAGGTACCAGGAGGGCTACTTGGCCGCCAAAGTCCCTCAGGAGTAAAGTGGACTTCATCCCTCAACCAACACGGTACCTGGAGGTACGTTTTCAGAGTGGTGGAGAAAGGTGAGCGTGGCCTCCGAAGACCTCTTAGTAATCCCACAATGTGGGATTTACTGGAGGTAACAGGAGGGGTAGTTAGCCCCTAAGGTTAACCTTGGGGGCCAACTACCCCTCCTATTACCTCCAGTAAGTCCCACACAGCAGAATTGCTAAGTTCTCCAAACGCACTTCCAGGCGTGCTCTAGGATGGTGATTAAAGTCCCCTTTGCTGCTGGGGGTCCTTAGAGGCCAACTACCCCACCTGATACCTCCAGTATGCCCCAGATAGTGGGATAGCTGACAGGTGGATACAGGACACGCCCCCTTTCTCCACCACTCTGCAAACGCGCCTCCTGGCGCACTGCTGCTCTGGGGATGAAGTCCACTTTAGTCCTGAGGTCCTCAGGACACAATAGGACCTCATCGCCCCACCAGCAGTGCGCCAAGATGCGCGTTTGCAGAGTGGTGTAAAAAGGGGGCGTGGCCTGCTATGAGAACTTAGCAATCCTGTTGTGTGGGACTTACTGGAGATAATAGGAGGGGTAGTTGGCCCCCAAAGATGTCCTTGGGGGCCGACTACCCCTCCTGTTACCTCCAGTAAGTCCCACACAGTGGGATTGCTAACAGGTCTTCGGAGGCCACAGCCCCCTTTCTCCACCACTCTGCAAACGCGTCTCCTGGCACACTACGGGCTGGGGGATGAAGTCCACTTTACTCCTGAGGGACTTTGGCGGCTAAGTAGCCCTCCTGGTCCTCCTGTAAGTCCTACGCAGCAGAATTCCTGAGCGCTGGTTGGAGCCCCAGCCCCCTTTCTCCACCACTCTTCAAACGCGACTACCAGTTAAAGAAGCATTTGTAATGTAATAGGTCTCGCATTTGCAAGAGTTAGAGCCATTAGCGTTGTAAATCTAAAAGTGTTTTATTAATGTTTCTTGGAGTGTAGTGGATGTAGGTTGTGTGTAGTGGAATTATGTGGTATGTTGTGCAGTGAAATTATGTGGATAGAAAGTATGTGGTATTTAGTGTATAGGAATTATGTAGAGTGGGATTATGTGTTATGGAGAGTAATTATGTGGTATGGTAGTCTGTGTTGTGGATTGGTAACCTCAGATTTAGTCTTCCTCGTTTCCATAGAAGCTACTGGAATTATGCGACTTTTTGGCTGCACCAACTTTCGCACAATTATGCATTTTCCGCATTTGCCACATAATCCATCATCTACTGCATAATCTGCAGATTTTAACAAAAAGAACCTTGTTTCTAGCTCAAACGTTACCAAAATTTCAGCGACAAGTGTTACAGCATGGTGGAAGGTCTTTTGTAAACCTAGAATGGTCACCTGTTACTTATTGCTAAATGTGGGTGTTAAATTGTTACTAATGGTGTGCAAGCCACTCTTGCTTCTTTCTGCGCCTCTCTTGCCTCTTTCTTCATTTCTGTTGCTTCTTTCTGCACCTTTCTTTCTTTTTCTGCACTTCTCTTGCCTCTTTCTGCACATATCTTCTACTTTCTGCACCTCTTTTGCCTCTTTCTGTGCCTCTGTTGCCTCTTTCTGCACCTCACTTGCTTCTTTGTGCACCCCTCTTGCCTCTTTCTGCACCCCTCTTCCTTCTTTCTGCACCCCTTCTGCCTGTTTCTGCACCTCTGTTCCTTCTTTTTGCACTTCTTTTATTTCTTTCTGAACCTCTCTTGCTTCTTTCTGCACCCCTCTTGCCTCTTTCTCCACCCCTCTTCCCACTGTCTGCATGTCTGTTGCTTCTTTCTGCCCTTCTCTTGCCTCTTTCTCCACCCCACTTCCCTCTTTCTGCATCTCTGTTGCTTCTTTCTGCACTTATCTTGTGTCTTTCTGTACTTTTCTTGCTTCTTTCTGCACCCCTTGTGCCTCTTTCTACAACCCTCTTCTCTTTCTGCTCTCCGCTTGCCTCTGTCTGCACCTCTATTCCTTCTTTCTGCACTTCTTTTGTTACTTTCTGCACCTCTCTTGCTTCTTTCTGCACCCCCATTGCCTCTTTCTCCACCCCTCTTCCCTCTTTCGGCACCTCTGTTGCTTCTTTCTGCACCTCTCTTCTCTTTCTTCACCCCTCTTCCCTCTTTTTGCACCCCTCTTGCCGCTTTCTGCATCCCTGTTCCTTCTTTCTGCTCTTCTTTTGTTTCTTTCTGCACCTCTCTTGGTTCTTTCTGCACCCCTCTCGCCACTTTCTCCACCCCTGTTCCCCCTTTTTGCATATCTGTTGCTTCTTTCTGCACTTCTCTTGCTTCCTTCTGCACCTCGGTCCCTTCTTTCTGCAACCCTTGTGCCTCTTTCTGCACCCCTATTCCCTCTTTCTGCTCCCTTCTTCCCTCTTTCTGCACCTCTGTTCCTTCTTTCTGCATTTCTTTTGTTTCTTTCTGTACCTCTGTTGCATCTTTCTGTACTACTCCTGCTTCTTTCTGCACCTCTCTTGCTTCTTTCTGCACCACTTGTGCTTCTTTATGCACCCCTCTTCCCTCTTTCTGCACCCCTCTTGCCTCTTTCTGCACCCCTGTTCCTTCTTTCTGCTCTTCATTTGTTTCTTTCTGCACCTCTCTTGGTTCTTCCTGCACCCCTCTCGCCACTTTCTCCACCCCTGTTTCCCCTTTTTGCATATCTGTTGCTTCTTTCTGCACTTCTCTTGCTTCTTTCTACACCTCGGTCCCTTCTTTCTGCAACCCTTGTGCCTCTTTCTGCACCCCTCTTCCCTCTTTCTGCTCCCCTCTTCCCTCTTTCTGCACCTCTGTTCCTTCTTTCTGCATTTCTTTTGTTTCTTTCTGCAACTCTCTTGCTTCTTTCTGTATCCCTCTTGCCTCTTTCTCCTCCCCACTTCCCCCTTTCTGCATCTCTGTTGCTTTTTTATGCACTTCTCTTACTTCTTTCTGCACCTGCCTTGCTTCTTTCCGCACCCCTTGTGCCTCTTTCTGCACCCCTATTCCCTCTTTATGCACTCCTCTTGCCTCTTTCTGTACCTCTGTTGCTTCTTTCTGCACTTCTTTTGTTTCTTTCTGCACCTCTCTTGCTTCTTTCTGCATCCCTCTTGCCTCTTTCTCCACCCCTCCTCCCCCGTTCTGCATCTCTGTTGCTACTTTCTGCACTTCTCTTGCCTCTTTCTGCACCTCTGTCCCTTCTTTCTGCAACCCTTGTGCTTTTTTATGCACTCCTCTTTCCTCTTTCTGCTCCCCTCTTGTCTCTTTTTGCACCTCTGTTGCTTCTTTCTGCACTTCTTTTGTTTATTTCTGTACCTCTCTTGCTTCTTTCTGCACCCCTCGTGCTTCTTTCTATACCCCTCGTGCCTCTTTCACACCCCTCGTGCCTCTTTCTGCACCCCTCTTCCCTCTTTCTGCACTCCTCTTGCCTCTTTCTGTACCTTTGTTGCTTCTTTCTGCACCCTTCTTCCCTTTTTCTGCACCTCTCTTGCCTCTTTCTGCACCCCTGTTCCCTTTTTCTGCATCTCTCTTGTCTGCTTATGCAACTCTCTTGCCTCTTTCTGCAGTTCTCTTGCCTCCTTCTGCACCTCTGTTGCTTCTTTCTGCACCTCTCTTCTCTTTCTTCACCCCTCTTCCCTCTTTCTGCACCTCTGTTGCTTCTTTCTGCACCTCTCTTGCTTCTTTCTGTACCCCTTGTGCCTCTTTCTGCACCCCTCTTCCCTCTTTTTGCACCCCTCTTGCCTCTTTCTGCACCCCTGTTCCTTCTTTCTGCTCTTCTTTTGTTTCTTTCTGCACCTCTCTTGGTTCTTTCTGCACCCTTCTCACCACTTTCTCGACCCCTGTTCCCCCTTTTTACATATCTGTTGCTTCTTTCTGCACTTTCCTTGCTTCTTTCTGCACCTCGGTTCCTTCTTTCTGCAACCCTTGTGCCTCTTTCTGCACCCCTCTTTCTGCTCCCCTCTTCCCTCTTTCTGCACCTCTGTTCCTTCTTTCTGCATTTCTTTTGTTTCTTTCTGCAACTCTCTTGCCTCTTTCTGTATCCCTCTTGCCTCTTTCTCCTCCCCACTTCCTCCTTTCTGCATCTCTGTTGCTTCTTTCTGCACCTGTCTTGCTTCTTTCCGCACCCCTCGTGCCTCTTTCTGCACCCCTATTCCCTCTTTATACACTCCTCTTGCCTCTTTCTGTACCTCTGTTGCTTCTTTCTGCACTTCTTTTGTTTCTTTCTGCACCTCTCTTCCTTCTTTCTGCATCCCTCTAGTCTCTTTCTCCACCCCTCCTCCCTGTTCTGCATCTCTGTTGCTACTTTCTGCACTTCTCTTGCCTCTTTCTGCACCTCTGTCCCTTCTTTCTGCAACCCTTGTGCTTTTTTCTGCACTCCTCTTGCCTCTTTCTGCTCCCCTCTTGTCTCTTTCTGCACCTCTGTTGCTTCTTTCTGCACTTCTTTTGTTTCTTTCTGCACCTTTCTTGCTTCTTTCTGCACCCCTTGTGCCTCTTTTTGTACCCCCTTCCCTCTTTTTGCACTCCACTTGCCTCTTTCTGCACCTCTGTTCCTTCTTTCTGCACTTCTTTTGTTTCTTTCAGCACCTCTCTTGCTTCTTTCTGCATCCCTCTTGCTTCTTCATACACCCCTCGTGCCTCTTTCACACCCCTCGTGCCTCTTTATGCACCCCTCTTCCCTCTTTCTGCACTCCTCTTGCCTCTTTCTGCACCTTTGTTGCTTCTTTCTGCACCCTTATTTCCTATTTCTGTACCTCTCTTGCCTCTTTCTGCACCCCTGTTCCCTTTTTCTGCATCTCTCTTGCCTGTTTATGCAACTCTCTTGCCTCTTTCTGCAGTTCTCTTGCCTCCTTCTGCACCTGTCTTGCTTCTTTCTGCACCCCTGTTGTCTCTTTCTGAACTCGTATTCCCTCTTTCTGCACTTTTCTTGCTTCTTTCTACACCTCTGTTGCTACTTTGAGCAATTCTCTTGCCTCTTTCTGCACTTCTCTTGCCTGTTTCTGCACCTCTATTGCCTCTTTCTGCACTTGTCTTTCCTCTTTCTGCACCTCTCTTGCTTCTTTATGCACTGCTCTTGCTTCTTTCTGTACCTCTCTTGCTTCTTTCTGCATCTCTCTTGCTTCTTTCTGCACCCTTCTTCCCTTTTTTGCATCCCTGTTGCCTCTTTCTGCTGTTCTCTTGCCATTTTCTGCACCTCTCTTCCCTCTTTCTGCACCTCACTTGTCTCTTTCTGCACCTCTCTTGCTTCTTTTCACACCTCTGTTGCTTCTTTCAGCAATTCTCTTGCCTCTTTCTGCACTTCTTTTGCTTGTTTCTGCACCTCTCTTGCCTCTTTCTGCACCCCTGTTGCCTCTTTCTACACCTCACTTGCTTCTTTCTGCACCCCTCTTGCTTCTTTCTGCACCCCTCTTTTCTCTTTCTGCAGCTCTCTTGCCTCTTTCTGCACCCCTGTTCCTTCTTTCTGCACCTTTCCTGCCTGTTTCTGCACCTCTCTTGCCTCTTTCTGTACCTCTGTTGGTTCTTTATGCACTTTTATTGCTCTTTCTGCACCCTTCGTGCCTCTTTTAGCTCCTCTGTTGCTTATTTCTGCACTTCTCTTTCTTCTTTCTGCACCCCTCCTGCCTCTTTATGTACCTCTCTTGCCTCTTTGTGCACCTCTACTACCTTTTTCTGCTCCCCTCTAGCTTCTTTTCGCACCTCTGTTGGTTCTTTCTGCACTGCTATTGCTTCTTTCTGCACCTCACTTGCCTCTTTCTGTACTTCTCTTGCTTCTTTCTACACCTCTGTTGCTTCTTTCAGCAATTCTCTTGCCTCTTTCTGCACGTCTCTTCCTTCTTTCTGCACCCCTCCTGCCTCTTTCTGTACCTCTCCTGCCTCTTTGTGAACCTCACCTACCTCTTCCTGCACTCCTCTTGCCTCTTTTTGCACCTCTGTTGGTTCATTCTGCACCTCTCATGCCTCTTTCTGCACCCCTGTTCCCTCTTTCTGCACCTTTCCTGCCTGTTTCTGCACCTCTCTTGCCTCTTTCAGCACCTCTGTTGCTTCTTTATGCACTTCTCTTCCTTCTTTCTGCACCCCTCCTGCCTCTTTCTATACCTCTCTTGCCTCTTTGTGCACCTCTGCTACCTTTTTCTGCACCCCTCTTGCCTCTTTTTGCACTTCTGTTGGTTCTTTCTGCACTGCTCTTGCTTCTTTCTGCACCTCACTTGCCCCTTTGTGCACCTCGCTTGCCTGTTTCTGCAATTCACTTGCTTCTTTCTGCACCTCTCTTGCCTCTTTCAGCACCTCTGTTGCTTCTTTCTGCACTTCTACTTCCTCTTTCTGCACCTCTGAGTTAGAGGTAGTTTTAATCCCCCTGCCCTATTATGTACTAGGGCCTTACAGGGGAGGTCATGCCAATCACAGGGCTACCCCAACCCATAGTGTACCCTAGTGTATGTATATGTTTTCACTGTATTCTAAGTGTCTTTCAGCATAGCACTGGCTCCAGGCCTGGCTAGTCAGAGTCAGTTACCACCAGTACCAGTCAGCAAAATGTTGGGGACACAGGATGACTTTGCAACAAGGCCTCTTTCTGCACCTCTGTTGGTTCTTTCTGCATATCTCTTGCTTCTTTCTGCACTTTTCTTCGTCTTTCTGGACTTCTGTTGCCTCTTTCTGCATTTCTCTTGCTTCTTTCTGCGCCTTTCTTCCTCTATATGCACATGTCCTACCTCTGTAGGCATAGTTAGAAATTAGCATTTAAAAAACCTTTGAAATTTACTGCAAAAATCCATAGGTTTCAGGGACGTTATAGTTAGAAATTAGCATTTAAAAAACCTTTGAAATTCACTGGAAAAAACGTTGTTTTCAGTGATGTTATAGTTAGTTGGACATTTTATTCGTACAAAACCAGAGAAATTCGGCTGTTATAGTTAGTTGAGCTAACTATAACTCGCGCCCCCGCAATGCACTGCTGATGACATCACATATTACATCACTCATGACATGGTGAGTGACATCACTGATGACATCTCAAATGACATCACTGATGACATCATCCAGTGACTGTGCGTTTCTGTAAAGTTTAAATATGTTTTATATAGATATATGCCAAGGTGTATTGAAGAATGAGTGGGTGTATAAGTGTCTGAATGGAGGATTTAGTATGTGCGTGACTGACTGTATAAGTGAGTGATTAAACATGTCTTACTGAATGCATGGGTTAGTGCCTAATCTGTGTGAATGTCTGTATCAGTCTGTCAGTTGGTGTGTAAGCAGCTGCATGAGATACGTTTTTAACAGTTTTTTAAAAACCACAGGATCTTTGATGTTGCAAAGCGCAAACGGAAGGGCATTCCATGCCTGAGCAGCCATAACGGCCAGGAAACAGCCACCAAGCCTGTGCCGGAAGACGCGGGGCCCTTTCGCCAGAAGAAGAGCAGAGGAGCGTAACTGTCTCCCTGGGACGTAAAAAGAGAAACGCTTCCGCAGATAAGCTGGCCCAAGACCATGCAGGGCACGATGGGCGATGGCAAGAGATTTGAATTTCACCCGGGCCGCGATGGGAAGCCAGTGAAGAGAACGAAGATGACCTCGCACACTGCTTCTTAAGGGGATCTCTAAAAGGAGCCAAGCCGCCGCATTTTGCACCACCTGGAGTTTATTCAGGGAGTACGCCGGGATCCCCACATAAAGAGCATTAGCATAGTCCAGGCGGGAAAGAATGAGTGCGCGGACAACAGTCTCTTTCGCCGGCCGTGGGAGAAGAGGGAGAAATCTTCTTAAAATTTTGAGGATACCAAAACAGCTCCCTGAAAGTCTCTTGACTTGGGTGGAGAAAGATAAATTATCCTCAAACCAAACTCCCAAATTCTTTGCGGTACTACCGCTAGAAGACGGTGGCGGGAACTCAGATGGCCAGATCGAGTCTCTGAAGCCAAGGGAGAAATTCACTGATGACCTTTGGAGACTCTAAAGCTGTAAACTCTGCTAATTCTCTTCTGTGATTGATTTAGACTTCTGCATCTTATTTGTGGTGGTTAGATCAGGCTGCAATGACCTCAGACATTGGTGTACATAACATAGCTCTGACAGAGCTGAATCTATGCCAGATTTTTAGGATAACCATAGGGCCCAGTTTACAAGTCAGGGGGAGAGGAATTAACGCCTGGTCATTCTGCTCCATGTAATCATGACTGGGTTGGTGTTCCTGCGGGAAACAACCTTTACTACGCGGTTTTTACACCGCAATACAATCACAACGCTGTCGTTACAATGACCGCGTTGTTACCACGCAGTGCCATTACAACGCAAGTCGTTACAACGAATTGCACTAGATGGCGCTCTAGACTAAGAAATAGTATGATTTACTATTCCAACACCTTTCCTAGTGTTGCACACACTGGAGTTGGAATAGTAAATCATACTATTCCTAAGTCCAGCACGCCATCTGGTGCAAGTCATTGTAACGACTTGCATTGTAATGGCACTGCGTGGTAATAACGCGGTCCTTGTAACGACCGCGTTGTGATTGTATTGCGGTGTAAAAACCGCGTAGTAAAAGTATATATTTGTTCCGGCACCTTTATTTCTAAGGCGTTGGAACACCAGACCCAATTTTAATATGTAATATTGGTGCACAGTAAAATCGCCTGATGTTTTTGTTGCAGCAGCAGCTAAGCCTCTTTCCCCTTTTTTTTTTACTGGTTGCTGGAGCATAATAGGCTCCCCACAAACTAAATTTACCCTTCCTTTCCCTTCTTCAACGCCCCCTGCCTCGCCCTCACCTCACCAGAGGTCCCCACATATATTTGCCATCTGCTCAGACCAGGTGGTAAAGGTATGTGTTAACCCCCATGGAATTTGGAATTTCATATGGTTTATGACTGGAAAAAATGGTCCCACATAATAATTCTGCATGCCGTTGGGTTCAACTCATAATTAAATTTACTAGGGTCGATTTACCACACGAGTACCAATGCTTAATTTTAGCCAGTAGTTTCACTCATTTTTAGAGACTGAAACGTATTTTTCCTCATCAGACTTTGCTCCAGAGCAAGAGAGAAAACAACATAAAAGGGGAAAGAAGGAGAAAGATGGAAAAACACTGACACAGGGAGAAGGGTTGGAGGTAAAAGAACCTACACGAGGGACAGGGAATATCAAGTGGTGCATGAAAGAGTCACAAGGTGGAATCAGGATCACCCAGTCTTGGTGTTTGCCATCCCCGCCATAGGGCAGCACTGGCTGCTGTCTTCTGAGTAAACTTTGGGCACCCGAACTTATAATTTTTCAAATTATGTACTGACGAAAACAGAAAGCTTGCATTTAAATTTACAGTTTCCTCAGTGTCATCTAACGTGTAAGCAAGGCCAGAGTGTGGAAGTGAGTTCCACTGATATTAATTACACATACACTTTACCTTATGTGGAGATCCAGTAACTCTGGTATGATTCTGCCTTTTTAGTCCTACGTTGTACATAGGAAAAACGGTGTTAAATTTCAATAGAATATCACAATACAATTCACTAACAATAGTGGAACCTTCATTTATTCACAATTTCAAATTGTCTTACAGGTGCAACTGCAGGGCTATTTAAAACCAGTCA
Source organism: Calotriton arnoldi (assembly GCA_963921515.1). NCBI lineage: Eukaryota > Metazoa > Chordata > Amphibia > Caudata > Salamandridae > Calotriton > Calotriton arnoldi. The sequence continues at coordinate 98,579 of CAWUFW010015768.1, read as the reverse complement.
TCTGATAAATGCTCTCGTGCAGCCTTCACTTCCGGTCCTGATCACCAATATCTTGTTCACCTAGGAATTCTGGTCTGCCAATCCCACTTTACAGGGCTGACATAATTTACATTTATTGTTATTCTATGCTCTCTTAAAGAATATTTTCGTACAAAAATAACCTCTTTAAACAAACAACAGACTCTGTATGCAGGTAAAATATAGCCAATCGGTAAAGATTGAATTGTTTTGATCGTCGTTTCCCATTTCTGTTCAGTTCAGGCAGTCATTACAAACAACAAATCTGTGCAGTTAAATGCACCGCTCAAGGGTCATTATTTACAAGTGACTAAAATAAGCAATTTCTCGTTGCTGATGAAAACAAGTGTATACAAGCCCCACAGTTGGCTGAGTGATTAATATGGTGCCTGGGAGCAAATGCTTCAGTGGTGAATTATCGTTAGGGCCCAACAGGGTCTCACATTTCACAGTGTAGAGCAACAGTTCTCAGTAAAATCAAAGACATGGTGAAAGAATGAATGCATATCTCAATTTTTGACCTAGATTCCCTTTATAGGTGTTCTTTGATTGATTCAGGGTAAAGCAATTTCTTCTGAAATTTCAGAATTATGCATTTCGGAGAGTCTTCGGTTGTGATTTGTGTGGTGGAGATTGCTGTAAGGTTTTTAGTTAGAACTGCCAAACATTCTGTACTGTGCATAGATTTAACTCAGTGAACCTCAACAACTGTTGTTAGTCTATGGGGTTGTGATGTGACATTCTTTCAGGTAGAATGTCAAGAACTAGATACAAAGTTTTTGAAAAAATACAATTTGTAATCAAGCAGTTATGCTTCAAAGTGGCATGTCTTTCAGCACAGCTCTTTCACTGAGTTGGTGTAATCTCACTCGATGAGTTTCTTGTTTCATCATGTTCCTCGTACTACCTCTTGATCTAACATGCAGAAGTACCTACCTAGGTCTGTATTACCTTAAGGGCGCACTTTCCCTGTTTGCGCCATGGTGTACCTTAACACAGGTGCAAACAGGGAATGTGCACTCTATTATGGGTAATGTTCTGCCCTCAGGGAAACCGCAAACTCACGCTTTCCTGGGGACAGTGTATTCAAGTGAAATACGAAGCTGCTGCTTCAAAACTGCTCTGTGTTTCACAGTTCAGGATGCACCCACCTGCACTTTCAAGAGGGATTGCAGATCCCCTTGCAGGCGGGTGCAGTGATTGACTGTTCCTGCCAGCAAGGAAATGTCAGGGGGGTCCATGGTGCCCCATTACTCCCCTCCAGTGGTCTGCCTTTAGGAGGTGCACTAAAAGTGTGGCACCTTTTTGTGACGCACTTTCAGGCCACCTCTTAAAGGCATGTTTGCCTCTGCACCCGCGTCCATAATATTGCATGGATGCAGAGGCAAAGTGAATCTCTCATTTGCATGGGATGACGCCCCCATGCAAATGAGAAAAAGCCCTCTGATGATAGCACTACATGAACCAGTGCTTTCAGTATTACCGAAGGGGCCACACAAGCATCTGCGCCCCCTTCTGTAATACCAAAGCCCCCAGGACACTTTCTGTAATAACGCTCCTGGAGTCAAATGATGAGGTAGATTCCCTGTGCTGATGAAATCTCAAATTATATAATTGAGGACATCACTGATGCCTGCAGCCAGGCCCTGTGCCCAACCTCTCTCTGCACACAAGCGGAGGCCATGGCCAGCATGGGGTTGGTCATCAGGCCTGTGCCCAAACCCTGGGCAAATGGCCAACCCCCTGCCATGCACAGCCTTTGGCCAATCCTGGGGTAGGGTAGGTGGGGTGGGATATGGTTGGCTTCAGGGCCTGCACCCAATTGCTGCAAGCAGCCAATTTCCCATTGCACAGCGTGGTATTGGTAGCAAGACCTGGCCTGCAGCCAAATGCCTGCAGGCGGTCAACCCCCTGTCATGCAGAATGGGGTTGGCCGTAGAACTTGGCTTGCGCCCAACCCTTCATGGACATCCAAACCCCCCACATTCGGACAGACCCCTACAGCCCCCCTCCCCATATCTTTCTAATTGGTTTTTTTATTAAATAATGAAAACAATTTATTCCCTCTCAAGTTCTCACAGTACTGGGGGTGCTGCAGGAGTTCTGTGTAAACACATGGAATCCATGCTAGGTCCCATACATATCTTTTTAAATATTTCCCACCCCTGGGGTTGCCCCCAGAAGTGCCAGGGGATCAGGGCATCCCTACCCTGCCCCCGTATATCTTATTTGTTTACTAAACCCAGGACACAGGGACAAAAACTTTGAGTCCTATAATGCAGCAGCAACATTTTATTCCAAAGGCCTTGCATGCCATGGCTGCAGCTAGTCTCTTAGCTAAACCCCATGTGGATGGCCAACACCCTGCCATTCACAGCCTTCGGTCATGGGCTGCATGGGGTTGGCCACAGGGCCTGCACACAACCCCTATGGGTGGCCTACTCCAGCCGCACACAGCTGAAGGCTGAGTTGTGCTGGGAGAGTGGCCGCAAGACCTGGCCTGCAGGTAAGCCCTGCATCCAACCCCCTGCAGGAGGCCAAAACCACTTGCCATGCACAGCTGAAGGCCATGTTCAGCATGGGGTTGGACACAGGGCCTGGTCTGTGGCTAGACCCAATGCCCAACCCACCACACATGAGCAACCCCTGCCGTGAATGGCCTTTGGTCATGCTTGGCATGGGGTTGGCAGCAGCGCATGCACCCAATCCCCCTCAGGTTGCCAAACCATCAACCGAAGCTGTGCGTGGCATGGGATTGACCACAGGGCCTGGCCTCTGGCCAGACCCAGCGCCCAACCTCCACGGGTGGACAACCCGCCACTGTGCAGCATGAAGTCTGCATAGTCTGAGACATCTAAGGAGTGTTGATTGATGGCCCTTTGGCCATGTTGTAAAGTTTATAAAGGAATGGGCTAGAAAACTTTCAGAGAAAGAATTTAGGAATGAGAGCAGATTGCTCAAGATCCGTGATTGAGTAAAACGTTTATGAATCCAAATCAGGACTTTGAGTTGATCTCCTCTTTTTTAAAAATAGGCAGAGATACCCATAAATGTCTGGAAAGATCCTTGAAGCAATGCCAAGATAGGCTTGTACTAATGCAGTAGACGCCTCTGAATGACCATGTTTCACCAACACTGAGAGTAAAATAAGGGTTTCTCTGCAATTGGAAACCTCCCAGCACCCCAAAAATGCCTGAGAAGCTCCCTGGCCCACCCTTGATTTTATTTAGCTGGCATACTGTGATTAAAACATAGCATCTACAAATGTAATTCATCTACAAAAGAAGAATCAGTGCATTTCTCACAGGTTAGTGCTGATGATACAGCAATATGAAATCAGGCCACACAGGGAAATGTATTATCAGAGCAGATGAGATGTAAACAGTGCATTTTAGATAAAAGACAAGACTCCCATTGGATCAGAAGTGTCCTATGTAGGTCTGGAAGGTTAGATTTTCAGGCAAACTAATAATTATTGTAATGCTTTACTGTATTTTTTCACATTAGGTAATCCTGAAGCCATCCAGCCTTTCTGGACCTAAGCTAGATGGATCTGATGTAAATTGTTTATACTCCAAGAAATCAAACAGGTTAATGGTTATGTTTATCTCAGGATCACATCCAAAAGCTTACTTCAGTGGTGTGCACATATGAAACAATGAGCACTAAACACAGCAGTCCCTAAATGTGTGGCTACATTTCACTACAAATTTAGAGGAGAGATTCTGAATCAATGTTTGAGACTATTCAGCATTAAGACAATTTCAATCATGATGTATCTCTCTGTGGTATGGACTGGAAATTGCTCCATTGGTTAGTGACGTGAGAGTTGAAACTCAATTTATTTCAGTTGAGGCCAGCAAAATAGTAGCCACAACTTTATATTCTTTGAAATGTTTTTCCTAACATTCCCCCGATTCCACAGCCTAAACTAGTCTCGGCCAAACCATCCCTCTATCGGGCATGAAACAAAATAGACACAGACAACGTCACCCAGCAACTGGTCCACTCATAGCCCAGCTTTTCCACTGATGGCGGAACAAGCACCATCTGACTATGGCAATTGACTAAATTCAGCCTTTACTAATCTAGCCCATTACAAATCCTCCTCTGCTCACAGGAGCAAACCTTTGGCACCTTGGTTCACTGAGGCTCTTAGGAAAGAAAAACAAAACTGCAGTAGGCCGGAAAGGCTCTGGCGGGCCCACTATGACAAACTGGATAAAGATTCATACAGAGCGGCATTATCCACTTATGAACTTCTATTGAAGAAAGAGAAATGCAACTATTTTGCACAACAAATTGAGGAAGCTAAAAACTCAACTAGGGAGCTCTTCCAAGTTATTTCCAAACTCGCTAAACCTCTATGCAGTAAGTCGGCAAACTCCAACCAAACCTTCTGTGCTATACTGGCCTCCTGTTTCAGGAATAAAGTCAATATAATCTACTCAGGTTGAAAAATATGATGGCTGAATTTAATCTGATTGATACTTGGCGCAGTAAGATGGGGAGAGCCAGGGATTTTACTTTTTACAGTAAAAAGTATGGGCATCACTCTCGCATTGATTATTTTCTGGTGGATCAGGAGTTATATGCAGAGGTGGAGGCGGTAGCACATGTTCCCGCAGTTCTTTCAGACCATTCTCCTGTGGTCCTGACCCTAAGATACCACCAGAAAATGGGACAGAGAAGGTGGACGTTGGATAGGACTATTCTATTAGATGAGAAGGTGGTACTCAACCTAGCGGAAATGACTGTTGTCTTTTTTCTGTGCAATAAGGGCTCTGCAAAAGGGCAAATAATTTGGGATGCTTTTAAAGCGTATCTAAGGGCAATATTAAGCTCTATAATGGTTGGTAAGAGGCGTGCTGTGAAGCAGGAAGATGAGAAGCGAATTAGAGAGATCAAGGCCAGAGAATGTGATCTTCAGAAGGCCTCGATGGAGGGATCAGGTAGAGTCCCTGTGCTTTGTAGAGAATTGGAAGGGTTGCAGGCAGAATTTCAAGCACAGTTAGATAAAAGGATACAGGATAAATGGAAAGTGAGTAAGCTCCAGCATTTTTCGTATGGTGAAAAGTGCAGTTCATTGTTGGCTTGGAAGGCTAAAACTGATAGGGCCAGAAATTCAATACGGAATTTAATAAACGCAGTGACAGGGGAGATGTTGAACACCAATGCAGATATAAGTGGAGAAGCCAGGAGATATATGAGTAGCCTTTATAGAGAGGATATACAACCTAGGAAAGAATGTATAGAGGCTTGGCTAAAGAGGACGGAGCTTCCGCAATTAACAAATGAGCAAAAGAGGATTTTGGAGGGTGAGATTACGGAGGGGGAGATCAGGGTACAGTGCAGGAAAATGGCAGGCGGGAAGGCAGCCAGGCCAGATGGCCTCCCAGTTGAGATCTATACTCAAATCATAGACAAAGTGGCTCCGGTTTTGAAAGACATATTTAATGTAATATATATTGATGGGGAAACTGCTCCCAGTTCTTGGTCAGAGGCCACGGTAACTTTAATATTGAAACCGAATAAAGATCCATTGAGAGTTGACTCGTATAGACCAATATCGCTCTTGAACACAGATTATAAGATCTTTTCAGGGATAGTAGTTTCAAGAGTAGCACAGGTCATTAAGGGAGTTATACACTCAGATAAAAGAGGTTTTATTCTAGGGAGGCAGCTTAATGAGCTTACGTTCTTAATGATGGGGGTTATAGATATGGCGAAGGTCCAGAATTTGCCTTTGACTGTAGTAGCTGTAGATGAAGCTAAGGCCTTCGACCAAGTGAATAGGGCGTATCTTTGAGAGGCCCTAAGAAACTTTGGTTTTCCGCAGAACATCGTGAGGGCTGTGCAAAACCTATATTATCTCCCTAGGGCTAGGGTGTTGGTAAATGGAGAACTGTCAGATTGGTTTGATATCACCAGGGGCACGAGACAGGGTTGTCCCCTGTCTCCGCTCCTTTTTAATCTGTATATTGAGCCTTTTGCAAATTTGATCAGAGCAGATCCCACAATCTTCCCTTTTAAATCTTCTGGGTTAGTGGCAAAACTGTCTCTATATGCGGATGATCTGATTCTCTATACCACCAACCCCCAGGCTGCAATCCCCAGTCTAATGGCAAAGGCAGAGAGCTTTGGTTCGATTTCAGGGTACAAGGTGAACGCGGAAAAAAACGAAGTTATGGAATGGAACCAGGACAAGAGTAGTTGGGGGGTTTAATCTCAAATGCGCTATCTGGGTGTATTAATTACACAGAAACTTGAGGATGTTCCTAGAATAAACTGGAAAAAAGTTAGCCAGGAGATAGGGAGTTTGTTGATAAGATGGGCCAACTTACCTTTAAACATATATGGTCGTGTGAATCTCATTAAAATGATTGTCCTCCCCAAAATTACTTTCCTTTCCTTTTCAATTCCTTTCCTCTAATGTTTTGGAAGGAGGATATAGCCAAGCTCCAGGGGAAAATAGGTAGCTTCATTTGGGCTACAAAGGGAACTAGGATAGCTTGGAAAAAGTTGAGGAGGATGTTGGAGGCAGGGGGGCTTGGCTCTACCGGATCTGTTCGCATATTGTCACGCTTTTTACTTTAAGAACTTTTGCATGCTTGCTAATAAGACGGATAGGTCACCTATGAGTTTGCTTTTTGGGGCAATGTTAGCTGATGTTTGTCAAGGCCAGTGTCACTTCCTTTTTAAATATGGAGACCCAAAATACTTCAAAAAGGTGAGGTTGAAGATTCTGAAGTCTGCCTTAAGAACTTGGATGTTTTTTCAGAAAAGGTTGGGAGTCCCATATTACTCATCACAGGCTCCGATTTGGGAATCCTCGGGTACCCCCGATTGCTTGATGGACCAACTTAGTCAGCCCTTAAAATCTGGGGGGCTATGCTATTGGGCAGATCTTAAAATGGGATCAAGCTTAGTGAGTTGGGAAGTGTTAAGCAATTGTACCAAGGGGCAATTGACGAGATTTAAATACTACCAATTACGTTCTTGCGGAAGATGACCAGAGGCTTGATCAGGTGATGAGAACTGACCGATGGAAAAAGGAAGTCTCATTTTGGTATTGGGCCTTTGTGGAGGTGGATGATAAGATTGTCTCAGAAATCTCCAATCTATGGGTAGAAGAGTTTGGGGAAGGAGATTTGAAGCGAAGCTTGGCATGATTCCTTTTCCATTCTACGAGCAGTGGTGAAACCTACTTCACTTAAGCGTAACCATCTGTGTACTACCCTTAGAGTTTATTGGTCTTCAGCTAAGTTATCAAGGGTCACAGGCAACACACACGTCTGTCCAAGGTGTATGCCCACATCAGGAGATGACCAGCACTTGTTTCTGCAGTGTCCGAAGATTGTTCCCTATTGGGCATCGGTGTGTAACTGTCTTGAGGAAGTAACTTGCGAACAGATCAAGGTAAGCCCTCGACTTGTATTTTTTGGGCTTTATCAAGAAGGGGATGCGCGAACAAACACAGTCATCACTAAATTCATCTTCTATGTGATTTTGTTGGCGAGGCGGGAGATATGTAGGCTTTGGAAGTCCCCCATCCTTTGCTGAGTGCCTTAAAAGTATTATCTGTACGAGTCAGTCTGATATGGCCTGTGACCCTAGAAGTCTGGATAAGGTTTGGACATTTTTGGTGGATTGGAGAGAGAAGCCCAGCAGGTCCGACGATTAAGCCAAACATGCTGTCGGCCCTGGTTCTCCTGTGCTCTGGTTCCCTCGTGAAGGAGATGGAAGTGGAAACAGCAGTATTCTTGTGTGGAAATGCTCATTTTTCCCTCCTGGCATCTGAGGGATAAGAGTAATACCAGCAAGAGAGTTGGCAGAATGAGGACAAAATATATATATATATATATATATATATATATATATATATATATATATATATATATATATATATATATATATATATATATATATAATCTACTCTAACGTCAAGACCCCTAAAATATCAAATTCCACAGATGAAATCACGGAGATGCAGCCGGCCCAAGTAACCTTCAACAAATTCTCCCCTGTCACACTGGGTCTAGTTTCCAAAATGATCACAGCTTTCAAATCAGGCTCTCCTGCAGATCCCTGTCCCCCTCTATCCTGAAGCTGGTCCCTGACCTAACCGCCACTAACCTCACGGATATTTTTAACTCTATATTTAGTGCTGGTGCTGGAGATATGAAACAATCCAAAAATAAATTGAGAAAAGTGGCACGTTGACCAAAATCTGTTGGGAACATGGAAATTATTGAAGCAAGGTAGATTCAATACTTGAGGGGTAATTTTACATAGAGTGGTAGGTATCCACTCAGAGCCAACCAAGGTGAGCCTTCAGGAACTATACATTTGTGGGTAAATGCCAAAAACACTACATTAGGCTACTTTCTGCTGACAAAAGCAGGTCTTAATCCTCCTCAGAAAAAAACCATAGTAAAACTCTATGAGAGTACATCAGGATGTTATATTTGAAGTTAATGTATATAAGATGAAAGCACACCGAGGTTTAATTGATGTTAATGTATATAAGATCAAAAGTTAAAACTCCTGAGCAGTTCTATAACTACGCATTATTTCTCACTGTTCAGTGTTTTTGTGTGTTAACAGTGGTAATGGCTTCTGCAGAGGGTGTTAACTGTTAATAGCGGCCCTGCAATTATTGGACTGAGCCAAAGATAAGGGTCAGTAATTAAGGGTAAGGCATTTAGCAGCTGTTATTAACTAGCAGCATGTGGGGAATAAGGCTGTTAGCACCTGCCCTCTCCCCGTATCTCACAAACACAGACAGTAAACACACCAGTTGAGTCTGATTTTTCTATATCCATGCTTGTGCCATCACTAAAATTAGAATGCAGCCAAAACAAAATAGTAAGTGCAAATGGTTTAACCATTGTGATTAAGTGAACTATGCTCAGCATTGAGTAGAGGGTACTAATAAGGTTGCAAAGTGACTTAGAGCAAAGGCAAAGAGCCTTTCTCAAAGTCCAAAGGGCCTGATTCACAAAGATCTTTGTAAGAGTAGTTGTGTCTTACTCCTGTCTTAGATGCATTTCCAGGAGTGTGATGTATTTACTCATATGAAAATCATTTTGTGATTCTAAATCATTTTTTCCCTTTGATAAATGTGTTTTACTGAATTGTTTACAATAATTTGTGCCTGATGTAGAGTTTGGTGGGTGTTTTACTCTATCACAAACATAAGGGATATCCCATCTGCCTTCTTACAAGTAAAGACCCTTTATCAGGGTGTGGTGGAACACAGTGTCAAAAGAGGTCGAGGAGGATCAGGGCAAGTGCTTCTCCCCAGTCTAGGAGGGTTCTGATGTCGTCAGTGGCTGCGATCACTGCAGTTCTTGTGCTGTGGTTCATGCAAACTCCAGATTGGGAAGTGTTCAGGAGATTGTTGTTCTCGAGGTATTCCGTGAGTTGGTGGTTGATGGTCTTTTTGAGGAGTTTGGTGGGAAAGGGGAGCAGGGAGATGGGCCGGTTAAGAGTAAAAAAGTTGTACAACTATATAGTTTCTCTTACTGTATCTTTGATGAGAAAACTGACAGTATCTGCAGAATTTGAAAGTAGTCTGAATCTTTCCTACTAATTTGCATCTGGAACATAGGTCACTGCATGTAGTGAGCCTACCCAGGGGCCAAAGAGGGAGAACACAGGAAAGAGTAAAAGCCAAGTGTTCAAGATGTTTTGACTCTGAGTTGGATGGCCTGGAAGATGGGAAATGTACTATGTTGTAGAACATGAGCCTTCCCTCTGATAAAAAAGGAACACATTAAGGAATCAAGCAGCAATATAGACTGCAATGATCCACAAGTTCAAGGAGAAAGTCTTTCCAGTTTCCTCAGAGCAGATGCTGTAACAAATCTGAGGATTTCGCTGGAACTCAACCTGGCAGGAGCTAGCAGACTGTAGGGCAGAACACAAAGAGGATAAGAGAGGTGGAGAGGGAAGGGGATGCCTAACTACGGTACAAAGAATGCCTAAGGTAAACCAACCAAGCAAAAAACAAATGTGGAGTAAATGAAAGAGCTGGGTTCTAACTGATGTTGACAAGTTAAATGCCAATACAGCATGCATCATTTCCTGAAACGTGCTTATTGTGTCTGGCTTCCTCTCATACTGTCCATGTCTAGAACAACCCATAAGTGACACTACATAGCAACTGGAGCCGTTTCTTGTTGCCACCACTTGCCCCCATTCACCTTGCCTGCAGCGCCCGTCCGCGGCCGGATGAAGCTGGGCTGGGCTGACCCTCTTGGTTGGTCACTTTGCACCAGAGGCAATCAACTGGAAAGTAGCAGAGAGTTTTCATATAAGGGAGGCGGGTCCCCCACGGGCCAAGTAAGAGGAAGCCCAGGACTGTGGTAAGCAGCTCGGAGAGCACTTGTTGACTGAATAACATTTGTATGTGTGGATGCTATAGACTCTCTAGAGCCCGAAAGGTACTTGGGGGCTCTAGTACAGCTTAGTTCAATCATCATGGATCATGGGCAAGAAAAAAAGCAACTTCTTCGGATCAATTGTCAAATAACAAAAGGGCCACCATTGACTCTTATCTAGCTAAAGCGGTGGGGGCAATCACACAGGAGATCGACAAAGCGGAGAGGAGATTGTCTATGTGTCTTACGGGCCCTTCAGTGCCTGTACTAGCCCCGGTAGACTCAGTAGAAGTAACTAACACTAGCCCACCGGTTAACGGGATGGATAGCATACCGGCGAATCAGGTACAAGTGTCTTATCTCTCCCCACTGTGGGCGAGGGTCAAGGGACTTCCCAAATTTTGGACAATAAGGGTTCAGAGGAAGAGGTGTCACCAGTTCCCAAGAGACCACGCAAAGCGAAAAAGAAAAACGAGCCTACAAGGAAAATGGAGGCACCAAAACCCCTGTTTAGCCGGATTGACTTGGAGGACTTTTGGAACACGCTGAGGGGTACAATCACGAACATGATGACCGACCTATTTTCGAAGCTCTGGGACTAGTTGGAAAAAGGGCTTTCAAACTCCAGAGAGACACTGGGGAAAGTGGAGAGTATGCTGAAAATTATCTCTAATGCCCCGCCCCAGAGTAGGGCCCATTCACAGGTAGCGTGCCCTAGTTTGCGAGGGCAATGTGAGCCAGGAAACTATCCACCAAACTCGAACAGGTCCCGGGGGACCGGGCCCTGAAGTGGACCGGGGGATCAGGTGATAGAGACGACCAACAGGCTTAATTCCCATATACAGGGTGATGAAGGAAGTGGTAGGGGTCCGAGAGACAGACATTCTCCATCACATGTGCAGGTACAAGGGGGGGCAAGTTCCAAGAACACTTATAGAACAGGGTTGCCTGTGATTGATCTCCCCCCGGCCTGTTGCCCCCAATACCATAGTTTTGGTAGGGGTGCACAGTTTGGGAGTGGGTACGGAAGAGTCCACAGATAATCTCATCAACAAAGTGTCCCATTGGCTAGGGAAATATAGTAGATTTAATATAGGGGACCATCCTCATATTCTGATGGCAAGAAGGGCCTCTTGGATTGGGAAATCAAGAAAGTCCTTTAATGGTGACGTTGTGATCGTTACCTTCAGATTCCCAGATCTAGCCCACAATATATTGAGACATTCGGCTGAGTTCCCTTTTTATGCCTCAGATATTAAACCTCTCCCACTAGGTTTTTTTTACAGGCCAGGTTCTATTGCCAGAGGAGCCAGTAATGGTAGTCAGACAGAGGGAGGCGTTTTCATTGACGAGGGGAGGGTTGGGTGTTCAGACACTTATGTCCCTCTGTCGGATCTTAATGACCTGGATTGACAGGGGGCGGGCATAGAATACAGCCTAGTACAGTCAATAGCGACTGACCCTCAAATTCAGACAGCTATGCCCTCGGGGGAACGGCAGAGAGAGAGTGTAGACCCTCCCATAAGTTACCCTAACCAGAATCACCAAACAGGAATCCAAGGTGACAAGATAATATCTGCCAGGTTACCCAGTTCCCAGGGAGGGCGCGGGATTAATCTGATCTCCTGGAATGTGGCAGGGCTTGGCGCAAAATTCGAGGATGAAAGATGGATTCAAACCATATCCGAGCATAAGATCATTTGCCTACAAGAGACCTGGGAGGTGGAAAACATATTTGTTTTGGAGAGTTATAAGTCATTCTTCCTCCCAGCGGTAGGATCGAGACATGGGCGAGCTAAGGGTGGTTAAATTATCTTTATTGACCTTGAACTGTGTGGGTCAGTGAAACAACTAAACTGGAACTCGACAGTGGCGTTAGGTTTAAAATTGGTAGTAGGTAGAACAAAAAGACTCACAATAATTAATTTCTACAATGCCAAAAATAGGAATTCGAGTTCGTCTAGTGTGAAGGAGTTAGCCAGGCTCTTAGATCAGCTGCAGGGGGACGATTTTTCACTGGGCAATCTGATTGTGCTAGGGGATTTTAATTGACATTTATGTCCACATATTGGGCAAAACATTGGGGTTACTTCCCCATGTTTGAAAGCAGAAGAATGGCACATGGAGCACTCTGTGGAGGGTCAGGAATTAAATGCTCTTCTAAACATCTACGACCTAATGTTTACGCTCCAAAAGGCAGTAACACCACCCAATAGTCTTTATCTGCCCACCTATAAAGGTAGGGGCTGTGCGTCCACCATTGATTTTATTTTTGTGTCATTAGCGCTGACTTATATCATAACATCTTTCAGGACTATAGAAAGTCCTTTCGGTGATCATAACCCTCTGGCTCTGGGGATGCAGACACAGTAGCCGAAAATAGCCAATTGCAGCAGGGTGGGAGGGACATTAAAGCCAACAGACCAGGGGAGGCGCCTGCAATGGTCACAGGTTGATAGTAATGCTTTTTATCTATCCCTTTTCAGAAAGAGGCAACAGGAGATTCTGCAGTTCCTAGATATCTCACCCTCAGAGGATGATGTACTCAGATCTTTTGACACCATAGCAAAGTCAGTGAGAATACTCCTAACTGTCCCAGTAGTCACTTCTCAACCAGATAGCCCAAGGTGGTTTGACAGGGAATGCTTCCAAGCACTGAGGTCCCTTAAAGCGGCTTTGAAAGAGACCCCCCGGTAGTAGATCTAAGGTAGCTAACTGTCGTAGCATTTCTAAAAATGTTTTAAAGGAACGGAGGTCTACCCTACAAAAACAGGCTTGGGACGAACTGGTCGAGGCCAGTCATCTGAAAGATAGTTCCTTATTTTGGAGTGTTATTCATAGACCTTGTTTCTCCAATCCTGAAAAACCATCTATATGTCACCACATCACACAAGATCAATGGAAGAGTTACTTCCAGTCAGTCTATAATTATGGGGAGGAAGCTGATTGTAATAATGCCTGGGAGCCTCTCCCATGTGATTCTTATATCGAATTTCAGCTACACGAGGTAATAACAGGTATAGAGGGATTGACCAATAACAAGGCGCCGGGCCCAGATGGGATTCCTCCAGACCTGTTTAAAAGTAACATTGAGGTGTGGGCCCCTATTTTAACCAGGGTTTTGAATGCAGCGGTGTCAACGGTCATGCCCCAGTCTTGGTCAACAGCCACTATCGTCCCTATCTACAATAAGGGGGACAGGGATAATCTCAACTGCTATAGACCAATTTCATTGATAGACTCGACCGTTAAGGTCATGGGGCGGGTCATACGCAACAGGCTAGTGGAATGGGCAGATAAAAATCAAGTTATCTCGGAGGTCCAATATGGCTTCCGAGCAGGCAAATCCTCAGTGAATAAGTGCCTGAACCTCTACCTAGTGATAGCTAAATACACAATCGCTAAAGCGGGATCCATTTATTTAGGTTTTATGGATCTCACTGCAGCGTTTGACAGGGTGAACCGTAGTAAACTATGGGCCCTGTTAGATGGCTTGGGAGTAAAGCGATCAATAATAAATGCCTTGATGTCTTTATATGGCCATACCTCAGCTGCGGTATGTTTTACTCAAGAGGGAGATCTTACCGATAGTTTTAAATGCTCAAGAGGGGTGTGGCAAAGCTGTATTCTTGCCCCTTTTTTATTTACCCTGTATATTAATGGGCTGGAATCTGCCATGATATGTCTGCATGTCGATACCCCGAGACAAGGTACTAGACCGGTACCAGTTCTGCTTTATGCAGATGACGCCGTGCTCATAGCACGTACCCCAAAAGCATTGCAAATTTTAATTGATGGATTTGTCTCCTTTATGAAGAGACTGGAATTGTCTCCCAATTAGGCGAAGTCGTTTGTGATGGAAGTGGGCTGTTGAGGGAAGAGTAACACATTTTACAAGGCAGGCTCTCATAGTATAGACAAAGTCCCAGCTTTTAAATATCTTGGGGTTTCATTTGATGCCAAATTAAACTGGAATGCCCTGAAAGAAGAGAAGGTGATGGATTCGAAGAAATCAATGGGTGCTATAGCGAACTTTGCATACAGATTAGGTACATGGTCACCTGGGGTGATTTTAAAATTATACCAATCAATTTGCAATTCTAAAGCTGTGTATGGGAGTGAAATTTGGGGCTATAAGGGTGTGGGGGAGTTACAGATGATGCACAATAAATACATGAGACGGCTATTAAAGGTCCCTCAAGGTACCCCCGCCTATTCAGTCCACGAAGAACTTGGGGTGAGGCATGTGTCGAATTTAGTTGCAGTTAAGCCTCTGCACTGTTGGTTGAATATTTGGGCCAAGGAGGAGGCCTCCCTTAATCATGAGATAATCTTGGATTGCCTATCATTGGAGCACGCCCTTAAAATACTGTGGCCAAGATATATTAAAGAAACACTCTGTAGCCTTGGAAGATCAGATATGTTTACAAATTTTAGATCAGTGAAGAAAGGCGATAAAAAACGAATCAATGATCTTTATTTTAAAAAGGTTAGCGTGGAACAAGAAGAAAAGGAATCGCTAAAACCGACGGTTAGAGCTCATGCCTTAGTGAAATCAGTGCAAGGAATAGAACACTATCTTACTATTTTAACCAGTGCTTATGATCGTTTTTTAATTACCCTTTTAGATTTAATATGTTCCATCAGTTAGTGGCCTTCCCTATCGGATTCATAGCGCGAACTGAAGATAGAGGACCTTGTGGCTGCGACAATAGGTCTCCACAGGTTATTTTACATTTCGTCTTTTTATGCAAATATTTTACGCATCCCCGGCGACTGTATCTTAAACCATTTTTAAAAGACATGGGTATTAGACAGGCTCGAATTGCGCTTTTGCACATGCAACTTTTGCAGAATGAACGCACTTTAATTGTGGTTACACACTTTTTAAGAGAAATGGTGAGATCCAGGAAATATAGGAATGATTAAGATAGAGGGATGTTTTCTGCGAATTAAGATATGTTTAAATAGGCTCTCAGAAAAACCAGTTAGCTCCGAGATCTATGTATAATTTAATGGCCCTGTAAGAGGAGTGCATATCGTTATGTTATTTTTGCAGTGGTGATAAAATGAATTAGCTCTTTTTATGACTCTGTTATTTTAATGTATTGTATCTTTTATAGCTGTATACTTTGCCGAATAAAGATTGTATTTATTGTACAAAGCAACATCAGGAATCGGAAGTGATAAGTATGCCTGTGGAGCTGTGGCATCCCTTTTATCCTGCTTCTACTGCCCAGCCCTCTAGAGATGTCATGGTGTGTATGTGAAACACTTCTTGGAATTTTCAACACAACTATCCATGTGCCATAATCTGGCACTGTCCGCAAGACTGAAGTGGGTCATAAAATGAGGGTCTCGGACAAAATCACAGACCTGGAAAAGTGGTAGAGAGCTTTGGAAGCAAATGAAAAACATAATATTTGAAATAGCAAGTCAATGAAAAGAGAGAAAGACATCCAAAAAACAGAAAAACAATAGCGACGGAGCTATGCAAGGACCATAACGTGGAAGGTTTTATGCTATTAAAACAAAGGCAAATTCCAAAGACGTACCCCAGTAACAACCAAACATCTGTAATATGAATTGGAATTGTAAAAATAGAGACTAATATGAAAGGAGAGTGGCCTCAAGGAAAGACATGCATGGCTTTGAAGGCGTAAAAGGAGTTGATAACACTAACACAAAATGTAAACAGATTAATACATATTGTCTTAAAAGTAGAGGCAAAGGAGAAAATATGGTCTCTGTTGAGTTTCACTCTGGTGAAGATAGCCTCAACTGTACTGCAGAGCATCTCTCAAAAGAAAAAAGTAGTAGTTGTGGGGGTAGTTTCACAACAAAGTGCAACCTTCATTAAAAAAAAAAAAAACAAGGGAGTGTGAGGGATGGCCACCAGTAGCAAGTATGAGGTGATTTGGGCATGGTATCGTCATAGGCATAGGCCAATTTCAAGAAACTATGATATTCTCATAGAGAAAGAGGCAAGGTGTGTGGGCTACCCCCTATAATAAGAAAGTATTAAATGTGCATTATTTTGAGTAATAACTATTTTGACTGACCTGACATGAATTTGTTCTTTTATTAATATGTCTGATCACCCTATGCATTCTCTCGTTATGCTGGCATGAGCTTGTCTATTATGATTTTGTGAATTTGTTGAATTTTAATTATCCACTTATTTTTATATTGTGTAACTGGTGTATCAGCCGAATAAAGTATTATTGATTGAACGATTCGTTTTTTTAATTACGCATTTTCAATGTGAACTGCTGTTCAGAACTTTCTGGTGTTTTGTGGGAATCGTGAAGATACACTCACTCACATGCTTAAAATTTACTAATGTCTTCAAATTGCTCTCCTTTGGCTCTTTATATGGTCGGGTGATTTGCCTGGCACACGGCTTTTGAAACGGTCGCATGCTTTATCGCCACATCCTTCTGTCTTTGATCAATTCTTGTTCACTGGAGGGATTTATTCAGGCTCGTTAATGCTGACAGTGGCGTTACCTACTTCTCTGCCTTTTCTGGGCAAACCCCGTCCTCTCTCTCATTGCTGCCATCCCCCGTGCCCCTCCCCCCCCCCCACTCCGCACTCCCCCTGACAGTCACAGCACGGGGATGGCCCGAGCCTGGGTGACAAACGACTTGCTGAGGTTGCTTGCCTGGTTACGGGAGACATTTGTATTCCTTTGCCATAATTGCGACTGTGCCACACTCATGGATGGTTTCATTATTTTGTTTCTTAAAGTCACATGAATTGATAATAGCATTAGCTTATGCCAGTGCATTAGCAATGGCTCATATAAATTGTAACGTTTATTTCTAATGTGTCTGCAAGTAGATACAACGATATTGATTCGCTCACCGACGCGCATATGCAAACCCGGCCTCTGCTTTGCTGCTATTGATTGAACGTCGTCGCACAATCTAGAAAAACACGAATTAATAAATAAAAATAATTAGGCCATTGCCTGCATTGGGTAACAATTTAGATGTCAGCTAAGAGCCTGGGGGCAATTCTAATGAATGTGTCTCGACAATGTTCAAAGGAAATTACTATCAGTATAAAGCACATTCATTGCTTTAGCAGCTGGGCTATATTTATATCTGTGTTACTTGTTCCTTGGCACTGGGCAATGTTTCAGCGGCAGAAACGCATTTAAAGTTAAAAATCTGAAAGTGTTATGAAATTGCATTAAGGTTGAAATTATGTTATTTATATGGTATTCATGCATTTTCTTTGTATAAAGGGTACATTACTAAATTCTAGTAGATGTAACTGTGGCATATGTGTGTGAAGCCAACGCAAGCGTGCATGTGCCATAGAAAATGTTGAGTCCGATGATGCCCTTGGAAATGACATTGCCCTTGGGTGATTTAGTGGGGGGCAGCTTAAAGAGCATGTCTCAGATGGAAGAGGACGAGCATTTTGGAAAAGGCAACATGAAGTTGCGAATTCCTGTTCTTCAGTAAGATACATTGGGGTCAATTTAAGTTAGCAAAATGGGTTTTAAACAGAAAATGGAGACATTGCTAAGGTTAGATCCTTGACTTGTATGAAAAGGATTGCTTAGTTATGCATTCACTAAACTGCACACAACTCAAAACGATTAGGTAAGGGTGATGGTTTCCATATACTTAAGGAGAGTAAATATTTAATATTCCATCATAAAAATACCGGGGCATATTAGCAAGACCGGCGATAAAATTATCGCCGTTTTAGCGTCAGGAAACTGCCGCTAAAACGGCGATAATGGGCTTGTTAATATGCGTTATAGAATTCCAATAGAAGCCCAGGTTAGATGTCCTGCACATCTAACCTGGGCTTCTATTGGAATTCTATAACGCATATTAGCAAGCCCATTATCGCCGTTTTAGCGTGCAGTTTCCTGCCGCTAAAACGGCGATAATTTTATCGCCGGTCTTGCTAATATGCCCCACCATCCTACAGATGCTGCTGAGAATGGGAAATTGGACTTTACTAATGGAAATATATTCAGCGCACTATGTTAACACAATCAGTTGAATTCGCAAAGGGACTAGAGTGCATGAAAAAACATAGGGGCATATTATCAACGGCCAGCGATAATTATCGCTGGCCGTGCTTAGCGATAGATTACTTATCGCTGGCTATCTCCGGAAATTATCGCCCTGGTAGCGCGTTATTAACAACACGCTTCTCCAGGGCGATAAAATTCCAGAGATAGCGAGGTTATCGCCGTTTTGCAGGGAACATCGCTGGTTTTCCAGCGATGTTCCCTGCAAACGGCGATACTCCTGCTGATACGACCCTGTGGTCGTATCAGAACAATCCACCCCCTATGTTAGGGATGGCTAAGTCGGGATAATAGCAGACGTTAGAATTTGGCGAAAACGGCCGTTTTCGCCAAAATCTAACGTCTGCTATCATCCTGTGGGCTGCCTTGTAAATATCGCGATGTGCACATCGGCGATATTTACAACGTAGCCCATCTGGGGTACGCCTAGTAACGCCCACTTTGCATCTCATTAGAGATGCAAAGCTGGGCGATAAGAGAAAGGGCGAAAAGCATGGATTCACGCGTTAGCGTGTCCTTGCTAATAAGGCGTTAAAATTATCGCCGCTTTTCGTCCGAAAACGGACGCTAAAGCGGCGATAATTGTATCGCCTGCCCTTGTAGATATGCCCCTAAGAGGCATATTAGCAAGACCCACGTTAAAATTATCGCCGTTTTAGCGGCAGGAAACTGCCGCTAAAACGGCGATAATGGGCTTGGTAATATGCGTTATGGGATTCCAATAGAAGCCCAGGTTAGATGTCCTGCACATCTAACCTGGGCTTCTATTGGAATTCTATAACGCATATTAGCAAGCCCATTATCGCCGTTTTAGCGGCAGTTTCCTGCCGCTAAAACGGCGATAATTTTAACGTGGGTCTTGCTAATATGCCCCTAAATCTGTGCTTCGGCTCTTTGGATGTGTGCACTATATAGGATAGAGGTGGGATTGGCAAGCACAGAGCTGCATGCTTGTAAGGAAATTTGATGCGTCCATCTTGTACTGCATTTTTTTCTTTTAAAATCTGAAGGTTTACTTCTTCTAGGGTTGAAAACATATTTGAAATGGCACTGATCCTATATTCAAGGCCACTGGAATTATGTGGTGGAGCAGGGCCCAATAATGTGGCTGAGTTCACTTAATTACGTGTCAAGACAGGGGAAATTATGTATCTTAAAGTGGTACATTTGGTTACAGTTTACCTTTTCCTCCAGGGAAGCCCCTCTCAGCATGACATTGGCCTGTTACTAGGCATGGCAATATGCTGCTTTGTTGAGTGTGAATTATTAATAAAGAGAAGGCATTATAATGAATAGTACTGTACAGGGTCTTCCAATTCTGAAAATATGTATGCTTGTATTATGAGGCTTATAAGGGCTCTATTTCCACCCCACTGCTTAACATTGTCTCTATGGCTTTTGTTAGTCACCAGCTAAGCTTCTCTTAAAAAAAGTTACAAATGTTACCAAATATTTTTTACGTTTGAATTGCAGATTCTACACATTTTATGCTGGATGCGTTAGGGGTCTAAGGATACAATTTATGAAGGTGAAATCAGGATAACAATATTGCATTCCAATCACAGTTTTAAGAGATTAAAGTTTGCACACGTCTTCCAGTCTGAATAAAATAATTATCAAACCAGTGCATTTAAGGGAAACCTTATTATATTTTGCGGGTGTCCTCCTGTAGAAGGCATCTGCTTCCCTTCTCACAATCAGGAGTTTTATTAAAGGCAGATGCCATTCATTATATAATGTAATGTGGTAATAATAGCTGGAGCCCCGGGATATCAACCTGGTTTTTCTTTCTGGGGTAGTGCTACCATTGTTTATGAGGCTCCTGCCTGGTATTGTGCTGGGAGGTTGGGAAAACCTTTGGTGTTAATTATAGGGACCTATAGAGAGTTCTTTATTTGCTCAAAGAGACACCCTTGATATTTTGGGCAAGAGTTTCCTTACCTAAATTTAACTGTCATTGGATCTTGATAACATCACACTTCAGCGAAAAAGGGGTTGAGACACCTATGAAAACTAGAGGTGACCTTTTGGAGAACCATAGCTTGACACTTTGAAATGCCTAGATAGACCCTCTCTCCTTCGTATGCAAGTTGGAGGAAGTGAAGAGGCTTCCTCGTTCACTATTGAAGAACACAAGAAGATTGGTTTGTATACTTGCTTGCATCACTGCTAGAATTTGCTTTCTGAGCTTCAGATGGCACCATCGTGATTTTTTCCAAACAAACATTATTGCCATTTATTTTCCATTTTAACAAATTGCAATAGATATGGCATAGTGGTAGTTACAATATTTATGCTCTTGTAGCGATTGTATTCATACACGGTCGATACTCAGTGGGAGACAAAAAATTGGACGGGGGATGGGGACTGGCCATAAAGAAAGTGAAACTCATTGAGGAGCTGGGGGTCTTACACCTGAATGTAATAATTGGTTACAGCAAGTCTGATATAAGACTCTATTATGGCAGGCAATGACTCACTGATATGTGGGACAAACCAATTTACGATGGCACTGCCTAAGGGAGGCATCACTGTAGGGTGGGAGTTGTTACTAAGTAGGCACTTCTTCAGTGAAATTTATTTTCGGGTTCTCCAGGATAGCATCCAAGGCCATGGCTATGGGTATTTTGAAAGCCTCTGTCTTCTTCCCTATGTAGGGTTTTGCTTTCAGCTTCTGCCTATTGACACAGGGCCCTGCTCTGGGCCGTCATGGAGGATGGGGCCACAGCCTTCCAGTTAATTGACACTTAGCAATGAGACGTGCCAGGTTTGCAAAATGAGATGCTACTTTATCCTTTTTGGAGTGCTTTTATATGGCTAAGACAGCTAGTATCCAATCATGGGGAGTGGGTGAAATGGTAATGGTGGAACTTAATTTCAATATCTTGGTCCAGTTAATTTCCCAGGGAGGGGAATGCCCAAAGCCTGTGAAAAATGTTTGCCTGCCCCTTGGAGCAAGAAGGGCAAGATGCGTTGGCCTGTGGGAATTCTTGTTTATCGCTGCGCGGAATAGGTAAGTCCTGTGTAATATATACAATTGGATGAGCCTTAACTTGGCATTGCAGAATACTGTGTGTGGATAAACAAGGGCCTTCAGCCATTCTTTATCATGGAACACCCTAACTGCTTTGGTTGTCCATGTATCCCACGGTGATGAAAGCAGTGTTGTAGGGAGAGCAAAAATGGCCTTTTAGAACCAAGTATTGCACATGTGTAAGCCCGGGCGGAGTTCGCGTAGCCGTGCTACGCAAACCTACGTGAAGTGGTCAAAAAACTCCACAACGCTACGCGGAGTTCTGCGGGCATGCAGAGTTGCTTGTTCCACATGCTCGCGCATGCTCGCGAGACATTTCTGACGTTCGGCAACACAGATTGCTTGTTCGGGGGGAAATATTGCACAAACGTCACCACTCGGTCGCCAATGGGTGCGGCCATCTTGTTTTTCTACTCTTTGCATGGTTCTGGGGCCTGTTTTTCATCCCTCTCCAAGCTTTTCAATCCTTCGTTTCTTATACGGTTTTTCTGATCTTTTTTATTTATTACCTATCCCTCTCTCTCCCTAAGTGTATATTTTACGTTTTATTTCTACTTTTACTGCTTTTTTGTACTGTTTTTCTATTACTTGCTTTCTATTTTTTTTTACTTTCCTACGTCTTCTCCTGACTTTATTTTTTACTTCTGCATTTTCTTTTTCGCCCCCGCCCCCCCCAGAAACATGGCTAAGACTAGCAAGAAGGGGAAGGCCAAGGTTAGTGCGGCCAAGAGCCTCCTTCCTTGCGGAAGACGGTGCCTGGAAGGGGTGCAGACCCGGGCCCTGTTCTCAGAGGTGGAGGTGGCCGCCCTTGTTTATTTTGTACAGCGCCACCTTCCCTTAACCTTGGCAGCAGGCGGCAGGCCTGGCTCCGGCTATGCTACCCAGGAGCGTCACTACCCGTGGGCGAGGGTGCGCCGAGCAGTGTTTTACTGCTCTGAGGTCCGGCGCACCCACAACCAGCTGACTCACCGGTGGTCCGACATCTTGGACCGGGAGCAGGACCTGCTGGACCTGATAGGTGTTGAGGTTGTGGGGCTTGGTGAGTAGTAATTATAGTAGTATTGTGTGTTCTGTGTTATTGCGAATATTATTTTTTTCCCAAATAGCAAGAATGCTGCTGCTTACATGCAGGTAAGTTTCGTTTAAAAATCTTATATTATGTGATTGTTATTCTTCTAGACACTAGACAGGTGCTCGGTGCTACTAATCTTACTTGTTTGTAACTTTGCGCTCGCTTGGGCTGATTATGTAAGAGAGTTTAGAGAACTTAGGTAAGGTAATGCTAGAGAGACTCCTTTCCTTTGTCCTGTCACAAAGATAGTGGTGGTAGGTAGGTAGTTTAGTTACTTAGTATTAGTTGTTAATTTTATTAGCGGTCCATGGCGTGACACGTCCTCCACCACGTGCTGCTGACTCCAGTCCTTAGTAGAACCTTTTGTAGTTTGTTAGTGAGTGAGTAATGTAGCAACTCAACAGCAGCAACCAACCAACAATTTGGTGTATGCAATATACATGCGTCCATCTATGCATTTTTGAGGACTAAAATAAATGGAAATGCAGACTTAGTGACCAATTGGCCCATCAAAGGGGGTTGATTCATTGATGATTTCGAATGAGATTGAAACTTAGAAGAACCAAATATATTTTTTGGCAATTCCTTTCCAATGTCTCTGGAATAGTCGGGATAGGCTAGGTTGTACTTACAGGTTTAGGATTCTGGAATTGGAATGGAACACTTGCTTAATAAATAATAACTAGACGGTCCGCGATACTACTTCTAGTCAATCAGAGTAGATAGGTCAATTTTATTGCAATTGTTGTTTCCTGTCCAAAAATGTTTTTAGAGCGTTTTAAAAAAAATATTTTATTTGTTTCACATCAATTTTTGTCTCTTTATTATATCTTACATGATCAGCATCCAGGGGCAAGGAGACAACGGGGTCATCTGAGGCGGGCTCTGCTGCGGGCACCAGTAAGTCCTCCTGTTGTTAATATTAATAATTATATTTCCCTAACTTTTACTGCACCTTATTTTTTCTGAACTATTATTTTCTTTTTTTTACCAAATCTTCTTCGATCTATCTGTTTCTAAATTCTTGTTATCCCTGCATTACCTACCTACTTAGTTATATTTTATTCTAGTGTCTGTTTTTTTTTTACCTCAATCTAACTGCCTCTGACTCTGTACTACTATTAGTTTGTCTGTAGCTTGCCCAGTTGGCCACTCTTTATTTTTAAAAAGTTTTAAAACTCAGACTCACCAATAGCTCTAGCCACTGAGTCCAGTCCTTTGGGTTGTCCTCTTCTTAATCTTGAGAGGCTTTTCGATAATTGCCACCAACAAAATGCCTAACCAGATATTTTACTATTTATTATAGGATAGAACATACTACTGTCTACTCTACTCTAGTACCCGATTTGTACTAGTGATGTATGTGTTATATGTATGTATTGTATTTTCTCAATCTTGCTAGTGAGAAAAAATAAATAGAGGGAGGCGTATATGGCATCTAAAAAATGTGTAATGTTTTTTCTAGGCGTACCGACCACCAGTGCCGGGGCAGGTGATGACAGCCAGGAGGGAGCAGGTGCGGCAGCTGCTGTAGGGGTAGGTGAGCCAGCAGCAGTGGCGGGCGGTGGTAAGTTGTACTTATATATTCCTTATTTATTGACAATAGTTACACAGTCGCTGCAAGGGTGTACACACTGTACTGTACTGTTGAGCGAGACTAAGTTGTTGTGAACAACGGTTGAAGAAGACACCCTTTACTTAGCATTAGCAATAGCATTAGTGGCGGGAGTTGAGTAACTAATGGCCTCTTCTATCTGACTTCAACTTAGCTAGGAAAGTTTTATGAAGAAGACTAAGAGTCATACAACCTTGATGGAAGGGTTGAACGAAAAGGGAAAGAAGGATGGAAGGAGGAAGGACGGGCGACATGTAATATATGACTGGCAGAGAAGTATGCGTGGGATGCAAAGGTGGCTGATAGGAATCGGATGCATGGGTGGTTGAAGAATGGGTGGAAGGTGAAAGAAAGGATGCCTGCCTGGGTGGGTGAAACTGTATGGGTGATAGGAAAAATCCTCCGGGGGGTTTCATGGGTCAAACTCAAAGGCAAGCAAGGAAGGACGCATGGGTGGTGGTTAAAAAAATGTACAAATGTATGTTGTTGGTGAAAGGTTTGTTGAGAGATTATTTAAGAAGAATGATAGCCATGTTTACTTTAAATGGATGGATGCCTGGATGGTAGAATCATCATAGCATAGGTGGAGACTGTCACTGGAAGAAGACAGTGTAAAAGAAAAATAAACCGTGCCAGAGAAGCAAAGCCAAGGAGAATAGAGTAAGATTCGAATTAAAAAAATATAATGCTAGAAGAGCAATGCAATGATAAATGGAAAAATCGCTGAGAAGAGAAACAAGGACTGTTTTTTTCAAGGTTATTGATTCAAGGTTGTATTTCAGAATACTCCCTTGACGCACAGTAATTTGCAAGCACAGCATATATATGGTGTATGTATGTACCCATATCCACCCATTATCAAGCGCCTCCCTCCAACTCCGAGGCCCACTCCCTTCCTATGTCATTTTCGACTGTGTCAGCCTGCCAAGGGTGGCCTATCGGCTGCATGATTACACGTCGTCCCATATATAATCAATGATCATTTGGATCAGATATCATCTGCCTTTTTGTAATAGTCAGGGTGAAAGTGAAATTGAGCAGTTGCCATTGATGTAACAGAGTATGGTCATAATAGAAAAATAAGATAATTGTGTAGTTGTAGACCACAGCTGCCCCACCTGTAGATAGTAGTAAATAAAAATAACGTGAGTCTGCAACACGAGTATGTCTGTCTAGGGCGCATGCTGACTGAGCAGGCATGCCTACAAGGTTAATTTAACTAAACAAGAGAGAGAGAAGAAGACTTGTCTACTCATAGTGCCTAGTAGTAATGCCTGAAACTCCCACAAATGTTAGAGGCCGAGGAAGTGGGAGGATACTACAAATGTTATGTACTGTGCTTGCTAGTGCTACTGTGCCACTATAAGTTTATGTGTATAATTAATTTTGTGTTACTATTTTGCTAAGAGTTTTGGTTACAATTGTCTTTTTTCTTTCTTGATATAGCTACTCCTTCACAACGGAACCACCACTAAACAGGAAGGAGTTAGCAGCCATGGCCCGGCAACGGAAGCTGGAGGCCATCTGTACCGAATATCGGCGGCTGGTGGTTCTGGCGGAGGAGGAGGAGGAGGCGGCAGCAGCTGCAGCCTCCTCCAATGCCCCGTGACCCAGCCAGGCCCCCCAGTTCCTCCAGTGGTACGGCGCCGTGGTCTGGCAGCCACCCACCGCACTTCTTCTCTGAACACTGCTGCCCACCCATGTGCATGCAACTGTAAGGCATTTAAGCGCAGCATGCTCCTACAGATTACGCGTCTAGAGGAGTGGATAAAGGCCCTGGAGAGTAACCGGCAAGCCTGCCACTAGAACTCCGTCACCCTGCCCCTTTTTTTATCTTTTTTTTGTTGGGAGGGAATTGGGCGTTGGGGAAAAGTTGGGGTTTATTTATGGACAATGGAATGGACATTGGATTTTTATGGACATTGGTTGGGGTTAGGGAGAGGGGTAGGTCAGGTGCTGTGGTTTTTTTTCATTAGTTTATTTGTTAGGGGAATACATTATTTATAGTTTACATATGATGTAAATGTTTTGTGGAGGGGTTACTCTTTTACTTCACACAGTTTCCTTTGCTGCTGCAGGGCCACAGCCAGTTTTTGATTGAAATAGTGTAACACACCAACAGATAGATGAGGTATCCTCACTTTTAACTTGTCCTACTAGTACTGTCAGTCTCTCCTCCTAGTCTATGCAGTCTGCAACTGGAACCCCTATGGACTCAGAATGGTGTGGGTGTGTGAATTAATGAATTCATTTCCATATTATTAATTATGCCTCCCCCAAACTTATTCTCTTACCTGTGATTGATGTTTATTTATACTTGGTGATGATGGTTTGGTTTCCCAAGGTGCCATAGTGGTGGTAATAGTAGTAGTAGACACTGACAGTAGCATTTGCAAAAAAAGAAAATGAGACAGTCAGTCACCTGAGGGAGACTCTTGAATGAGTAGTAGAAGTACAGTACACAAGAAGACTGCCAAACAAGAAACCATGATGATGATAAGCAATGCTAAAGTAAAATAAACCAGAATGCCTGGAGGGCTAGCCTAGTACAAGTTACAAACTGAAGTCGCCTCTAGCTATGATGATAAAGCGGACAAGCGCCTTCGTAACCTTTAGTATTGGAAATAGGATGATGATTGATGACTCAATGCTGGCAACCAATTATATTATTATGATGGATTCTTTATGTTCCTCTGGAAAAGAAATTTGAATATTGAATACTGTGCATGGTTGGGCAATCTAATATTGCCAGTGTGGGCTAAAGTGAAGTATATATAGTTAGATCAAAAGAAGATCTTCGCCCTGCCTTGAGTTAGTGTTGCTTTCACCACATCCGCCCCAGCAAGTGTGTGATTAATATTGGTGTAAATTTAATTTAGTCACACCTCAATATAAATCCCACAGCCTGGGGGAAGAGGGTTAGGGTTGGTTGAATGGTTGGGAAGGGGGGTTTGGGGAAAGGTTTGACAAAGACAGACACTACGCATGGACAACACACAATCTTGGCAGCCGACCATCATAAATCTGTTAAGGGAGAAAAAGGAAATGCATGCATGATGATGACTTATTTGATGAGTAGTACTAGACTAGTAGTACAGGGCAGCAGTATATTATTAATTATTATTATTATGCAAGTGCCTTGCCTGTCTGCACCCAGAGAGACCTAAGTTACATACAATTTATGTTCTGTTGTACCGGGCTTCCTTTTAAAGCTAGCAAAGAAAATTTAAAATATCTGTAGGAGTCAAATATAAGCAAACATAATAAACAACAACACACACAGTCATAATGATTGAAGAGAAAAAATGAATCAAATGAAATGATGATACTATAATTATGATCAAATTGGGAGTTGCATCTCGGCATTCCTCTTGGTCCTTCCTTGGTCTGTCCGTCCGTCAATCTTGGGTGCCTGCCTGGCGGATGCGGTTTGGTAAGGTAAGTGTGAGTTGTCTTTCCCAGTATAGCACAGGGTAAAGGCTGGCCTGTAATTGTAGATGGAAAAACAAAAAGGATATTGAAAAATCAAGGAGAAAAGTAAAGTTAAACTGCATAAATTTAGGAGGAGTGCAACAAGAAAACTTTCAGAGGCGGCATGGCTAAATCATGTTTACTCTGTTTCCAGGAGTAACTTACAACAACAGGAACAGGCCCGCCCACCCAACCTCCACTTAGCTTAGATTTTGAGCCAGACAGCACTGAGCCCACAAACACAGCAACATAGCATTTTCCAAATTAAGCAACAAAATCAATGCACCTCTGTCAGTCATACCACCACACTCACCTCCACCACTACACAGACATGTAGGTCTGGTGTTGTTGTTGTTTACCTTTTAGGACACTTCATGAAATGCCCGAGTTATTCCATCAATCATCTCCGAGTATGGTATGGTCATCATGGTGTCCAACTCTGTAGTGACCCGAGTGAGTCCAGAATCAAAAATGCAATGGATCGACCTGCAGTAGTACAATTTTGTTATTGAACAACAAGAAGGGAAACATTGCCTTGAGTCACTTTTTTGTGTGTAGCATGGGGATTAAATACTAGTAGACATCATGCACAACAACACAAACACCAATCACTCAGAGTCAGCGTGCAATGCATGCCATCATCATTTACCTGTTCTTCCGTGGCAGTCCCTCTAGGCTTGGAAAGGAGGATAGATATAAAGTCAGGTTCTTTGGAGGGACTCGACGAGGCAGGCACACATCTCACATTTGTTGTACTATTCTCCATCTAATGTCTGGCTTGGGGGAAATGGATTTAGGGGGAGTCAGGATTCAGGACTCGGAGTAGTGGACTTACTTCTTCACTGACTGCACACAGTTGCAACTCCAATCCGGCAATAAAAGAGTAAGACAGTGGTGATGGATTTGTTGTGATTCGAACCAGAAAGACAGTGAGACACACAAATAATAAAAGTAAATAATATTCCTTAGCTATATCTTTTTGGGGGGCTTTTTTTGGAGCGTAAAAGCAAGAAAGAAAATAACTTGAAAGCCTAGTTGTCAGGGAACTAGAGCTCGTCCTCAAACGTCGGTTGTTCACCCAGAAGTAGGTCATCTAACACACTACTTCCATGACCTGAGTCTCCATCATCATCTTCCTGCCTTGCTACTTCAGGTATGGTGTAATCCAGTGGTATAAAGTGCTGATTCATTTTGATCATGGTTAACCTCCCACATTTTGGGTTGAGAGACTGGTCCTTCTCACTGTCAGAATGGCACCAGCAGCACTGAAAACACGCTCAGAAGAGACACTTGCGATAGGGCAAGCCTGATAGTTTATCGCCAGCCTGCTGAGCACTGGCCATTGGCGCCTTTTCCCATACCAATACAGCAATGGGTTTTGATCAAAGTAGACCTCTGTTGGGTCATCCAGATAGGCCTGGACCATCCGCTCAATACTTATGGGTGCTCTGCTTTGCTTGGCCTCTTTTGCCTTTACCTCAGCACTGGACTTAAGCCCTTGCTGTAGAAACCAATGCTGTGCTGATTTTTCGGGCTGATGCTCTTGTTGTTGTTGTTAATGGTGTTCTTGGTGGTTTTGGCTGCTGTGAGCCAACCGCACTGCCCTCAGGCTCTGAAGTTGAACTTCTAGCCAGCTGCCTTGCAGTACTTGTTGTGTCCTGGAGTAGCGGCCTCTAATTCCCAGCCGTTCTTTTTGTAAGTGACTGGCTTCCACTGCTATCCAAGTTTTGTATTTGGCAACATCCCCGTCTGAAAAAGGAATGAAAGTGTGCAGTAATGGTTTGTACCATGGATCCAGAATTGTGGCACAAATGTAATGGTTGGTGACACAATGCCTCTTTGCACCCTTGTATTTTCAGATAAGCGAAGGGTTAAGCTCTCCACCAGCCCATATGCTTCTTTTTTTTCCTCCATACCTGCGTACATTGCAGTCACCCCCTTCAGCTGTTCCTGTAGCATGTGCAACAATGGGATAGCTTGGCCCACAGTACATTCCTCCTTGTTGACTTCGCATGTGAAGACCTTGAAAGAAAGTAGCATCTCTGTCAGGCATTTAACTAGGCCCCATTGGTCCATCTCAATGATCATGCCTTTCACAGTAGCATCCCCTCTTTGCATGACACATTCATTGACTGGTCTGTACTGCTCAAACAGACGTTCAAACATGTAATAAGTTGAGTTCCAATGTGTTGGCACCTCCTGGATGAGTGCTTTAACTGGCATTCTATTATCACGTTGAATGATCCTCAGCTGCTTCCGGGCTTTAAAAGAATGGCTGAAATGCAGGTGGTCAGTAAGTTGCTGACCCTGTCTTCTTTTTTCAGAAAGTCTTGAACAATGATGTTAATGCAGTGCGCCAAACAAAGGACCCTGAAATTGCCACCATCGGCCATGGCCTTAACTATATTACTGCCATTGTCCGTGGCAACAAAACCAATGTTAAGCCCTCTTGGTCGCAGCCATTCAAAGACCTTGCTGTCAAAGTCTTCCAAAATGTTTGCAGCAGTATGAGATTTCTCCACGGCGAACATGGCTACAGTCGCATGTTTCCGAGCGGTATTAAAAATCTCAGCAGTGTCAAAAACACCTGCTTCAGATATCTTTTCTCTAACCCCCACAAAAGAGATCCAGCGTGCAGTGATGCACATGTAATCAGTGGCTTGGCAACTGGTCCACATGTCTGTTGTCAGGTGGATAGAGTGAACAGCACTCTGCTGCAAAGCTTGTTCAAGCAATTCCAGCACGTCGTGATGTAGTTCTGGAACAGCAACTCTGGCGAACTAGGACTGGCAGGGAACCTTCCATTTCGGGAAATGGCTGCTACAAATTCAAGAAAACCCACCCCTTTCAAAAAAGGAAAGGGAGGAGGTCCAGCGCTAACATTTTAGCCAGCTTCGCATTGTACAAACATGCCATTGGGTGGTTGCATTCGTACTGCCCCTCTGACCTAAACATGCTGAGAATGGTAGCCTGGATTTTTTTCTTTTCTGGTGCCACTGATGCAGGTGACTTCTTGATGCCAGATGTTAGACTCAAAGCACGTTTTTTCATTGTGGTACTCTCTTGCCTGTGACCCCTTGGTGCCTCAGCCTGACTCTTGTGCCATTGCGATGTTACTGATGATGATGTGGGCGGTACCACTGCACTGCTGGGGACAGGGCTGCTTTGTGTAACAGAGAAAATGTCTCCCTCTTGTTCACCTTCCACCGTGATTGGATCTTCTATTTCATCCTCTCCACCAACAACCTGTGCAGTTTTTTGGCCGCTAAAGTGCACCTCCCACTGGATCAAGTGGTGTTTTCTCAAATGGGTTATTTGGCCTCCTGGACCATAGTTTGTACCAAGCTTACCCCGACTAACACCTTGTCCACAAATGAAGCATATAGCAATGTTCACCTCCTTCCTGCTAACCAAAAAGAAGTCCCAAACGTGGGAGGTCATCTTTCTGGTGCTGCTGGTGCCACTATCAATGCCGGATGAACTCGTAGGTGGGCGTGAAGTTTGACTCTCTGCAGTACCTACTTCTATTGAGGTGGTTGTGGTGGATGTAGGTCGCTGCCGGCGAAATATGGAAGCTGGAGGTGGTGTTGGTGGTATCATCTGTGTTGGTGGTATCCGTGCCACATCCCTCACAGCAATTTGGGATGGGGTAATGTTGGTCTCCACTGGGGCGGGACTAATGTCCAGGATGACTGGCTCGTCATCATCCTTCTCTTCTACATCTACCTCCATAACTCTAAGGTTTTCTGGGACCTTCCTTTTCCCTAGCCTTGTCTCGTGGCATGTCTCACTCTTAGACTGAGCTGGAGGCTTCCAAGTGGCGTCTAGATCATCAGAAGGCGGGCTTGCAGAAGAAGTCGATGGACTAATCCTCCGGTTCCTGGTGGGGGATCTGGAAGACAACGGATCTTCTGAAAGAGTGGCTTGCTCTTTTTCTGCAGGAAGCTCGATTTCCTGAACTGCCCCTACTTCGGGATGAACAACTACTATTGGGGGTGGTGGTTGCGGCTGTTGGTGCCCACTTATCTGAGTCTCCTGCGTTGATTGGGTACTGCTTTACGATAAGTTAATTTCAACATCACTGCTCGTCGGCGTTGGACTTGTGATTAGACTGGCTGCCTCTGCAACAGACATGGGCTTAAGCCTAGGTTGGTGGGGTGGGTCCGCTGGTGCAGGTGTGCTGCTCCCAGCTTGCTCCCCGGACACCGCTGCTGCAGGCGCAATTTTTGTTTTCCCAAAAAAGATCTTGGGCGACATACCGGTCTTGGTAAGTGGCAGTGCCTTCTTCACACTGGCAACTTTCTTGGTACTGGACCTGGTACCTTTCTATGGGGCCATCTTGAATATGTCAACAGCACGCAGTGGCACAAGTTGAAGAGATGTCTGTGGTCACACGTCATGTGACGTCGTGCACAGCAGGACTTCTGTCTGGCAGTACAATGGGTGATGTTGTCTCCTCCTCTTTTGTGCACCTAAAAGCAAAGAAGCAAGAATAACATCAGTGAAATGTGGCATTCATTGTTGTGGTTCAATTACTACTAGCACAAACAAATATAATATATAACTTAGTGTGTGTGGTCACACTTGTTAGTGTTAATATTACATTTTATTACCTCAGTTATTAAAAAAACATAACAGTGTAGCCATTTGTGCGACTTTGACAACAAGGGCTTTCATGGTGTACTGTGTACACTCAGGAAGGATAGGAAAGAAGAAGAAGAACAACAAAAATACAAATATAATGGAACTGGTTTGGCATTGTGCATCATGTGGGATGCAGCATTCAGCAATGGATGGAAGCAATAAGCCAAAAGGAACAAAAGGAACAAAAGGAACAAAGGAAAGACATGCAGACCTATGCAAAAGCATAAAGCACACTAACTACCACCACAAAATGGGCAGCAGCCACATGGTCACTAACAACAAGCAGGAGGCCTGGAAAACAATGAACTCAAGCAGGCCTATATGGACACAGACTTTACAAAATGGCCCCTGGCCACACGGGGTGGCTCAGCCAAGGCAAATGCTGGCCCACTATTACAAACACGCTCACACACTGGCAGACAAAAGAGGCATGCTAAACACAGCTTTAATGCAACAATGCCAAAAACGAAAATCCACAGGGCTAAAAAAGGTTTGCAAGTTACACAACAACCACACACATCCAACAAAGGCATTTATTTAACACACACGAAAAAAAGTGAAATTCCCCAAAAAAACAAGTTTTGCAATTCAATCCAATGCCATTCATGCCCTAAATGATGTTTAAAACAACAGACACCACAGAAACAGTTGCTTCATGCACCCATGAGTGCCTACTGGCTGAAAGGCCTATTGGCGGAATACTGGGCTAGTGAATTAAATAAATATAGCAAACTGATTTCAAAAGTTGGAGAAAATGTAGTGAACTGTGCAACATGTTTCCTTTATAAAAGAAGAAAAATTACTTGCAAAGAAACAACTAGGCCCCTAGTGAAACTACAATCCACCCACCACAATAAATTTTAAAAAAACTATGAAAAGTACAAAAAAATGTAGGTGCAATGCCCCAATCAAACAAACAACACCAATTTTCAAACTTACTTGTGAAATCTCAAATTCAAAAGTCCTCAAATCTCAATGATATATGATGCAGCAGACACAGAGAAGGATTCTTTCAGCTCCAAATCCAAATGAAAAGTGAACAGGAGATGGACAAAGCACTGGGAGGAGCCTGCTGGACAGGAACAGGAAGTTGGAAACTCTGGGGCACTTCCTTCCTCTTAAAAAAAAAAGTAAAAAAAAGAAAAAGGACTCCTTGCACAAAAAAGTACAGCCAAATGTCAACCTGAGGAGTTTTTTAATCCAAATCATCATTTCGAGAAGGTTCTGATGCTGCTCGGGATAGAACCTTCTCCAGATTGCAAGTTCTGCATGTTCAGGATTGCGATCTTCACAAAACTTCCGCCGGAAGTCCCACGGCGCGCCCGAATGACGTGTTCACGAGCAAAAACTCTCGCTGGACCATCCGGCCACCTAGAAAGTCTCGTGGCGCTCGCAAATGGATTGGAAATCTCGTCAGCGACCGCAGGCACCCAGTGAGTCGCTACTGCGCGCGTGAAAACGCATTTTGGGCACGCAAACACAAAAAAAACCTCAGCTCCATTGCTGAGTGCAGAGTTTTCCGGCAACTCTGCGTTCTATGCGGAACGCTGAGTTGCCAAAAATCTGCAAACTCTGCGAGCGGAGCGGGGTTTTACGCCCAGGGTTATCATAAATATAAACCCCCATAATGACATGAACTTTGCTCAGTGTTCATTCAACTATATGTCCTTCCTCATTGTTAGTGTGACTGGAGTTAGAATAGCAAATTTGACATACCCAATTATATGCACTAAACCTAAAGGTTATAGAGTTCCTATAGTAAACAAGCTCCCCTCGTCATATACCCTTTCATCAATGTTAGAGGGACTGGTTTTAGAATAGTAAATTTGACACCCCCAAAATTATACACTATAATAATAGTGGAAATATTAAATATGTCTCCCCACACCCCACCAGTTTTGCATATTTTCCCCAATGTTTGTAGGACTAGAGTTAGAATAATAACTATGAACTCCACATTTATTCACTCTTTCCTAAATGTTTGTGATATGGGAATTAAAGTAGCAAATATTTCACAAACACTCATTTGTAACTACTTTCCTCAATGTTTGTAGAACTGAAAAGGTAACTGCCAGCCCAAATATATGCCCTCTCCATTAAGTTAGTGAGACTGGAGTTAAATTAATGCATTTGACATCCTCATATACATGCACATACCTTAATGCTGTAGGACTGGAGTTAGAATATTATATACAATGGTCCTCCTCTCACAGAAGTAGAAGCTCTTACTCCAGCTTACATGAGTTCAAACCCCAAACTACTGCAATACTTCAAGAAAGGCATTTTGAGAGGTCTTTCTCAGATCCTCATCCTTGCCTTGGTGGAGGATTTACAGCTCCATTAAAGAGACTAAGAATCCTTTATATTTTGGTGGATGGCCTATCCTTCACCATGGCAACAGAGTAAATTACTCTGTCGCCCTGATGGAGGTGCCAACCCTTAAATTGTAACTTTGCCACACGGAACTATCATGTTAGACTCAGCCATCCGGCAAAGTTACAATGCATTTGCAGGAACCGCTGTCAAGGCCAGTAGGCCGATGGACATTTCAAACATTGACAGAAACAACCCTCAAGGAGGCTTCTGCCAATGCATTGTAACTTTGCCAGATGGCTCTGTCAAACATGACCGAGCCATATGTCAAAGTTTCATTTTCTTTTTTTCAAAAAGAAAATCGCAAAGCAGGATTATCTTTTTGAAAATAAAAAAAACGATACCCCCAATGAGTGTCATTTTACTCATTACATTTTTGTCTAATATTCTAAATTGCTTGTATTTTTTACTGTATTGTGACTTTTTAACTGTTGTGTTACTACTAAATACTTGTTTAACCACAAAAACCCAAGGTGAGACCTAGGGAAGGGAACTAGAGGCACGGGGTACTAGGAGCAAGCGGCCTCCAATCAATAATGTTTAACACAGAAATTGCCGCTCCCAGTGTGGTAACCTGGGTCCTATAGTGTTATTTTGTGAGTGCAAGCATCTCACAAAAAGTGAAAGACTGGTCTCACACACCACCTGGTGTCATGCTTCATCATTGACCAGTCCTCGCCCTCTAAAAACTTGGTTTGATAGAGGGCGGGCATACACCTGGAGACAGGGATGCACTTCTAAAACTAAGTGGGGGCCCTTAACAAAAAATACAGTGAAGTTTAAAAGCCATTACAGATATCAAACTTTTTAATGTAAGTGGCATCTGTATGGTATTTAAAAGAATAATCGGTGTCTTAGGGATTCTTTCGTCCCCCCACCGTGGCATAAGTGATCTTGATATAAGTGGTCAACATGTTTCTGCCTATTTGCCCCGAAGGGTCTACGGCATTCATCAGGACCTATGTTGTTCAATCGGGCTCCAACCTTACCGTGCTATATTGGCAAGGTTCCACTGAGTGGGGTGATCACTATCACACTCCACCACGGGTTCGGCTAAAAAATGTTTGCCCTATCAAATGGGACCTACTAGCCCCATAGGAGGGTGAGGGAGAGAGACCCCTTTGGTCAAGCGTGTTAGAGGAAGATCTCCCGCCTCTGCACCTACGTCCGTATGCCTCACCTCCTCCCAGCCGAACCCGTGGTGGAGTGTGATAGTGATCACCCCACTCAGTGGAACCTTGCCAATATAGCACGGTAAGGTTGGAGCCCAATTGAACAACATAGGTCCTGATGAATGCCGTAGACCCTTCGGGGCAAATAGGCAGAAACATGTTGACCACTGTTAGAAATGGGATCTCTAGTTGGCAAGGGCTTGCACCTTTGTCCAAGTAGGGACCCTTCTTCCTAGTCAGGGTAAGGGTTGTTACACTCGTGAAGTAACCCCTGCTCACCCTCGTGGTAGCTTGGCACGAGCAGTCAGGCTTAATTCAGAGGCAGTGTGTAAAGCATTTGCACATAACCAACAGTAATACAGTGTAAGCACTACAAACGGACACCACACCAGTTTAGAAAAATAACCAATATTTT
Source organism: Calotriton arnoldi (assembly GCA_963921515.1). Lineage (NCBI taxonomy): Eukaryota > Metazoa > Chordata > Amphibia > Caudata > Salamandridae > Calotriton > Calotriton arnoldi. Next base: position 62,321 of record CAWUFW010015768.1, on the reverse strand, counting down.
ATATACTCAAGACAAGACCAATTACGACAAAAATCCACAATACGATACTTTAAGAATGAATACTTGATACGTTAACTTCTTCTTTGCAGGAATAGCACAAAAGCAAAGTTCGTACGAGTCGGTAGCTCCGTCCGAGCCTACCGTGATGCTGAAAACCACAGAGTCTAACAGTTCCAGCCGACCGCGTCGATACGGGCCAGCAGAGTCGTGAACAGACTCGGTCACAGTACCTTTCTCGTTGTGGCTGGTACGGAGTGTACGAGCCGGTCGGCGTTCGTCGCGGTTGCGGTGCAAGACGGAGCGATGCAAGGTGCGGTGTCCCTCGATGCGGTGCAGGCAGCGGCTCGATGAGCGTCGTGCAGACGGAGTCGGTGAGTCCAAGGCGTGCGATGCAGGGTGAGACGATGCTCGATGCGGTGCTGACAGGTTGCGATGCAGGCGACCTAGCCGGAGTGCGGGAGCTGGCGTCGGACAGCGGTGCGAGTCGGAGCGGTGCGTCGCAGACGTGCGAGCGGTGCCCCAAATGCGGTGCGGTCTCGACTCTTGAGCCAGTTGCAGCGACCTCGTCGGTCGGGTCCGGTTGGTTCAGTGAAGCGATGCGATGCGAACTGCGGTGCCCACAGGTCACGGTGCAAGCAGCGGCTCGATGTTGGCGGCGTTGGACGTTGCCCACGGTGAGACCAGGGTTGCGATGCGAAGCGGGGCGATGCGGTCTGCGGTGCAAACAGGTCACCGGCCAGGGATGGATTCGGTTGACGGAGTCGGTTGCAGTTCCCTTCCTCTGTGGCAACTGAAACAGCGTTCCAGAAGCGGTACCCAGAGGCTTGTGAAGTCTTTGTAGTCCCTGAGACTTCTTAACAGGAGGCCAGCTCGGTTCCTGGCCCTTGGAGATACTCAGCACAAGTTTGTAGAAAGTTCAGTCCAGTCCTTTCACTGCCCAAGGCAGAAGCAGCAGCTGCAGGCCAACCCAACAAAGCAACAACACAGCAAAGGGGCAGTACTCCTCCTGGCAGCTCTTCCAGCTCTTCGTCTTGGCAGGTTCCTTGATTCCAGCGAGATCTAAATTCATGGGGTCAGGGCCCCAATATTTATATCCCAAATTCCTTTGTTCTCTGAAGGCAGAGAGGCCTTTGCCTAGTCCAAACCAGTTCTGGAGCACTTTGTTGACAAGTCTCCGTCCCTTCTTTCAGTGAGTAGGCCAGGGACATCAGACGCACCACAGGAGGTGGAGCCAGCATTGTGGAGGAAAGGCACTGTCCTATTCAGGGCCCAGGTGCGACCCCTCCCACCCATCTACAGGTCGATCTGGCTATTCAGCCCTGCGCTGACTCACCCTGTCTCCTGGCATCCCCCAGCCCCTGTCACTCACATTCCAGACACGGACTACACAACCTCGCAGAGGCAGGCTTGGATGGTTAGACAAGAAAATACCCACTTTCTAAAAGTGGTATTTTCAAACACAGAATGTTAAAACCAACTTCACTAAAAGCTGCATTTTATCATTCTGAGTCCAGGCATACTAAACTCGAATTTCTACCATGTTCCCGGGGTCAGTTAGGATTATATACTGTAATAATCAAAACCGCCCGTTCTGGCCTAGGGGGAACAGGTAGCCTTGCAATAGTGAAAAACGAACTAGGCTGTAATTCACTATCAGGACATGCCGCACACACCCGGGCATGTCCTACCTTTCGCGTACAACGCACCCTGCCCACAGGGGTACCTTGGGCCTACCTTAGGGGTGACTAACATGCAGCAAAAGGGAAGGTTTAGGGACTTGCAAGTGTGTGCACTTGCCAAGTCGACATGGCAGCCCCAGGCTGCGCACAGGCTCTGCGATGGCAGGCCCGAGTTACACTTTACGGGCTGTTTGCGTGGGTGGCACAATCCAGTGCTGCAGCCCACCAACAGCATTTGGTCTATAGGCCCTGGCACTCGCAGTGCACTTTACAAGGGACTGACACATAAACCAAATAGGCCAATCATGGAAACACCAATCCATAACACATTTTATACAGGAGCACTTGCACTTTCCCACTGGACCGCAGTGAGGAAAGTGCGCAGAATCATCACACCAGCAAAAACAGAGTCAAAACCGGGAGGTCAGAAAGCAAAAAGTCAGGGGAAACACGCCAAAAGATGCCAAGTCTAACACATGTCCCCTCCAGCTGAAAGTAGGGAGAACTACCCAACCCCATTGGAGTTCTCTTCACTAAGGCGGAAGAACCTGGACAGACCATCTGCGTTGGCGTGTTCTGTACCAGGACGGTGTTCCACCGTAAAGTCCATTCCCTGTAGGGAGATGGACCACCTCAGCAGTTTTGGATTCTCGCCCCTCATTTGCATCAACCATCTGAGGGGCCTGTGGTCTGTCTGAACCCGGAAGTGAGTCCCAAACAGGTATGGTCTCAACTTCTTCAGCGCCCAGACCACAGCAAAAGCTTCCCTTTCTATGGCACTCCACCTCTGTTCCCTGGGAAGTAGTCTCCTGCTAAGGAAGACTACAGGCTGATCCAGGCCCTCTTCGTTCAGTTGTGAGAGCACCGCTCCCACACCATGCTCTGAAGCGTCAGTCTGCACGACGAATTCCTTGGAGAAGTCAGGTGCCTTGAGCACGGGCGCCGTGCACATGGCTGCCTTCAGGGCATCAAAAGCTTTCTGGCAGGACTCAGTCCAGATCACTTTCCTGGGCTGCCTCTTAGAGGTCAGCTCTGTTAAGGGGGCAACGATGGTGCCATAGCCCTTAACAAATCTCCTATAGTAACCGGTGAGACCTAAGAAGGCTCTCACCTCTGTCTGGGTCTTGGGGGCTCCCAAGCCAGAATGGTGTCAATCTTGGGTTGTAGGGGCGCCACCTGGCCGCTTCCTACCTGGTGTCCCAAGTACACCACAGAACCCTGCCCGATCTGGCACTTACTGGCCTTGATCGTGAGGCCTGCACCTTGCAGAGCCCTCAACACTTTCTCAAGGTGCTGTAAATGTTCTTCCCAGCTGGAACTGAACACAGCAATGTCATCCAGGTAGGCGGCACTGAAATCCTCCAGCCCAGCCAACACCTGATTGACCAACCTCTGAAAGGTGGCAGGGGCATTCTTCAACCCAAAGGGCATCACCCGGAATTGGTAATGACCTTCTGGGGTTGAGAATGCTGATCTCTCCTTGGCCCCATCGGTTAAGGCAATCTGCCAGTACCCAGACGTTAAATCAAACGTGCTGAGGAACCGGGCAGCTCCCAACCGATCAATGAGCTCATCAGCTCTGGGGATGGGGTGCGCGTCAGTCCTGGTGACGGCATTGAGCCCACGGTAGTCCACACAAAACCGGAGTTCTGGAGTGGCACCGGGCGCCGCAGCCTTTGGGACCAAGACCACTGGGCTGGCCCAAGGACTGTGGGAGGGCTCAATCACCCCTAACGCCAACATCTTAGAGACCTCCTCCTTGATGCTGGCTCTGACCCGGTCAGTCAACCTGTAAATCTTGTGCTTCACAGGATGGCTGTCACCGGTGTCCACGTCATGGGTACACCAGTGAGTAACACCGGGGGTCAGAGAGAACAGTGGGGCGAACTGTCCCAACAACTGGCGACAGTCCCCCTGCTGCTCCTGAGTCAGAGTAGGGGAGAGGATCACACCCTCTACTGACCCATCATGCTCCTTGGTAGACAGGAGGTCAGGGAGAGGCTCGCTCTCCTCTTCCACCCCATCATCTGTCGCCAAGAGCATACTCACTTCGGACCTCTCGAAGTGGGGCTTGAGGCGGTTCACGTGAAGGACCCTCAACGGGTTCCTTGGAGCCTGCAAATCCACCAGGTAGGTGACGTCACTTTTGCGCTCCTTTACCTCATATGGCCCAGTCCACTTGTCCTGCAAGGCACAAGGTGCCACTGGGGCCATTACCCACACTTTCTGCCCAGGTTGAAATTCGACCAGAGTGGCGTTCTGGTCATACCATCTCTTCATTTCTTCCTGGCTTGCTTCTAGGTTCGCCTGAGCGAGTTTCCTGAAGCGGGCAGTTTGGTTTCTAAAGGCCAGCATGTAGCTAAATACATCCTGGGGAGTTTTCCTGGGAGCCGCCTCCCAGCCTTCCTTCACCAAACTCAGAGGTCCTCTGACAGGGTGGCCATACAGGAGCTCAAAGGGGCTGTACCCAAGAGACTTCTGAGGCACCTCCCTGTATGCAAAGAGTAGGCATGGCAAGAGGACGTCCCACTTACGCCTCATGGGTTCTGTTAGACCCTTGATCATGCCTTTCAAGGTCTGGTTGAATCTCTCCACCAGACCGTTTCCTTGTGGGTGGTAAGGAGTGGTGAACTTGTAGGTTACACCACACTCCTTCCACAGGGATGTCATATACTTCGATATGAAATTGGTCCCCCTATCGGAAACCACCTCTCTGGGGAATCCCACACGGGAAAAGATCCCCATTAACGCCCGGCCCACCACTGGCGCCGTCGTTGTCCTGAGAGGGATTGCCTCCGGGTACCGGGTGGCATGGTCCACCAAGACCAGGATGTACCTGTTGCCCATGGCTGTCTTGGGATCCAGTGGCCCCACAATATCCATCCCTACCCTTTCAAAGGGTGTTCCAACAACCGGAAAAGGTTGGAGAGGAGCTTTGACCTTCCTCCCACTCTTACCACTTGCCTGGCAAGTTTGGCAAGACCTGCAGTGTGCATCTGACTGCCTTCGCATTTGGGGCCAAAAGAAGTGGGTGACAAGCCTGTCAAAGGTCTTGTCCTGCCCCAAATGTCCTGCCAAAGGCACGTCATGAGCCAGACCCAGTAGGAAGGTCCTGAAGCGCTGGGGTACCACCAGCACACGGGCTGACCCAGGCTCAGCAACCTTAGGCTCACTGTATAGGAGACCACTCTCCCAGTAGATCAGATGTGACCCGGACTGATTACCAGCTGCCTGGTCTGCAGCCTGCCGCCGCAGACCCTCCAGAGTAGGGCACTCGTTCTGCTCCCTGCAGAACTCCTCCCTGGTGGGACCCCCTTCTTGCTGCCAATGGGTCAGCTCAGAGATGTCTCCCAGTTCGGCTACCTGCTCCCCTGTAGGCACCGGGCGTCCCCCTCGAGGTCCGCCTCCTCCCGGTCCGTGGGAACTTCGGGGGCCGGTTTCCCGCGCCCCTGCCCTTTCTCTTGGCAGGGACTTGGGCCACTGTTTCAGGCTCCAAGTCCTCTTGATCACCCTTTCTGGCTGCCATTGACCGAGTAGACACGCATGCCCACTCTGGCAACCCAAGCATCTCCAAGTGAGACCTGAGCTCAACCTCCTTCCATGAGGACTGCTCCAGGTCGTTTCCTAGCAGACAATCGACAGGCATGGTAGGGCTCACAACCACCCTCAAGGGACCTGAGACCCCCCCCATTCAAAGGGAACCTGCGCCACCATACACTGGCGCTCAGAGTTGTCGACAGCAACTACTTGGTGGAATGCTCCTGGGACTACTTGCTTCTCAGACACCAGGTGACACCGGACTGAGGTCACACTGGCTCCAGTATCTCTGAGAGCCTCTACCCTGTTCCCGTTAATGGTCACCCAGGTGCTATATTTCTTTGTGTTAGGGGGCACCTGGTTTCCTGGGACCATCTCACTGTCCCCGAGTGAGACAAGGGTCATTTCTGCGGGATCCCCACCCTCCTGTGGGCACCCCTCCTCCCCAAGCGCTACACTAGCCAACACTTTGGACTGTCCACCGGTGGGTGGCTGTGTCCCCTTCGGGCACTTGGGGTCCCCCTTAAAGTGACCTACCTGGTCACATGCATAACACTTGCGGGGGCCGGTCTCAACAGGCTTCCCTGTAGAGACCCCTTTCTTCTTATCACCGGGGGGCTGGGAACCTTTACCCTGGGTACTAGTTTGGGGCCCTTTAGAGAACTCCTGTGCTTTACCCTTGTCCCCCCCACCTTTCTGCTGGGGACCCTGCCCACCTTTGGCTGAGTCTCCCCCAAACGCTTTCTTGTGGACCCTGGTACTCACCCAGCGGTCCGCTTCCATAGCAAGCTTCCTGGGGTCAGTTAGCTTACTATCAACTAGGTGCTGGCGCAGATCTGCAAAACATAGACTAGACAAGTGCTCCCATGCAATCAAGTTGTAGAGCCCCTGAAAATCTGTTACACTACTGCCCTTCACCCAACCATCCAGAGACCTGCAGAACACATCCACACATTCCAACCAAGTGTTGACATCAGACTTCTTACTGGACCTGAACTGATCCCTGTACTTTTCAGGAGTAAGACCATACTTCGTGAGAAGGGCATCCTTCATGTCAGCATAGGTGAGGTGATACCCCTTACCCAAAGCTATCAGAGCATCCCTTGCTTCTTCCGGGAAAAGTGGCCACAATCCTGCTCCCCAATTCTCCTCAGGGACCCCATTCATGTGTATGGCTGCCTCATAACCCTGGAACCACCTTTGTATGTCATCCCCCTTCTTGAACTCCTTGCCTACGTTCTTGGGAATGTGCACAATCCTGTCTGCCTTTCTGGACGAATTGCTGCCACCATCTGAGCCTGACTTACTCCTAAGTTCTAGCTCCTTTAGTTCTCTCTCATGCTCTAAGAGCATCTTCCTCTCCTCTATGGCCAATCTCTTCTCCTCCCGCTCACTCTCCAGCCTGAGCTTCTGCAGCTCGAACTGCCTTGCCTCCCGCCTGTCCTCCAGCTCCTCTGGGGACAGACTGCTGCTGCCCGACCTGGCGGGTTCCCCCTACCCAAAAGCACATCCACCCTGGAAATAGGCTCCTCCGCCTCCTCACTGAGATCACCAGGCTGCCCATTGGCATGTCTGGCTGCTACCCAGGCCCTCAGCGCCTTCTGTAGCTCCTCCTTCCTTGTGAGGCCTTTAATTTGGACTTTCAGGTTTTTACAAATCGCTCGTAACTCCTTTACGGCGTAGGATTCCAACCTGTCCTCCTCAAAGATAACTTCCAGAGATGCAACGGATGATGCAATTGATTCAGGCATGACAAAAGTCGTGAGTTGAAAACTGGCAAGATCAAAAATAGGCCAAAAGAAAAAGAACCAGTATGTGGTACGTAATGGTCTGCGATATGGTACTAGTGCACACCAATCACTGTAAGTCAAGTGCAAACACAAGTCATATCCTCACCCGCTGACAACCAATGTTAGAAATGGGATCTCTAGTTGGCAAGGGCTTGCACCTTTGTCCAAGTAGGGACCCTTCTTCCTAGTCAGGGTAAGGGTTGTTACACTCGTGAAGTAACCCCTGCTCACCCTCGTGGTAGCTTGGCACGAGCAGTCAGGCTTAATTCAGAGGCAGTGTGTAAAGCATTTGCACATAACCAACAGTAATACAGTGTAAGCACTACAAACGGACACCACACCAGTTTAGAAAAATAACCAATATTTTATATACTCAAGACAAGACCAATTACGACAAAAATCCACAATACGATACTTTAAGAATGAATACTTGATACGTTAACTTCTTCTTTGCAGGAATAGCACAAAAGCAAAGTTCGTACGAGTCGGTAGCTCCGTCCGAGCCTACCGTGATGCTGAAAACCACAGAGTCTAACAGTTCCAGCCGACCGCGTCGATACGGGCCAGCAGAGTCGTGAACAGACTCGGTCACAGTACCTTTCTCGTTGTGGCTGGTACGGAGTGTACGAGCCGGTCGGCGTTCGTCGCGGTTGCGGTGCAAGACGGAGCGATGCAAGGTGCGGTGTCCCTCGATGCGGTGCAGGCAGCGGCTCGATGAGCGTCGTGCAGACGGAGTCGGTGAGTCCAAGGCGTGCGATGCAGGGTGAGACGATGCTCGATGCGGTGCTGACAGGTTGCGATGCAGGCGACCTAGCCGGAGTGCGGGAGCTGGCGTCGGACAGCGGTGCGAGTCGGAGCGGTGCGTCGCAGACGTGCGAGCGGTGCCCCAAATGCGGTGCGGTCACGACTCTTGAGCCAGTTGCAGCGACCTCGTCGGTCGGGTCCGGTTGGTTCAGTGAAGCGATGCGATGCGAACTGCGGTGCCCACAGGTCACGGTGCAAGCAGCGGCTCGATGTTGGCGGCGTTGGACGTCGCCCACGGTGAGACCAGGGTTGCGATGCGAAGCGGGGCGATGCGGTCTGCGGTGCAAACAGGTCACCGGCCAGGGATGGATTCGGTTGACGGAGTCGGTTGCAGTTCCCTTCCTCTGTGGCAACTGAAACAGCGTTCCAGAAGCGGTACCCAGAGGCTTGTGAAGTCTTTGTAGTCCCTGAGACTTCTTAACAGGAGGCCAGCTCGGTTCCTGGCCCTTGGAGATACTCAGCACAAGTTTGTAGAAAGTTCAGTCCAGTCCTTTCACTGCCCAAGGCAGAAGCAGCAGCTGCAGGCCAACCCAACAAAGCAACAACACAGCAAAGGGGCAGTACTCCTCCTGGCAGCTCTTCCAGCTCTTCGTCTTGGCAGGATCCTTGATTCCAGCGAGATCTAAATTCATGGGGTCAGGGCCCCAATATTTATATCCCAAATTCCTTTGTTCTCTGAAGGCAGAGAGGCCTTCGCCTAGTCCAAACCAGTTCTGGAGCACTTTGTTGACAAGTCTCCATCCCTTCTTTCAGTGAGTAGGCCAGGGACATCAGACGCACCACAGGAGGTGGAGCCAGCATTGTGGAGGAAAGGCACTGTCCTATTCAGGGCCCAGGTGCGACCCCTCCCACCCATCTACAGGTCGATCTGGCTATTCAGCCCTGCGCTGACTCACCCTGTCTCCTGGCATCCCCCAGCCCCTGTCACTCACATTCCAGACACGGACTACACAACCTCGCAGAGGCAGGCTTGGATGGTTAGACAAGAAAATACCCACTTTCTAAAAGTGGTATTTTCAAACACAGAATGTTAAAACCAACTTCACTAAAAGCTGCATTTTATCATTCTGAGTCCAGGCATACTAAACTCGAATTTCTACCATGTTCCCGGGGTCAGTTAGGATTATATACTGTAATAATCAAAACCGCCCGTTCTGGCCTAGGGGGAACAGGTAGCCTTGCAATAGTGAAAAACGAACTAGGCTGTAATTCACTATCAGGACATGCCGCACACACCCGGGCATGTCCTACCTTTCGCGTACAACGCACCCTGCCCACAGGGGTACCTTGGGCCTACCTTAGGGGTGACTAACATGCAGCAAAAGGGAAGGTTTAGGGACTTGCAAGTGTGTGCACTTGCCAAGTCGACATGGCAGCCCCAGGCTGCGCACAGGCTCTGCGATGGCAGGCCCGAGTTACACTTTACGGGCTGTTTGCGTGGGTGGCACAATCCAGTGCTGCAGCCCACCAACAGCATTTGGTCTATAGGCCCTGGCACTCGCAGTGCACTTTACAAGGGACTGACACATAAACCAAATAGGCCAATCATGGAAACACCAATCCATAACACATTTTATACAGGAGCACTTGCACTTTCCCACTGGACCGCAGTGAGGAAAGTGCGCAGAATCATCACACCAGCAAAAACAGAGTCAAAACCGGGAGGTCAGAAAGCAAAAAGTCAGGGGAAACACGCCAAAAGATGCCAAGTCTAACAACCACTTATATCAAGATCACTTATGCCACGGTGGGGGGACGATAGAATCCCTAAGACACCGATTATTCTTTTAAATACCATACAGATGCCACTTACATTAAAAAGTTTGATATCTGTAATGGCTTTTTAAACTTCACTGTATTTTTTGTTAAGGGCCCCCACTTAGTTTTAAAAGTGCATCCCTGTCTCCAGGTGTATGCCCGCCCTCTATCAAACCAAGTTTTTAGAGGGCGAGGACTGGTCAATGATGAAGCATGACACCAGGTGGTGTGTGAGACCAGTCTTTCACTTTTTGTGAGATGCTTGCACTCACAAAATAACACTATAGGACCCAGGTTACCACACTGGGAGCGGCAATTTCTGGGTTAAACACTACTAAATACTTCACACTTTTTCTAGTTTAAGGCCTGTCCACCCACGCCATTGCTACAAGGGGATTGAGCCCAGTTGTAAATGATTGAAAATGCATTTTAACTTAAGAAGTGTGTGGCCTTGTTGCCTGTGGTGGACTCCCATCCAATTAAATTAATAATCCACTTTCTTACACCTAGGTATATGCTTGTTGTCCTTTCAATACTTTCATAGAGGTTTTACTTGAGATACCCTTTTGTGTTTTTTGCAACCACGTACACTTTGCCGTGCTTCCTTACTGTTTCTTTCACTATTTTCTTTTGCATCTAGTGTTCTTATATTTTTACTACTATGGGCATAGAATTTCAACTTGATTAGTTACAATTTACCAAATTGTGATTTTTTTGTAAAAAAGTCGTAGTTATTATTTGTTATCTTTTGTTGTTCCAGATTTCATTCTGTTACATATGAACTCTCCTACATTTGTTATTTTGTGTTTGATGATTGTATAGTCCTGATGAAGGTGATGTTAAGGAGAGTCATAACCATGGAAATGTATGTCGAAGCATGTTAGAAGGGATAATAAAGCGCTAACATTATTCCCTAAACTAAACTGTACACTGTTTATGATCTATTGGATGTTCAGAGACCATGTTGTGTTAATATTGTGTTTGTTTGGTTGTATGTAAACACGTGTGTGAATGGTGAAAGTCCTTTGTACACTATTCTTTATTTTGTATTTGAATTTAAAAAATGACATTTTGACGATTTGGACTTGATGCACCAGACGATTTTTACAATTAAATTTATATTTCTGTTTTTGAAAATATCTGATGATGTGAAATCTTTGTGAGTGATGAATTGATTTCCGCATGTTATACTCTTTGCTCAAAACCCAAAGCATAACATATGGATGGATTGCCATCTACTTCTCGAATGGAGACGTTTTTCTCTCTTTTGGTTGCTGTACATTATTCCTTCCTCGCTGTTATTGCTGAGGGGCTCCTTACCTTTGGCTCTTCCCAAAATTGGCAATGCACTACAATCCAGTTGGGAACTTTAGGTCCAGCAATAAAGGAGAGCTGCACCCACGGAAATACCAGAGCGTAATACTAAGAAGAAAAGACATTTGAGTAAAGGGTATACTCCTCTGGAATCCCTTGAACAGTAACCTGATGGCAGTGCCTGAATTAACATAATTCAAAAGAACACTGAAATACAAATTTTTCAAGGTAGCTTTTGAATCTTAATCAGTCTCCAGTGAAACTCATCTGCCCAGCAAGTAGGGACTGGACTATTTTACGTAAACCTGTATCCAAAGTAGTTCCCTTCCCATCAACTAGTAACTGACAATGAAGGGCGTTTAAATTGTGTGCTCTGCAATATTGGCCCGTCACTCTGGGCCTAATTTATTGGGCTTTGGCGTAGGGCAGGACAGCGTCACCTTGCTGCGCTGCCCTACATCAAGTGAAATGGCAGTAATACACCATATGTTTTTTTTTTAGAGTTTTATATAGTGCAAACTAGACCCGAGACATCGGGTATCAGAGCGCTTTACATGAGTACCAGTTTCGTTACAGATGGACACATTTATTTTTGTTAGGCACGGGGAGATTAAGTGATTTGCCCAGAACCACAGGATGTTGAGCGTCGTTGCCGAGACTCGAACCTTCCCAGCTTCGAGGTCAACCGCTCTAGCCGTAAGGCTACATCCTCTCCCCAAATGTATACAATACGGTGCATTCCTGTTCTTTCCCCCTGTGCTGGTGCAATTTCGGCAGCCTAGCACCAAAGCAGGCATCCTTGCACCATGGTACAATGGTGCCTGTGTTGCCAGCAGGATTGTTTTTGTGCAAGAAGGGTCACCTTCCTGCACAAAATAATCCTGGGAGGCTTTTTCCTCTATCCATGTGTGCTGCAGAATGCAGCATACATGGAAAAAACGAGGAGAAAATAAAGTATTTATCCTTGTTGCACCTCCCCTGGGTAGGTGTAAGCTTTTGGCGCATCTTCAGGCTTACATGGTTTTGTAAATCTAAGGAAGAGTCAAAATCTATGAGTGTTGCGTGGGAACACCTACCCCGATGCCCATGGAATGCCTCCCTAGAACAAAGTAAGGCAACACATTGTTGCAGCATAAAGCAGTGTGTACATTTCAATTGTATGCTCGCTCTCCTTAATAATCTAACTGTGCTGGGCCCTCTACGATTAGGCAGTCTAAAGCATTTCCCACAACACAGAGGCAATGATTCACTGATTAATCATTCCCCGCCGATATGAGGGGTATAAATTAGGGTGACCAACCTCCATGTCAGCTGTCGAATGAGAACCATTAATTGACAGCCAACTCACAAGTTATAAATCAAGCTCATATACACTGCTCCCAATACCATGCTGTAGAAATAAAGAATAGCAACTGGAAGACCAACCTCCTGAAGAATTTATGTCAAGTGATAATTATGCAAACCAAAAGTTGAGCATTTGTGACACAAAACAGAACTAAAACCTGATGTTCCGATAGGGCTAGCTGACTTTCTCTGCAATGCATTTAAAACATTAATCACATGCAAAATGGAAAAATCAATAGGACTCAATAATAGGCTCAGACAGACATTTGAATAATTTTGTATTATAGAATCAAAATTCATTAAAATTAGCACTTTCTTAAGGACTTCGTTCAAAAATATCACAGCTTGCATGAAAGCACCAAACATTTAAGTAATCTTTAGAGGATGATTATCAAAATTGTGTTGCAGAGTTAAAGAGTCCCACTACCCTTTAAGGCAGAAGGATGGTTCAAAGTTCTAACAGCTCAGGTCCAATAGAAAAGTGGGAAATTCAGACTTATAGTCCATTGAGGGCTGAGTCCATTAGCTTAGAGCTAAATATATAATGGAAAAAGAAAAATAGAAATTGTTCGGCAAAGAAGGTATCAGTCCATTAGCTACCGATTGTAGCATCGACAAACAGTCCAAATTTAAAAGATTGATCAGTATAGCATCCGGAACCCAAGTAGGAAAAATCCGAAAAGAGTTTTAACAAAGTCCAGTGGTATAGCATCACACCACCATTGAAAGTATATTAAATGTCCCTAATCACATCATGTCACCTGCGATGATTGAAACATCAAGCTGGTTTCCCATGGTAGTCATGAGAAACGAAGGTTTGTGAGTCCACACAGGCCTAACATTGGTAGAGAAGAAATACAAAGTTGCGATTTATAGCACCAGCAGAAATACTATTCGAAAAGGAATATTTCACTGTAAACATCGAAAAAACATTGAAGAATGTCAGGGTGTAGTCATGTCCAGGACACAATTAGCAAAACGTATTTGCAAAGAATGATCCATTGTATTAAATCAGGGGAAAGGTCAGCATTAGAGAAAAACAAAATCTCAAGCGTGTACTTCATTGCTACACAATTTTGCACCGACTTTTCTAACTGGTCAATTATCAGCAAAAAGCATTAAAAAAACACTAGGCCACTTCACATAGCATCAATATTTTCATCAATTAACGTTAATAAGCAACATATGCATTACAATTCATTAGCACAACTTGTTTAAATGTATTTATGTTACATTATAAATGTTTTTTCTTCATCTCACATTTGAAAGTATGCTTTTACGGTTGTTCTACCACAGTTGTCGCAGCTTCATGTGTCCCTGTGTCTAACGTGTGCAACGTTTACTTCCAGTTTTTCGTGTCTTCTGTATTAACATGCCATGTAATAAGATTTTTTAAAACCATGATAACAAATCAAGCCATCATCACCTTATCTACCACATCAAAATCGTCACAGATTATGTGTGTGTTGTCTTTATCCTCTTTCTTTTACTCTCCTCAAAAGTTTTTAGTTCATAATAAAATGTTCATTCTGCATCCTCCATTTCAATTTCAGCTTTCGTTCTTTTTACCTCACAATTATTACTCTTTTGGTGTTTGCAAAATTTTATTGACAATATCAGCAGCATTATGCACAAAAGGGATCTCCACTTAAGGTCTCAAGATGGAAATCACTAATCCATTTCCTAAGTCTCCCAACCACCTGGTAACACTTGATAATCCCTTACATATGGTTTCCGAGGCACCATCTGCTTTGAAATCTTTCAAGTCTTTGTTCAAATCAGAAATATTTTTAATATAGCCTTGCATGACTTTACTTCTGTCATGTATGTACGTCCAAAATTGTTTGACTTTCAAAAATCTAAATAATTCTTTGCGTGAAGGATATCAAGGGCAAGTCGATTTTCAATCACCATCAATCTTATCGATATCATATCTTCAATCACAACAGGAAAACCCCTGGTTGTACTGGTGGCAAGTTTATCGACAATAATAGACTGCTTTCTATTTTCCTGAGAATGTAATGCTCCTCCTACTGAAGGTATCAGGACTCCACATATGTCACCTACTATTTCACTTGCACTTTTTTTTTTCACTCTTTTATTTCCATTAACTTTTCTTTGATCCTGTAAACATGATAATTTTGGGGAAAAAAACTATTCCCATATTACAACTTCCGTACCATTCCTTTTGAAAGCTTATAATAATCACTCTTCCCACAGACATAATATATTCCAGAGAACATATGATCTACTCCTTCTAAATATCTTTCCCAGTTTTCAGACAATTCAAATGTATGTTCCCATTCACAAAAACCTACAAACACAGTATTAATGTTTGATTTCTTTCGGATATATACAAAGTTTGCCTTTATGTTTCCAATCTAAGGCTAATAAACCCATTCCCTTGATAATTTTGTTTTCTTCTTGTGATAAATTCCAAGGAGTTAATTTAGGCATGGTACTGATATTATTCATTTTACGATATTGTCTACTTTCCACTAAATCTATTACAATTCTCTTAAGTTCTCACCAATTTACATGTCAGCTTATTTCTAAGTACATAAGCCATATCCAAAGACTGAGTTGGTCTAAATATGCAACTCCTAGTTTCGAATGTTGAAACTTCAGGATGCAGATTTAAATGTCTAAGCACAGAAATATCGGAAAAGATCATATTTTGATCTGAGTAATAATATAGGAATCGATAAGTACCGTAAAATAAACTAGCTAACACGCTGCAAGAAATTCCATAAGTCAGCAGTGATTTGTGGTAGAACACACATTAGCAACAGATGAAGGTATTTGCATATAAATGTAGCAATCACCAACATCCATAGTATCCACGTACTCTTTGAGTAAAACAGCATAAACATTTGAACTAAAATCTATTTTTAAAGTATTATTGTGTAACATTTTGTCATTCATGTCAACAGAATTAGAAACATTTCTTTTAGTGGCTCCGGAAAAAATAGTTAGCTTTGAGTCTTTCACAGAAACATGTGGCACATTTAAAATAATAAGCATTGCAATCAATATCAAAACAATAATTGAATCACAGTATATACACATTTGCATTTGGAGGTGATTCCAGAGTCAGACTGCATGGTTACTCAAGATTCAGACCGCTTAACTAAAGAAAAATCAAAAATAGCAGCAGTTGTTTGAGCAATTTAACTAAGTCTTGGCACAGAAAAAGAGAAACATTTATGGCAAAGTTAGAAATCTTCTTGTGTGAGGAGAAACTCTCATATGAGCTTCATTGATAAGTAAGTACAGGAAGAACTGTGTCAGTCCATTAGTGGGTACATCCAGATTAAAATTAAAATCAATAACACAGTGTGCTTCAGGGAGGTTCAGGTTGACATGTATTGTTAAAGAATGTATGATTAAACAACTACCACTTTAATAACGAGTGCCTAAACCACGAAGGCTAAACAACGAAAAAATCCTAACCACTATGTATTCAACCACGACTTACTGAACCACGAAAATTAATTTATTGCCATATAACCGGAATCTACCACGTCCTTTATATTAATAGGCAGTGACTGAGGAAATCCCATCGAGGTAGCGAGTATTTAGCGGAAAATAAATTAAACCAAGAGCAGGAAGCACTGCTGTGAGGGTGGCGAGCTGGCCAACAAAGGCGGATGCTTGTGAGCTTAAACCAGCAAGTCATGTTCATAACACATTCATTTTAAGGTTTTCAATAGACCCTGGAAAATATGAGACCCTGAAACACTAACAGCGTATACTTTAAACTGTATGAACATGCATCAACATGCTAAGAACGATGTCAAAACACCACTTTTAGCAGTAAGGTTCCTTGAATCCAGCAGTTTCACACTCAAATAAAACATATTAAAAAACGGCCAACCACCCACATTGAACATTCTCATCGATCACAGGTCATCATTGCATCATTGAAAAAGACACCTACAGTGCCATCTACTGGCCTCACAAAGTAAATTAAAACAAAGTCTATTATAACGAAAACATAAAATATAATAAGGAAATGTACAAATCAATTTAATAAAAATATCTTTAACTTTTTTACAAAATTGAAAACAGTAAGCGAAAACATTAATAAAATATATAATTATTGGTTTAGGAGGTCGTGGTTCAGGTCCAGTAGTGGTTTAGGAGGTCGTTGTTTAGGTACAGGTAGTTGTTTAGGATTCGTTGTTAAGCCTACTCGTTGTTACAATTTCGTTATTAAGGCCATTTACCATTGATAAAACAAAAGTCGTAGAATTTGCATTCGCACTCATTAGCAGCCAAATATGTCTAGTTAGTAGATGCGAACCTCAGACATGGTATTTTTGCTCTTTTTGATCTTCTCACACAGTGGCGGCTCTTCCGCTAAGGAGGAGGAGTACAGCCCCACTGCTCGTTGAGCAGTGCAAAAGAAAAAGAAAATGATAATAACAAGACCCTATTATCTTTTTCTTTTTCTTTGCAGGACTCCTGCCAGGTTGAGCGAGGCGGGGCCGGACTTGCCTCCATCAGAGGGTGCAGGAGTGGTTTGCCCTCCCTCCCTAAGTGCGCATGATGGCTTGGCTAGCCCTCTGGGGCCCGCCAAGCAGTCATGCACACTTGGCATGGTCTCCACTGGGCTGTGTTGCACAGCCAAGTGGAGAACATGCCCATCTTTCCATGTACTGCCTGAGCGGCCAAACAGGCCAAACAGACCAATCACGATGCTGCTGCTGCAGTGTCGTGTTTGGCTGGGAGAGTCTGGGAGCCTGGGTGCTTCCGTTGGCAGAGAGCGAGGATGTAGGAGAGACGCAGCGGCAGTGAAGGAGGTAAGTTTTTTTTTATGCCTCCACCCTACTCCCCCACTGCCCCATACAGAGGCAGCCGTGAATGTCCTCACAGCGGTTTGCTCATCATCTGTGTCACTTTGATCTGATGGCTCAGAAGTTTCAGGAATAGTTGGTGGTACTCGTCCTGCAGTCAAGCAGTTTCTCAGAATGTCACCTTTTTTGGGGCAATGGTCTCCAGGCATGACTAGCTTTCTTACTGCACTATTCCCTTAGTTGGGGTCTGTACTGCTCATATTCAACTCTACTGATCGTGACCCTTCACTACCTACAGTTGACTTTCTCAGAACCCCTCAGGCTGAACGAGTGCTGTTCCAGTAGCTTGCTGGTCCCCAACAGCTTGGCTGACCTGATCCCTCTGTCTCACTGATACCACTGGCACATCAGGAACAGGACTTTGCAGGTATGTGCTGCGTGCACCCAGTTCAGGAGACCCCTACACTTAACAGTGGAATTGGTGACTAGGATAACTTCGAAAGGCACCTTCCAGCGAGTTTCCAAGCACATTCTTTGCACTTGCTTCTTCACCATTACCCAGTCACTCAGACTAAGGTCATAGCACTGCTCCTGTTGGACCATGAAGGCAGCTTCTCCTACCTGGTGAGTGACAGAACGTACCATGTCAGCAAGGCCCTTGCAGTAGTCCAATATAAGATCATTTGTAATATTGGCTAATGCATTAGCTGGAACAGCTGGTAGCCTCATCCCACGTCCCATGATCACTTCATGAGGTGAAAATCCTTCCTATCTGTAGCACTTATCAAACTCATCAACACACAAGAGGCAATGCATCTGTCCACTTCAGATACATAGAAGCACACACTTTTGCCAATCTGGATTTCAATGTGCCGTTAACTTGTCGAACCAACCTTGAAGCCATTGGTCGGTAACTGTAATAAAGCTTCTTCTCAACCTGTAGTGCTGTACATAACATTTTTAGGACCTCATTGTTAAAATGAGTTTCACGGTCAGACTCCAGGAAACCCGGAAATCCGAATCTCAGAATCAGCTCTCTTAATAACAATTTTGCCACAGTGAGACTACCGTTCCTATGAGTAGGATAAGCTTCAACCCATTTTGATAAAAATCAAACAATGGCCAAAACATACCTTATATCATTGCAAGGGGCATTTTTATGAAGCCCATTTGCATATGGCTAAAAGGGCCTGCAGATTTCCCAATATGACTCATGACTACCTGTGTTCTTCTTCCTGGGTTTAGTTGCTGCAGTGCTTAATTTGAGCTGGTGCTTTCCGGTGCTCAGCACCGGCACTTAATTGGTTTCCGGTGCTCCACACAGGCACCTAATTGTGAAAACCATACTTAGAACAGTCTACCATAAGGTGGCGCTGCTCCTCTAATTTAGAGATGAGCAGAACAACGGTTGTTTAGGAATACAATATATATTAAAATTGCTCATACCTGCCTCCCCATCCATTCCTTTAGCTTTGGGGACCTGGAATAATCTGAACTGTCGCATTCACATGCGAGAGAGATGGTTAGTAGTTGTTTTGGCTGCGATGACAAGGGCGATGGGTGGTGCAAGCTGCAGTGGCCTCCTGGTCAGAGCCCTGGCACTTAATATTTTACAATTTAAGCACTGAGTTGCTGACATATTACACAGCAATGACATAGCGTTTCTGTAGTTGCTGTAAATCTGGGATTATACCACAACTGTTGGAAAAGGCGAATCATTGCATCTCTCCCAACATGTGCAGGACCATAGCAGTGCCTTTCCATTGGTCACAATAAGCTGTCAGGCAATACCGGTCTGCCATCAGCGTAAATCCTGAGATCATCGTCTCTCTTGGTACGGCATGCTCGCATTCAGCCCTGCCCTTCTGCTTCTATGACCTCATCCTGCAACTTTCTAACCTCCTCCCATGTGTCTAAAGCTGACAACATCAAAGTACAATCTGTGACACCAGTTGTGTTTGGCAAAATCTCCTCATTAAATGTCTGTGCATTCAGGGCACAGTATCTCACCATCTCATCTGCGTAATGATTACTGACTGTGATATAGTCTGTACCTTGTTGATGAGCAGCAATTTAGGCAGGCATTTGTAGGGACTGCTAATGGTTCCTCATGCCTTCCCCATTTCTAATGGGTGAACCAGAGGATTTCATGAACCCACGGTGTGACCACAATTGCCCAAAGTCATGTACGACTCCAAAGCCATACTTACTATCAGTGTAAATTGTAACTCGTAGTTGTTCAGAAATGGTGCATGCTCATGTTCCTGCTATAAGCTCTGCAACTTGTGCAGAAAACACTCCTTGCAATTGTGATTCTTCCACAACATCTCCAACAGTACACACAGCATATGCAGCTTTCAGATTTCCTTCATTATCTCTCAAACAGGAACCACCAACAAACAACACAAGATCAAATTCAGGCAGTGGCTCATCAGAGATAAAAGGACAGGGCTTAGCACACGACTCGGTCACACTCAAGCAATCATGTTCGGCTTCATTCACCACGCTCTCATTTCCAGGCAATGGCATCAATGTACATGGATTCAGCACCATGCTCTCTTCAGTGTCACATTCCCTGCGCCCAACAAGACTTGCTCATACTTTGGCAGGTGACTACTGGTCAGATAATGTGTTTGTGTATGAGTCAACAGTATCTTCACTGAATGGGATCCAAAAATAGTGTCAGTGGGTGACCCATGACAATACTTGCACACTGCTCAAGACTCACACACATAGACGCAACCTCTTTCAGACATCCAGGCAAAGCAACCACAACAGGACCAAGTATCTCTGAGAAGGGGTCGCTAGAGGGCGCGCTGCGAGATGGCCGCACGATAGTGCAGCTCCGCTGGCCGGAACCATTATCCAACTTATAACAGCATACATGGTGAGCATGGACCTGATTGAGGCACAGAATCAGGCATCGGAACATCAGCGCTACTGATCGCCTCGATCGGCATGCATTAAAACTGAAGAAATCGGCTCGAAAATCCAGCCAAAAACAGCGCGCTCTGCGGCCGGAGACAACAACAAAATAGCGGCACGCTACAAAGTCCGACCGGAGGCAGCAGCATTATCGTTCCAACCAGCATCCCAACGCAGCAACAACTAGCGGTACTCCGCAACTGTTACTATCAGCTGCTCCAGTTGAGTGCACGCAGATTGAAGTGGTGAACACCCATACGCGCACCACAATATTGCAAATACATACTGCTGGCAGAAGGAAGTGCGACATCGGCAAATAGCGGTGACCGGCATAACCCGAACCAAAGCGGCAGCGCGAGCAACGCTGTCACATCGCTGCTGAATGAAAAGTGCTTGCAACCTGTACAGTAAATGATATCTGCAGTAATACACAGTGTGGCGCACTAACAGAACACGCAACTAAATCGAGGCAAGTGCGGCATGAATGTGACTGCGTGTCCCTAATGGCGGAGACCACGCTGTGTTAATGTGTGCACTGAAGGGCGGCCTATTACTAGTGATTGAAGCGGAAGACGCACACCATCACTGCTTACTCATAGTCTGTGCCCTCAGTGGTACTGGCGAGCCGGCCCGCCGTGGGAATCTACACTTACCGTGCTAACCCGAGTCTGTGCCTACATTGAGGAGAGGGAGCCAGGTGTAACTATTGCATGCACAAGCAGAGAAGGCCCAACTGCCAAATACTCACAACGACCCCAGGCTTGCTACTCACTATGATTATACCACTATATCTAGGCAACCTCATACCCTCATTAGAATAACTTTGTTGAACTAGCTGTATAATCCACACAATCTGCTTCCAAATAAATGCCAATTGTCTGTGCCGATGAAACGCGATTGACGCCCTTACCCGCAACTAGGGCAATCGCCACCACAAATTAAGAAACTTTCGCAAACTTGGCAAAAAGGGACAATACGTAGCCACATCGTGTATCTTAAACTACGCCGATACATGACAATGGGCAAAACGGATAAACAACAACCAAAAATATAATTTGATGCTCGTCGCACACCTAGGACGACACTAGCACACTCTGATACTGAACTTGATATGGAGCAGACCAGGGACCCAAACATGGAAGCTGCGCTGAAAGCTATTCAGCAGAGTTTGCAAGCCATAGATGGCAAGATTGACACTCACGCTCTCCGAGTTTACAACATGGCGGCCAAGCTGGTTAAGCAAAGCGAGCGATTGGACGCTGCGGAAATAAGGATCTCCGCAGTCAAAGATATATATAATATTTGGAGCAGACAGTTTTTCTCCTGTACTCATCATCAAACGGGCGTACAGGTCGCTGGCGCCAAAGCCACCACCAGGAGCCCCGCCGCGTCCAAAAATATCCCGAATCCTAAACTATGGGGATAGAGACACCATACTGCGCTTAGCACATGAGAAACAACAAATCATTTATCAAAACTATCGAATCTCCTTCTACCCCGACTTCACGCTTGCGGTTCAAATGGCGTGAAAAGAATTTACACCTGTGAAAAAAAAGCTGCGTGATATGGGTATAGAATATGCCATGTTATACCCCGCAAGACTACGGGTTACGCATGAGGGACAAACAAAAGTTCTGTCTACACCAAAAGCTGTGCAGGATTTTATAAAACACGTGTCAACCAAAAGGAAACATATGGAACGTGCGATCTCCTCCTCACAGTCAGACTGACGGCTGTGGCAGAGGGTTGCAATATGTGCAACTAACGGTAAGACTGCACTATTTTGAGTCATCGTTCTGCAACAGACGGCTGATATTCGGATCAGGAATACTCCAGGTAGGCTACATGCCCCGTAAACGTCACTGGCACTGGGATGTACTGAGTACGTTGCATGAACACTGGGACGTGACATACAGACTTGTGTAAAGACTGCAAAGTACCATAATCCTAGATTTCATAATGTGGGGTAACAGACGATCTGGCGGGGTAATACACTCATGACGTCTGCACATAGCTAGACTTAAATGCCTTAAAGCTAGGTTACGACATGTAACGGCTGGAGTAAATGTAACATTGATACTAAGTTGAACTGACCAAGATGATAAGATAGTAATATCTGATGCTTGTACGCAAGTGCCTTACATATTTCCTTGAACTATATGCCATTGACTCTATGAACATTTCGGCCACATCCGCTTCGCGGGTGGAAATGCGGGCACCTAACGACCCTCCTGAGGGTACTCCCCAACACAGTTAAAATGTTGTTTCATATGTTTGATTGGGTATGTCGTTGGCATGATTGGGATGCTGAAGTGGGTGGGGGATTTTGGGACTGTTTGTTTACTCAGGCACGAGTGTTCAACGTACAATGCTATGTATTATGGAAAACCGCCCCACGCGTTGGAGTATCAGTTGTAACCCCATATTGTATGGTATATGCATAAAACGGAGCAGGATATATTATTTGCAACCAAGCTGCACATCTAGACGTGGATAGCAGAAAAGGATCACCAGTGCTTAGGTTATTAACTTTGAATGTCCGGGGCCTAATTACCCCAAGAAAATAAGGCAGGTGTTCACTTATTTAGATAGGCACCATATTGAAGTAGCTATGCTACAAGAAACCCACTTGGCGAAAACTGACAAATGCAATATGGGTATCAAATGGGCTGAAACTATCCTAACATCATCCTATTCGTCTTATTCTAGAGGCGTCATGATATTAATTAAAAAGGGGACACACTTTACTATTGATCATACCATAATAGATGACCAAGGTAGATATACTATTACAATCGGACACCTACGGGGCACCCGTATAGGTTTAATCAATACCTACGGTCCAAACACAGACGACCCCGAGTTTTTTTTATAAATATCTGGAGACAACTAAGAGAACTACCAGACATGGAAATATTATGGGGCGATGACTTTAACATCTCACTTCACGATGAACAGGATAAATCATGAACGACCATAGAACCCCACAAACGAGCAGCTAAAGTAGTAAAGGATGGCATGATTGACTTCAAGATGGTGGATGTCTGGTGTTTGAGACATTCACACCATTTAGATAGTACGCATACATCCACAGTACATAACAGTTGGTCAGGTATTGATTATTGGCTGACAACAGAGGTAGCCAGTACATGGGTGCGAGATATTCAACACCTACCAAAGACACTGTCAGACCATAAGCCGGTGTTGCTCTACCTAGAGTTCCCTCATTACACGCATCCACCTTATATATGGCGCTTTAATGCCAAAGCACTTCTAGATCCGCTTTATAATAATGCAATTAGAAATGCAATAGAAGAATACTTTCATCTCAACGAGCAATCAGTCGACGATACTAGCTTGCTGTGGGAAGCTTTTAAGGCCACATTACGTGGCACCTGCATCAGTACAAATGCAGGAATATTAAAAGATATTCGCACTCAACTGACAAACTGCGAGAATACACTCCGACAATTAGAAAAGGAATACGACAGCACACCCAACGCAGCTACACTAAGTCGCATTAGAGAAGTACTGACTGAATATCAGGAATTTGCAGACAAGGAGCTCAAATATATAACACGCCGGCAGACAGCTAGGTCATATGGGGAGGGAGGCAGATCAGGGCGTATACTGGCCCACAAAATATGTACTACACGAAAAGCACACACAGTCACGAAAATCAAAGACATACGGGGAACCTCCCATTATAACACAGTAGATATATTAGATGCCTTCATGGCAACATACGGAGATCTATATGCGACCCGAAACACAGCCACAGCACCAGAAGTGCTTGCCTACCTACAGATATTGTAAAAGCATGGCTATCCGATAATCAGGAGAATATCTAGCACAACCAATCACAGCCGATGACGTTAGAGAAGCCATCAAAACACTACCAAATGGCAAGGCCCTGGGCCCGGACGGGTTCACCGGGGAATTTTATAAAGAATATGCAGAATTACTAAGCCCCTATCTTGCGGCAATGTATGGTGATGCCTATGATAAACAAACACTTCCACCTACGCTACGAGAAGCATTAATAATAGCCATATTAAAACCGGATAAAGATCCAGAGAGCTGTGAATCATACCGACCATTATCCCTAATAAATACGGACACAAAAATACTAGCCAAAATTATAGCTACAGGACTTCAACCACTAATGCAGAATATAGTATTGCCTGACCAATCTGGTTTTATACCTAATAGATCAACGGCACATAACATACGCACCCTATTTGCGCTATCTCATCAACTTAACCCAAAACTGGAAGCAGCGGCAGTATTACTAGACGCTGCCAAAGCATTTGATTCGATTGAGTGGGAGTATTTATTCACAGTGTTGCAAAAAATGGGAATGCCCCCTAGTCTATTGAGCTGGATCAAAATTTTATACACTAAACCCGTGGCACGTATCAAGGTTAATCAACATGTATCAAGAACTATACCCATACAACACGGAACGAGACAAGGGTGTCCCTTATCAACCTTATTGTTCACAATCGTGCTGGAACCACTAGCGTGTAAAATTAGACAGCACCATGCGACCACGACACTGAAATTTATACAGCGCCCCGTCAGTATATCCCTATATGTGGACGACATGGTGCTATACGTACGCAAACCCTGTGTCAATCTATATCCTCTATTGCGGGAATATATTATGTTTGGTAGACAGTCTGGCCTCCAAATTAATTGGAGCAAATTTACGATACTCCCACTAACAGAAATCACACAACCGCACCCTGTAGAATTTCCACTCGAGTGCCAAACAGACCCTGTAAGGTACCTAGGAATTTGGTATCATAGAGACCCTGAGATAGTTATCAGAGAGAACTACGGGACAGCGCTAGTCAAAATAGAAGAGAAGATTGAACGATGGATTCACCTCCCATTATCCTTAGCAGATAGAATAGCCATCGTTAAAATGGTCATTCTTCCTAAATTCCTTTACTTATTTAATAACATCCCCATACCACCGCCAGCACCAGTTTTTAAAAGACTAACCACAAACATAACTAGACTCATATGGGCAGGGAAATTAGCACGCATCGAACTAAGAACACTAACGCTACCATACACCAAAGGAGGATTCGCAGTTCCAGATTTCCAGCTTTACTATTTAAGCGCCCAAGCGCAATATGCGCACTACTGGTACCACCCAATACGATATGTGCTGCATGCAGCGGTGGAAGATGGTAATGCGCATCCCATTCCCTTATGAAGCATACTGCCACACCAACGTACACACATAGCCAAAAACAAAATAAACACCATTAGAACCACCAGTTTAGCATGGCAACGCATGGGAAAACTAGCTCATAAACTGCCACTATATGCACCAGCAATGCCCCTGCAACAACATCCATCCCTATCTGTCACACAAGAAGGAGTCGGAATGACACTATTACAACAAGTTGGCATAGATACCATGGGGGATCTATATAATGATGGCAAATGTATCGATCAAAATGACCTCAATTATATTAGCAATCAAACATTACTATTTAAATTTGCATTTCACAGACTAAGAGGAGCGATCAGAACCCTTTACCCTACCTTTCCTAATGAACCACCAACACTGGCAGCATTACAACTGGTCATCACCAACCCAAACAATACACATATGGTGACAAAAATATATAGGCTATTACAAGAGGATATAGCGGGTAACACTAGTAAAGCTCGAGAGAGGTGGGCTGTGCACCTTGAATTGCCACTAACTGAAGAAGAATGGCAAAATTGCTGTGCACTGACAGACATGCTTACCCCTAATGGAAACTTACAAATAATCCATTATAAATACATTCACCAAACATATCACACCCCCTTAAGTTATAAAAATGTGGCCTCCGTATGGACGCCCGCTGTCGCAGATGTGGGGAGGAAAACGCAGACTTTATACATTTAGCATGGTACTGCGCTAAAGTGAGAGAATACTGGAAGGAAATAACTGCACTACTAGGCTGTATCCTTGACTCCAAGATATAATGTACTATACCAATCTGTTTGTTGGGCCTAGTGAACAATTTGCGCTCTTTAAACGAAAACTAGGTGTCATAGCCTACTTTTGGCAAAATGGAGGATATCTATGCACTGGGATAGTAAACAATATCCTACCAGTAAAAATTGGATAATGGACATGGTATACTGCAGAGACACTCTGAAAATATATGAAGAAGAACTTCCCACAACATCGAAACCTAAAGAATACTGGACACCCTTAACGGACTTTTTAAGATCACATACAGATATGTTAACACCTTCTGCTGTCTGATTAAATATATGATCCGAATGTTGGAAACATGTTCAAAATGATATACTGTACTGTTTATTACTACTATGTATTCCAACTGCGATGTTGCTGTGAGCACTACCGTAACCTGAGACATTTGTTGTATGTGTTTCTGCAAAATATAATAAAAATGTTAAAAAAAAAAAACATATCGCTGAGAAGTGCGCAATAGGCTTACGGTTGCTTCTGTTCATTTGCGTCAACACTGAGAGAGAGCAACCTTCTCTCTCACTGCAGAACAACACAAAGCACTTATTGTAATCTGTCATTCCCAAAGTCGGTGCCCTGCAAAGGCTTTCTCACAGTGAAGGCTGTCATGCAATTGTCATCCCAGGGTACCGGATCTGACACATCTTTGTGTGTCAACCTCTGTAGAGGCTTTGGTGTCAAAAAGAAATTTGGAATCCACTGTCTGAAATAGACCACCATTCCTAAGAATATGCAGACTTCCTTTTGGGCACCTGGAGGATTTATGTTAAGAATTGCTGAGATTCTTTCCTGCGACACTTTCCCTGCTCCTTTCTCAATGTGATGTCCTAAGTACAGGGCTTCAGTTTTGCAAAACTGTGTCTTAGATGGGAAAACTTTATGTCCATCATCTGCAAGAAGATTTAACAAGGCAATAATATCAACTTTGTAAGCTTCTCTCGTAGCTGACGCCACCAGTAGGTCGTCAATGTACTGCACTGAGTGATTCGATGCAAGATGGCCTACAGGACGCACCTCTGAGAGGCTCCCGGCCGATCCCGCTTAATCCTGCATAATCCTTTTTTCACTGGATCCCAATATTTGTCCCAGGAAGGCATTTACCTCAGCTCTGGAGCGTATCTGGGTTGGAGGCTGTGGCGGGGCACGGGAGATGCGGAGCCGGGATGACTCATGAAGACACAGGGCCTAGCGAGAGACGTGCTGTGGTCAGCTGGGGTGTGTGTGGTGGGATGCCTCTTGCGTAACTGCTTCCCCTGTTACTACTGGGTGTCTGGAAAGAACTGATCACCTGCCTGCAATGCCAGCAGGTGCACCGAGGGTGGGGCACGGTCAATGGGGGTGCTCGGGGTCAGCAGCATGAGTGAACAGAGGTAACACAATGTGGGCCATGTCTGCAGAGCCTCAAAATCCTGCCATTGACGGGGATAGGGTGCTCCTGGCCCTGGTCGCAGGCCCGGGTGAGGCCACCTGGCCTACCTACTCTGGAGCCGCCGAAGGGAGCTGAAGGAGTGACAATGCCAGGAAACACCACCTGCTCACCGCTGACTGCCTGTGGCAGCGCTCTGGGCTGGCGGTGCTGCGCGGCCTTGCTGAGCTGTGAGGTCGGACAGAAGAAGAGTGATATGGTGTCAGCCGTGACCGCGTGGCCCAGAATCCTGCAATCAAGCAAGGCAGGGTGCTCCTGTCCCTGCTCATTAGCCTGAGTTCGCCTGTCTGGCCTTCCTGCTTGGGGGCTGCCGAGAGGAGCTAAAGGTGAGGCACCGCGGGAAGCATCGCCCGCTTACCACTAACTGTGAGGAATTGTGTGAGGAGCTTGGGCGGTGCACAGGGCCTTTGGATCCTGGCTTGAGGAGGGGGCGGGTGAGCGGCCCAGTTGGCTTGTGTGGGCCTGGGCCCCACGGTGGCTCCCTGTGATCCTGTGTACGTGCCTGGGCCTGGATTGGTGCTTTGCAGCCTCCTCACCCATGGGGAGGATGAGTACTTGAAGTCCGTTGAGAGCGCTGGACACCTCGCCGTTGCTCCATGAGCGGGGTCTGCCGAAGGGGCGGTTGTGCTGCTTCACCCCCTCGTGGTGTGGGGGACATGCTCTGGACTCGCCTGTTGCTCATTGCAGCGGGATAGGCAGACGGGGGCCCCCAGGGCAACACCATGGACCACTATACAACCACGACCTCCACTTCGCAGCACTCCACACAGGCAATGACGGGCAGAGTTGAGAGGGGTTCTGAGCAGTCGGTGGGGGAGCCTACAAGGGTGGAGCTGTTGGAGGCTAAACAGGGTTCCCGCCTAGCCCTTGAAAATAAATTTGAGACCGTTGCCCTGGAAGTCAATCTTCTTTGCACTGATCTATGCAAGGTTTCAGATAAGGTATGGCTGGCGGAGGGCTCCATCGAGGAAACAGACAGAGGTGGCCTCCCTGAGGAAACAGGTCGCTGAGGTCACGTCCACGTCCCGAGTCCTAGAGGCGTGGGTGGAAGACACGGAGGGCCACTCCCGTAGTAACAATGTGCATCTCTTGGTATCCCCGGAGCAAGCGGAGGGAGTGCACCTTGAGCAGTTCATCAAGACTTGAATTAAAACCACATTGAAGCCTAATGGATTGTCTCCCATGTTCATTATTGAAAGGGTGTATTGAGCACTGGTGGCTCCATCGCAGCCTGAGGCCCCTTTGCGGGCTCTAATTCCACGCATGCTGAACTACAAAGACCGAGACAGTATCCTGAGGGTGGCCAGAAACACTAATGCTGTCAAGTTTGAAAACCACAAGATCTCCATCTATCCGGACTACACAAACGAAGTACAGGGAGCCTGTAAAACATTCCTGAAACTCAAAGCCAAATTACTCTTCGTGGGACTCCGCTACATTTTATTATATCCAGCACACTTCCGGGTTCTCTCTGGGGGAAAGTCCTATTATTTTGACTCACCTGATGATGTTTGGTGCTGGCTGGAGTTGTGGGACAAGATGCTTAGAGAACATACTGGTCCTTGAGATTGGGGGAGTGCCTGGTGCCGCCACCTAGAGGCTCCTGTGGGAAGGAGAGCGTAGCTCCGGCAGCCGTCCCTCATCAGAGCCCAGAAAGAACAGTTACCCCCAGGCTGGAGTTATAGGAGGACAGCACCATGGCTATGTCCCCCACTGGAGAGCACTCAAGGGTAGTAGGAGATGCGGCACAGCGGGAGGAGGATGAGCATGGCAAGGCCCTTGAGGAACTGAGCTGAAAACTCTACATACAGTTGTCTGGTTGACTGTTTTTCTTTCTACAGGGGGCCTCCACTACTGTGTGTTTATTTCTGTGATAGATAGTTGACGACGTTTGAAGGAAAAGGGGGGAGGAAAGGTGTCCACTTTTGCAGTGGGGATGTTTTTCTTTAAAAAAATAAGAAATTGCTAGGTCTAGCTTTCTGTACTGCGGGATCTGATTTGTTGGGTTGCCGCCCCATAGTTGTGATAGGTGAAACAGTTGGGGGGGTTAGGCTGTAGGTCCTGACAGCAAGAACATGCAAGGATTGACAGTGGAAAGGAATTTTGTTACATTGTAAATCCAGGGAGATGGGGAAGTTTGGGATTCTTCATAAATTTTATTGTTCTGTTTTATGTTCTGTAGCAGTGTGAAATGTGATTGGCTTTCTGGGCCTTCGGTTGACCCCTCTGAGTGATGAGGCAGGGGGGAGGGCGAGAGGGAACATTCATCTGAAGTATGGTTGACTGACTTAACATTATCACATGGAGTGTCCGGGGGCTCCGATACTACGGCAAGCGTTATAGGGTTCATTGCTTCTTTAGACTCCACAAGATCCAAATTACCTTGGAAATGCTGGGGTGCAAAATTTGCAAAAAAAGTGGAGGGGTCAGGTGTTCTCTGCTTCTTACTCCGCCTATGCTAGGGGTGGCCATATGGATGACCCCAGGGATCCCGTTTTGGCCCACTTATTGCGAGGCTGATGTGGAGGGGCGATATGTACTAATCCAGAGAGGAGAGAGATCACATTTCTCAATTCATATGCCCCAACCTAGATGACAGGTTCTTTTTAGAGGGGTTGCAGGATCTGCTGTCAGATAGTGTAGGATCTGCCATCATTTAGGCGGGAGATTTTAATTGGGTTTTGGATGGTGTGGGAGACCGGCACGCCCCCCCCCGGGCTGAGACCAAACCTTTGATGATACACGCTCTGGAAAGGGTGATGCAGAATCTGAGGCTACATGATAGGTGGTGCCTTTTGCATCCGGAAGGCCGCGAATATACATGTCACTCCCTAATGCATGATACTTATAGTTGGCTGCACCACTTTTTGGTGGATGGCATGGATCACGCTAAGATTTATACTGTGACACATATGGCCCATTTTCTGTCTGATCATGCTACAGCCCTACTGCCGTTGGACTGGAATGGGGGTCGGTTGGTTGCAGATCATGGCATATGCCCTCTGACTTGCTGGAGGACCTCGCATGTAGGGAGGACCTTTCAAACTGTTCTAAAGACATACCTTGACAATAATTGGTGGACAATGAACATCAGGGCTGTTGCTTGGGCGGACTTAAAGGCTGCTGTATGGGGGGCATGTTTTAGTACTGTTTGTGGGGTACATTCGAGACTTATAGCGAACTTAAAAAGTCAGGAGGACCGATTGGCCACTCTTTAGAAACAGGCAGCTCTCGCGGCTGCGGAATGAGCAGCTGAACTGGAGGCTCATAGAGAGGTATGCTCTCTCTGGGACACCCTGGACAAATCCTACCGCCAACTGCTGCATAGGAAAGGGGACAAATTGGGTAAACTGTTGGCATGATTACTAAAAAGGGAGGTGGAGGTACCACTCATTATCTCAATATGGGACGCGCAGGGTAGTCTGCTCATGGACCACTTTAAGGTAGTATATAAGGCTGGGCCCCTAGCTGTCGAGGGCAGGACGGAGGGTTTCTGGCTCTTGTGGGGCTCTTGCAGTTGCAGAGGAGAGCCATGTTAAAATTGGAAAATGACCTATCAGCGGAAGAGGTGGGTGAGGCCATTAAGGCTTTACGCAAATCTAAAGCCCCAGGTGGGTATGGGTTTCCAGTGGAATTTTATGAGACTTATTCCCCAACTCTTAGAGAGAAACTGCTTGAGGTTTATCTGGAAGCTAAAGTTAAAGGGTGTTTACCACAAACTATCAGAGAGGGAGTGGTATGCTTAATGTTGAAACCTGGAGGGGATCCTGTAGACCAAACCACTTACAAGCCCCTAACTATGCTTAATACCAATCTAAACATTTTGTGCAAGATTCTGACGACACGACTGGGAGAGGTTATCTGAGATCTAGTCCACGAGGACCAATGTGGTTTCATGCAAGCGCAAAGTACTACGCATAATATTATTAGTCTGACACATGTACTCAATGCTGCCCTGGATAGAGAGGAGGAGATGGCACTGATATCATTGGATTCAGAAAAGGCTTTTGATACGGTGGAGAAGGCCTTTCTCATGGCGGTAATGAGGGGTATGGGGTTCTGTCCCAATTTCTGTGCCTGGATTCAGCTTCTATACACTGAGCCCTAAATACTTATCAGGGTGGGAGGGCAGCTCCTGGAGTCCTGGCTGGCAGGGCACCCGTCAGGGCTGTCCCCTCCCGCCTTTGTTGTTTGTGTTGGCGATTGAGCTGTTGTCGCTATTGCTGCACGCAGAGATGGCCCCCTGGGGCATTTGGGTGGGGAACAGTAATCATGTAGTCTCGCTCTACACGAACGATGCACTGGTGTATGTTCGTGAGCCTGGAGAGTCCATCCCATTGTTGATGAGGCATCTGGGTGATTTTGGTGATGTCTCGGGTCTGAAACTTAACATTCGTAAGTCCTTGATGTTCCCCCTGGGGGAATGATTGGGAAACAGCCACATTAGCTACCAGCTGTGAGCCTCAGATGGGAATTGGATGGGTTTTGATATTTGGGATTCTGGGTTACTCGTACGGAGGCCCAGCACCAGAGTCAGCATGTCGACAGGGTGTTGTCCGGTCTGGAAACTTCCATGGGGCATATCAGCAACAGCCAGCGATAATTATCGCTATGCGCGTTTAGCGCGAGCATAATTATCGCCGGCTATCGCTGGAATATATCGCCGAGATAGCGCGTTATCATCAACGCTTATCTCCAATGCGATATAAATCCAGCGATAGCGGCAAAATGTGCGATTATCGCTGGAAATCCTGCGATAAAAGCACAGCGATAGGCGAATCCTTGTTGATAGGGCAGGGTGGACTTTTCCATACAATCCACCTCCCATAGGATATAATGGCTAAGTCAGATTGTAAGCAGACGTTAAGAAACCAGCGATAAGAGTGGTTTGCGCTACATTTTACATCGCTACGCGGGTTTGCGGCAAGATTGATGATAGGAGTTAGTTGTGTTAGCGACATTTACCAAGTTATTTTAGTAAGGTACGCCCACTTTGCATATCATTAGCGTTGCGACGCTGGGCGGTAGGAAAACGGGCGCTGAGGCATGGATTCACGCGCTAGCGTGTCCTTGCTGATAGTGCGATAAAATTATTGCCGCTTTTCGCCCGAAAACGGACGCTAAAGCGGCGATAATTTTATTGCGGCCCCTTGATGATATGCCCCTATATTTCCTATCGCCACCATAGCCATTAGAGAGAGGGAGAGTCGATTCCAGAAAGATATGGGGGCATATCATCAAGGGGCCGCGATAAAATTATCGCCGCTTTAGCGTCCGTTTTTGGGCAAAAAGCGGCGATAATTTCACGTACTGCTGATGGGGCGTTTGCAGCTATATTACAGTGGGTACCACTGCTGGGTATGTTCCGAGAAGATAGGGACCGCCCCATGGAGGATGGCTCAGGAGGGGAGGATTGAAGGATGCCAGAAATGTCTATTTCTCTGTAGGTTTCCTGACAACCAAGTGAGCATTAAGATGTAGCTGCATGTTTTGGAGCTCTATGACGTGGTTCTAGTTTATGCTTTCTTGGAACACCTTCGGATATATCTATATTCCATTTCTGTAATGTAGATCTGGTTAGACTGCATACATTTTTAATTTATGTCTGCTGAAGATTCTCTTCCGGATTTGCCAACATGCACTGTATGTTTGTTGTTTGTGAAAAATCAATAAAATACAGTTTAAAAAAAAACACTGAGTGATTCAGCATTTTCAGGGATTTTAGATTCTTTTTGAGTCGCAGATTAAAAATTGAAAGGCTTTCCGAATACCATTGTGGGACTCAGCACCATGCCAAAACACGACTGCCGAAAGTGAATAAGAATTGGCTATCTTCATGCAATGGATTAGAAAAGAAGGCCTGGCACAAGTGTCAGGGTTCCCCCATCAGAAACTCACCTCGCTCGATGTGTGGCCGTAATTCTCCGCAGTCAGAGTAGGGGACGCTTGCCAGTTTGCAGGAAGACCAGGTTTAGAACCACCCGCTGCAGATCTCTCAGAGCACTCTGCGGGCGGTCAGGGAAGATTGCAGAGGTTGCCGGTCTAGTCTCTCGCAGGCCGTTGAAGGTGCGAGGACAAACTCGGCTGTGAAGTGCGCTGGCAGCATTCTGAGCTGCGCAATTCACCAACGTCTTTGCAGAGTGTGCTTATCCCGCGCTTGCGCTTAGTCAGTCAGGAGTTAGAGTAGCAGTAATTCAATTGGGCATGCACAGAAGTTTAGCTTAGGGTAGTTTTAGTTTCGGTAGCGCCGGGTTAGTTAGTTAGAAAATACCTTAGGAAATTATTACTGGGAGTTCAACACAAGAGATAGAAAAGAAAGAAGAATACAGAAATAGAATAAGACGCTTACCTGTTCTTCATGTTAGAATCCGGTGACTAGGAAGTCTCCTCATTTCTCAAACCACAAGTATAAGCCTGTAAAAAAGATAATGTAAATATGATTTGATGTAATAAAAGACTAGTACTTCTAAAGAAAAAGGCAAAGGTTAAAAAGGAACAACGTAATAGAAAAATAAATACATTTTCTAAAAAACAAATGAAAAGAAGAGAAGCAAAGGCCTTAGCATAAAGGGTAAGAGAGAGAGTGAGAATATTAATATGTTTAAGAGAAGCAGAAAAAGAAAAAGGTCATAGAAGTTAGTAAAGGTGTGTTGTTATTTGACATGCAGTTCACATAAGAAATACTAGAACAAGAGATGGTGCCAGAAAGACGCAGAGAGCAGGACGTAGAAGTGAACCACGAAAAGCAAGGCAGTCTCTTCTCTGTTCCCATCCTCTTTC
This sequence comes from Calotriton arnoldi, assembly GCA_963921515.1. Taxonomy (NCBI): domain Eukaryota; kingdom Metazoa; phylum Chordata; class Amphibia; order Caudata; family Salamandridae; genus Calotriton; species Calotriton arnoldi. The sequence goes on along the minus strand of CAWUFW010015768.1, from coordinate 28,158 downwards.
CACCGACAGGGTTCACGTGAGCACTTGTGACATAAGGGCTCGGTGGAGGTCTGTTTGGGGAATTGGGAAAATTCAGCATTCTGCTCCTGTGAGTACGAGGAATGATTGTGAGTACATTAGTGGTGCCTGACAACAAGTCCATGATTGAAAACCATTCGGCCTCCCATGGAATCTGAAATAAAATCACAGCTGGATTCGGTACTACAGGACAACAGGGAACAACAATGGCAGTCACCTTGCACAAATCCTGCACAATGCGATACTTGCCATTCGGCTTCTGCAAGCCCATACTGGAAGAGTTACACAGACTTCCTATTATCTCCTTCAGAATCCCTTGCTCAATGATTGAGTCAATCACAGGAGTAATTCCAGCAACGATTTCTGGAGACATATTGTATTATGAGATTCTTGGGTACTCTGCATCTGGTTTGATTGTAAATTGGACTGGGTAAACACCTTTGATTAGTCCAATATATTTACCTGTAAAGTCCCAAATGTCAGGTAAAACAGTGTATCTCAATTCTTTGGGCAAATCCTCACGTCAGAAGAGGATACATCCCGACATCTGATTTCTGTTGGGCAACTTTGAAAACAACATTCCTATCATTCGTATGGAATTCAATTCCTCTAGGTGTGCAATATATTGAACAGGTTAATATACAAACTAAATCTCATTCAAGCAGGTTCACTGGACTTGTGTCACACAACACAAACCAGTGATGATCCTCAAAGGATCCCATTTTACCTGTCACTGGCTCTGAAATTGGACTAGACATCTTTCTGTTTGTAACTCTGATACCTTTGATAGCTTTATGCCGAGAGAGGTAGGTTTGGAACCTCTGCTTTTCTTATAGTAGAGTGGGTAGCACCAGTGTTGACAAGGAATGAGATAGGGTTCCCATCCACTTCTCTATCCACATAGGGACCACTGTGGTCTAACTCTAGGGCTGCGCCGAGAACACAGTCCTCCTCACCCCTGAGGCACCATCATGCAAACAGGGCTTGGTCACTGTCATCCAATTCAATCAAATATTGCTGTGCTACATTCTGATTTTGGTAGGCATTTTGAGTCACATTGTATCTTTGTACTTGAACATTCTGTTATGGCAAAGGAGCTTGTGGCATTTGCATTTGCTGTGTTACATTAGAATTCTGCATTCTCTGTCCTTTCCTCTGCTGAGTCTGTCCCATGTTATTCCCTTGGGACTGTGCATGATCCATATTCTATATCTGATTCCCCATGTTACACAAATCAGACTTATACTCATGTCTCCATTGTCCAATCTTTCAGAAAGTGTGGCATGGATGTGTCCTTTTTAAAAGTGGCACCTAAAAACCTGTTTTAGCATCCACAGGACCACCACGACCTACTTTGCGACAAGAAAGTCTTATGTTGAAAGCCATTAATACCATGCATCATCGGAACCTGATTATAACCTCTCTGTGCCTGTCCTGTGTCCTCAAAACCCATCTGATTCTGGCCTTTCTGCATTGCCTGTGTAATCATTCATTTCTCTTTTGAGTTTCTTGTGCCTCAGGTCAATATAATCTGCACAATACTTTGCAAAATGCAATATTGCGTCCACAGATTTACTTTGCCAACAAAGTATCTGCTGTTGAATCCTTTTAGAAATCTCTGGTCTTAAACCCATGGCAAATTTATAAACAAATTGTCCCACATCTCTAGCCACAATAGTATCTGATCCACTGTACTTCTTGAAAATCTGTACTTAACCTCTCATAAAAAGCATGTACTGACTCCGTCAGCTCTCGGGTCATCCTGTCAATCTTCATCCAATCAATTTCTTTAGGGATACCTTAGTCTTCAGGTCAGTTGTCACCCTCATTACTTATGGAGACAGTGCACATGTATTAGAATCCCTTGGAGGTTCTCTCTCTGGCTAATGCACAGCAATCTTACATTCAGCCCACAAATCTGCTAGAACCACAATTTCAAAGAGAGTATTTAAATAAATCCACAAAACCTTTGAGATTTTCAAAATCGTTCAACCTGCTTGTACCACTCCACTGGCTTTTTTCTCAAACTAAGGAAATCATTTGTAAATGAGAAAATATCCTGTTTATTCCATGGTACATGGATATATCCTCCACCAAGTACTTCCCTCATAGGGAGCATATGCACATCCCCTTCACTGCCACTATAGCAATCAGTTGTTGGCTGCACTCAAATGTGCATTGTTTCCTTCTTTTTCAACCACCTGGCTTCCCACTTTTCTACGTCATCCCATTTTCTGATTAATGCCATTAGCTCTTTTATCTGTAATTTCCTTCCTGGTGCTCTCATGTTCTCAATGTCGGTAAAATCGATCCTACAATATTTCCGCAAACCCTTTGAATTCCAAATATCTATGCCATATGCACAAGTCAAAGCAAAAAACACTCTCATAAGTCGCATTTGCTTGTCTTGTAATGTTTTTATAGAAAAACAATAGTTCATCCTCTTCATAAGCTCTAATCTCACAGGGCTAAGTGTTCGTTGAATCGTTTCTTCTACCCCAACTTTTATTCGGCTGACATCCACGAGCGGTTTAATTATCTGATCTGAATTTTTAGCTGAACTTAGATCTGCAATGGCATTTGAAACATGGGCTGAACTAGAAATTGAAGGTTGAGACAAGACTGAATTTATAGTTGGAACTGGAACTGAAGCTGGAATATTGGCAGAAGTCAAATTTTGTGGGGTACTGTATCCTTTAAGCCATTCAACAAGTTCTTGAGGAGTACACCCTGATGATCTCCTGTACTGTTCAAATTTAAGCTTCCACTAGTAAAAATTGCACCTGTTCCAGGTTGCACATATAGTACAGATGAATCTGGAACTGAAACACCCATCAGCACAGTCATGTTAGAAGCATGGTAATTCATTTCAGGAAAATAAAAATGTGGAAACCTCTGCACCATTCTTTTAGTCACCTCAGCTTCTGTCTGATTAGGGACAATGTTCATAGCAGCATTATTGGCCCGCATTAGAACCATGGGCTGGTAAATCTGTGATTTTACTGTTAAATCTGAAGAATACCCATATGCTGTATTTACTCCAGTAGGTACAGCCCAATTAGGAAACGTATTTACCTGTGGCCCAGACTTGTAAAAATAGTAATGGGAACAGTCAGGGCATCTGGAGCATTGGAATAAATTATGTTTATAGGGGCTGACATTTCAGTCCTCCCACTTATAGGAGAAATAAGCATGGGTTCCTTTGGTACTTCAGGCATCGAGGGAGCATTAGGACCCTCAGGTGTACTCATTTGTATCAGGTCTCGGTTCGATGACTCATTATAAGGTGGTGATTGATTTAGTAATAACTCATTCAAACGTTCATTCATGTCGCTGTCATCTCCCTCTTTCCCTGTTTCAGTCTCCCTCACCCTCCAACAGCAGATACATCTGTGTATTATATCTGCTCACCACATTTTCTGTTGAACATCGCATCTAGCTTCTGCGTAAAGATCTATTGTTCTCCTTTACCTCCCTTGGATTTTCTCTCTATCTTTCTGTTGAGCAATATCCTCTCAGGTATTTAAAACCTCAAGAACAGTTGGTCTAACAGGCTCTTTTATTTTGTATATTCTTTTACAATAACAGTGTGACTCTTATGATGTAGTCAACCAATCCCAGTGCGGCTTCACACCAACTGACCTATCACATGCGTCACCCTATGACGTCAAAATCGCTCATGGCAACAGCTCACACTCCTTCACAATATTCTTCTGCGCGTCTTCTCAAGGCAAAATATGACAATACAATGCAAGCAATAAATAAAACTGCTCCACTAAAGGATATCTGTACTCAAGGTAACTAAAACTTTCCACACTCATTCAATGCAATGAAACCTCGACCAGTGGGATTCCACACTTAATTGATATAGTTAGTCTCTGTGCACCTGAGATCAACCATACCAATCCTTTACCACTAACACACCAAGAGAACCCTTACCAAGGTAGTTGACAACTTCTCATGATCAACACCACAAACCAGCAGACAACTTACGCAGTGTCTTCTACACTGAACCAACCCGTAGGTAAATATCTCAAGATCTTAGGCCACGACGGACCCATTTACAACTTCACCTTTGCATAAAAAGTGCCACACTCGTACATGGACTAAAACCCCGTGGATTTTAACCACTTCACTCCGCTCAACAACACACAGCCATTACAAAAACTACAATCTTAAGTAAAGCAATATCAAAGTGCATCCCTATTGATACACACAATCCTTTGTTGCTGCTACACGTTGACGCTATCCAGAGCGATACTCCATTAGCACTCCATCAAAGTTCTTTTTGCCAAACCAAAAATTGTTGACTCTTTGGATTTGGGATAAGGACTGCTTTAGGAATCCTAAAATCTCACTTCCCTAGGCAGAACCATAGCTCTGTTACCAGATTTGTTGCAGCATGAAGCAGTGCATAACTTTCAACTGTATACTCACTCTCCTTACTACTCTAAACATACTAGGCCTTCTACGATTAGGCAGTCTAAAGCATTTCCCTTACCACAGAGGCAATGATCCTCTGATAAATCTTTCTCCGCCGATAGGAGAGATGAAAATTAAGGTGACCAGCCCCGATGTTAGCTGTCGAATGAGGACCAATAATTTACAACCAACTCACAAGTGAGAAATAAAGTCCAGATACACCACTCTCAATACCATGCTGTTGAAATAAAGAATAGCAACTGGAAAACCCAACCTCCTGAAGAAGTTAAGTCAAGTGAGAATTATGCAAACCAAAAGTTGAGCAATTGCAACAAAAAACAGAAAAAGTAAAACCTGATGTTCCAATATGGCTAGCTGATTCTCTCTACAATGCATTTAAAACATTAGTCAAAGTCAAACTAGAAAAATCAACAGTACTCAATAATAGACTCAGACGGACGTTTTAATAATTTTAGCTTTTTTATTAAAGAATCAAAATTCAATAGAATAAGCACTTTCTTAAGGTCTTTCCTCAAGAATATCACAGCTTGCATTAAAGCACCAAACATTTAAGCAATCTTTAGGGGATGGTTAGAAAAATGTCATTGCAGAGTTACAGAGTCCCCCTACCCTTTAAGGCAGAAGCATGGTTCAAAGTTCTAACAGCTCAGGTCCTACAGAAAAATGGGTAAATCAGACTTATAGTCCATTAAGGGCGAGTCCATTAGTTAGAGCTAAAGATATAATGGAAATTAAAAAATAGGAATGGTTCAGCAAAAAAGGTCTCAGTCGATCAGCTACCGATTGTAGCATCGACAAACAGACCAAAGTAAAAGATTGACCAGCATAGCATCCGGATCCCAAGTAGGAAAAATAAGAATGGTGGTTGTTGCCCCTCCTTTGGGGTTTCTGCTTTTATAAAGTTTTAACAAAGTCCAGTGGCGTAGCACACCACAATCAAAAGACTATCACATGTCCTTGTTCACATCATGTCGCATGCGATGATTGAAACATCAAGCTGGATTACCAGGTAGTCATGAGAAACAGAGGTTTGTGAGCCAACACAAGTCTAACATTGGTAGAAAAGAAATACAAAGTTGCGACCGATGCCATAGCTGAAATTCTATTCCCACAGGAATATTTCACTGTGAACGTCTGAAAACATATTGAATAATGTCTGAGTATAGTCATGTCCGGGACAAAACAAGCAACATTTTACTGGCAAAGAACGAACCATTGTATTACATCAGGGTACAGGCTAGGATTCGAGAAAAGCATTTCATGAAGGCCTTTAAATTAGCATTGCACGTTCAAATGAAATGAACTTTGACTTTACTTCAAATATGATGACATTGAATCACGCCAAGTGAAAAATGTGTATAGATATAAAGAACTTTGACAAAATATTATTATATAGAGATAGAACGTTAGAAATACCCTACTACCTCTAATATTTACAACATTCATATAAAAGCACGTTTTTCAAATTTCGTTTTAATAAAATCATTTCTAATATTTCATAAACTATAAGGTCTCTAGTATCAATTTGCAAAATCTGAAGTCTGTACTTCTTTGATATTCCATTTTGCACCAACTTTTCTAACTGGTGCATTCTCAGGAAACAACATTAAAAAAATCATAAGGTCACTTCACATAGCATCAAAACGTTCAGCAATATACTTTATTAAGCAACATATGCATTAAAATTCATTAGCGCAACTTGTTTATATGTTATTTTATAAATGTGTTTTCTTCATCTCATGTTTTATGGTGCATCTACTACACTTGTCTCTGTTTCATTTGTCACTGTGTCTAACATGTGCAACGTGTACTTCCAGTTTTTCACGCCTTCTGTAATCAGATGTCGTGTAATATGATTTTTTTAAATTATGCTGGATCAGCAGCAATTTGCACTGCCTTGCCTTATCCTATATCTATGAGGCCATTCAAAGCCACGCAAAGTGGCTTTGTGTGACCTCATAAATATGATTTAGTAGTTTGCACTGCCAGAGCATGAAGCTCCAGCGATGCAAGGGGTTCATAAATATGCCCCTCTGTGTCGTTTGACTGACCCAGCTCATCCAGCGCTGCTTATTGGCCTTTGGCAACTTGTTCAGCATGGCACCAACGAAACAAGTAAAATGAAAAAAGTGGACAATATCGTAGCCATTGTATGCTGATTTCTTTGAAAACCAAAACCATATTTTTTGGTTGCTTCTGTAATTTCTGCAAGGGAATAGTTTATTCAGTTTATCTTTCCTCTTTACACACTGCCACCATTTGCTGGGGACTTATTAAACAGTTACACTTATGCACCAGCGTTTGAAAGAATCACTTTATCGCATACAATCTTGAGAGTGTAAATGCCATTTAAGCAGGCTCTTTGCTTTGCTTTTTCAAGACACAACTGTCCCTTCTTGACGTTTACAGTTGAACGCAGGAGACGTGCTCCTGCGTAATTAATGACATTGCAAACACATTTACTAATAGTTAATATGATGTGCTGTTACAGTGTCTGAATGCTTACGATAATGTGTGCTCAGCTGTGGTCAGCTGGAAATTTGAACATCACATTTACTAAAAATAAACAATGACGTGGTTGACACTGCGACTTGAATGACTAATGCTTTGATAATGTAACCCAACATGGGTCGATGTGCGCTAGTATTCTATATAGGCCTTTCGAAGGCAATCATCAGGCATCCGTTTATCACCATTTTGTGATATTTCAGGCAGCGCATTGTTAATTGTTAGCGCTCTTTGATGGCTTTATAAGGCTGATTTTGTGTTCCTGATGTTCATTAGGGTTACAATACATTTGCTTTTCATGCAACATGTGTTTGTTAGCTCTAATCTCAATTAATGTATTCTACAATATTGAATTTCAGATGGCTCATATTCGAAAAAATGCTTCCTGGCAACAAGGATAATTAGAGCATTGGAATGTGGAGAGCTCCATTGAAGACAATGAAGTGGCTCAGGTCAAATGATTCAGACTATCTGCTTCAGCATTTAAATGTTTGTAGCTTTGTTTCACGCTGTTTACTTTAGAACATTCTACCTTCAGTTTGTGGATTGTTTAAATAATATTGCAGCCATTTGCCTTTGGCTATAATAGTTGTTAAATTCTGTTATAGGCCCTTGTCTGTACCTCCGGCCTAAAATGAGGCAAGATGGCATATAACAACCATTATAGTCCTCAGTGGTGGGCTATAATGCTATATTAACCCCTTTACCGCGGCCGAAATTCCGCCGCGGTGCTGCGGCTTTGAAGAGTGGGCGGGCCGCGTCGGCCAACGGACATGCCCAGCACTACGGAGGTAGTGCTCGCGACGGCCGTTGGCCGACAGAAGCAGCGAACGGGTTAAATGGGGTTTTAGGTTTTTGGATTCAAGTGTGTTTCTTGGACCTGCTCCACGCTGAGACTGACTTAAACTTATTGTAATATTAAAAAATGAGAAGATGTTAAGGTAATTGATTGATACCATTGCAGCTACACAATGTTTTATTTGTTTGTCATAAAGCAAAGAAGTTATATCTAACTTTGATTGCCACAATTGTCCAGTCATTGATGTTTTAATGATAAGTTGTTACTGCACTACATTGCAAATACGAAACACAGCAAGCACTGGCAAAGCCAAAAGGGCTAATGCGCTAATGCTTGGAAATAGCCTGTGCTTGCATATGTTAGCACATTCAAGTTAATGTTATTGACTTAGTAAATTCTTGTTATTGGAAGGTTCACTACTAATAACTAAGCTGGTAAGAGAATTGTTTAACTGTCCAATCGTCATTTATGTCAACTTTAGAATCCTTAATAGGCACTACTTTGTATCTGATTTAAAATGTGTAAAACAGAAACATGGAAGAAGTACAACAATGAATGAAAAGAGATGGACTCTTCGAGTGCCATTTGAACAAGGTGTTGGCCATAGTGTAGCACAGAGCTGCCGGGAGAGTGGCTGCAGTACTCAGGAAGTATCAGTGAAATGGTAAATAGAAAAAAGTATTGGACAGTGAAGGGCTGCACAGAAATGTTTGGCTGTACCATACAGGACTGCACCCCTTTGGAAGAGGAAAAATATGAAACTGTGTAGAGGTGACAGTGATGAAAGTGGTATAAATGTGATGGGTAAGCATTGCAATCTGAGATGTCTAGAATAACTTTCTAGGGAGAAAAAAGGTGCCTGATGAGAAAAAGTGCTCATGAGCACATCAGTAATGATTTCTATAGTTCAGCATGGGGATTTTGATGAAGATGTTTTCCTGGCAGTGTACCAGGAACTTTGGCAGTGGGGAGTTTCAATGGTCAGTCTTTATTTTTAACTTCTACATAGACAATTGTATTGAAATGTTAGAAATTCACTTTTTATGTGGGAAAGTAGACATGAACGGGAAAATGACCTATACTGAAACTTAGAATTGATATGACATTGCAAACTCGACATTGCTGTCTTGTGAGAAGACAAGGAGTGATCCTGGTCTCTGAATCCTGTGGATCACGATTGTGGTGGATATTAGGAGTTCGCGACCCCGTCACGGCCCGCCATTCGAAGTGGCTTGGGTTCTGCGCGAACAACGAGAAGGTGATATATATATATATATATATTATCTACTGGCGGTCGCCAGTAGATAGTTATAGTTACAACCTATTATCCATAGGAAATCCGCGACATTCTATTTGAAATAACTCTCTTGCCGGTTGACGTATCTTCGCGAAATTTTCAAACTTCGTGGGGCGCTCCGGTCCGCTCCTACCCTGAAAGTCTCGGGGTGATACGTCAAGCGGGGGCCGAGAAAAAAGGGGGGTCCCAAAACGCGTTTTCCCCATGCATTTTCCCATAGGAAACTTTAGACACGGCTACAGCCCGAACTGCTGAACGGAATTACACCAAATTTGGCAAAGAGGTAGTTCTTGGTTCAGAAAGAACCCTTTTTGTTAAATGGTGTAAATCCGTTCAGTAGTTGCTGAGAAAATCAAAAAGTAAAAGTACATATATATCTATGGGCACGGAGGATTCGCGCACCCTCCCGATCACGAGCTGCATGTTAATTGGTTGTCAGCTGGCTGTCAACATTCCGATTCAGGAAATGTTGGCAGCCATTTTGTCCCTCGGTAGAACCGAGGGACAGAAACAAGTGCGCAAAGCGCACAAAGGGGGGAGGGTAGAAACACCCTGACCCCCTAGGTTTGCTCAGGGGGTCCCACAAGGACCCCCTGGGCAAAAAAAAAAAAATTTTTTTTTTAAAAATCGGCAGGATGCGCTCAGGGAGCGCGAACCCTGCCGAAAAAAAAAAAATCGAAGCGCGGTCTCCCGCGCTTCGATGTTAATTGGCCCCCGGGTGGCCCAAGTCCCGGGGGCATGCTGGGGGGGGGGGTTAATTTTATGTGTGGGGGGCCTCTAAGGGCCCCCCAAGCCCCGGGGACCACCACCCCCCGGGGCTTTATGTACAATGGTGCGGGAGGGCTCTGAGCCCTCCCGCAGCCCCGGGGACCACCACCTCCCCGGGGCTTCTTTTTTTAATTAAAAACCTGTGTGGGGGGCTCCAGCCCCCACACGCCCCGGGACCACCACCTCCCCGGGGCACTAAGAAAAATTACAATGGGGGTCCGTTTTGGACCCCAGAGCCCCGGGGACCACCACCTCCCCGGGGCTGTGCACTGAATGGGAGGGGGCCGCGCGGCCCCCTCCTGGAGCCCTTGATGGCCCTGGGGACCACCACCCCCAGGGCCGGCTCCTGCAGTGTCCCGGGGTGCCTACCCCCGGGACACTGCTGTTTGCAATGACAGGACGGGAGCCTCGCGGCTCCCGTCCTGTCATTGCAAACTGCTTTGGATATTGGAAGAGAGAGCAGGAAACCTGCTCTCTCTTCCAATATCCAAAGCCGACAGCTTTCCACATGGGGAGCTGCATCTTAGCAGCTCCCCATGTGTAAAAGCAATGCCGGCTCCCGTAGGACACGGGAGCCGGCGGGACTGTGGGGGATTGGGGACCCCCCACAGTCCCCAACGAGAGGGCCAGCCCCGGGGGATGGGGTCCCCGGGGCAAGTAGTGGCCCGGGAGGGGGCCACGCGGCCCCCTCCCCCAAAAAAATAAAATTAAAAAAAACGATCGGGCCCGCAGGCCCCGCCCCTTCCTTCACCACTCTGCAAACGCGCCCCTGGCGCGTTTGCAGAGGGGAACGAATTCCCCTTGAATACTGGGGGTCCCTGGGGGCCAACTAGCCCACCAGGAACCTCCAGTATGCGCCAGGGGCTGCCTTGCAGAGAGGTGTACAGAGGCCACGCCCCTTTTTACACCTCTCTGCAACGCAGCTCTATGGCGCTTTTTGGAGGTATATGGTGGGCTAGTTGGACTCCGGGGACCCTCAGGATTCAAGGGGACTTAATCCCCCAACTTAAAACGCGCCACGGGCGCATTTGCACAGTGGTGAAGGGAGGGGCGGGGCTTGAGGTGACATGTGTGCAAACAGGCCCCGTGGCGCGTTTTAAGATGGGGAATTAAATCCCCTTCAATCCTGAGGGTCCCTGGGGGCCAACTAGCCCAACAGGTACATCCAGAAAGCGCCACAGAGCTGCGTTGCAGAGAGGTGTAAAAGGGGTGTGGCCTCTCTACACGTCTCTGCAACGCAGCCCCTGGCGCATATTGGAGGTTCCTGGTGGTCTAGTTGGCCCCTAGGGACCCTCAGGATTCAAGGGAACTTAATCCCCCAACTTAAAACGCGCCACGGGGCGCGTTTGCAAAGATGTCACCTCAGGCCCCGCCCCCTCCCTTCACCATTGTGCAAATATTCCTCTAAAATCAGCCGAAATAGGAATTCCGATTTACTCACCTGTTATAAGGAGAGACCTCAGTGCTGTATCTTTCAGCCCAGTACTGGTCCTGAAAAGTAATTTTAACCGTACTTACCGGTAACTTGAATTTCCTTCATAGGCTAACATTGACTGGTTTCACTTGGAAATTCTTCTAAGTGTGGAGTTTTGGAACTTTAAAATATTCCTCTAAAATCAGCCGAAATACGAATTCCGATTTACTCACCTGTTATCAGGAGAGACCTCAGTGCTGCATCTTTCAGCCCAGTACTGATCCTGAAAAGTAATTTTAACCGTACTTACCGGTAACTTGAATTTCCTTCATAGGCTAACATTGACTGGTTTCACTTGGAAATTCTTCTAAGTGTGGAGTTTTGGAACTTTAAAATATTCCTCTAAAATCAGCCGAAATACGAATTCCGATTTACTCACCTGTTATCAGGAGAGACCTCAGTGCTGCATCTTTCAGCCCAGTACTGATCCTGAAAAGTAATTTTAACTGTACTTACCGGTAACTTGAATTTCCTTCATAGGCTAACATTGACTGGTTTCACTTGGAAATTCTTCTAAGTGTTGATTTTTGAAACATACAAATATTCCTCTAAAATCAGCCGAAATACGAATTCCGATTTACTCACCTGTTATCAGGAGAGACCTCAGTGCTGCATCTTTCAGCCCAGTACTGGTCCTGAAAAGTAATTTTAACCGTACTTACCAGTAACTTGAATTTCCTTCCATAGGCTAACATTGACTGGTTTCACTTGGAAATTCTTCTAAGTGTGGAGTTTTGGAACTTTAAAATATTCCTCTAAAATCAGCCGAAATACGAATTCCGATTTACTCACCTGTTATCAGGAGAGACCTCAGTGCTGCATCTTTCAGCTCAGTACTGATCCTCAAAAGTAATTTTAACCGTACTTACCGGTAATTTGAATTTCCTTCATAGGCTAACATTGACTGGTTTCACTTGGAAATTCTTCTAAGTGTGGAGTTTTGGAACTTTAAAATATTCCTCTAAAATCAGCCGAAATACGAATTCCGATTTACTCACCTGTTATCAGGAGAGACCTCAGTGCTGCATCTTTCAGCCCAGTACTGATCCTGAAAAGTAATTTTAACTGTACTTACCGGTAACTTGAATTTCCTTCATAGGCTAACATTGACTGGTTTCACTTGGAAATTCTTCTAAGTGTGGAGTTTTGGAACTTTAAAATATTCCTCTAAAATCAGCCGAAATACGAATTCCGATTTACTCACCTGTTATCAGGAGAGACCTCAGTGCTGCATCTTTCAGCCCAGTACTGATCCTGAAAAGTAATTTTAACCGTACTTACCGGTAACTTGAATTTCCTTCATAGGCTAACATTGACTGGTTTCACTTGGAAATTCTTCTAAGTGTGGAGTTTTGGAACTTTAAAATATTCCTCTAAAATCAGCCGAAATACGAATTCCGATTTACTCACCTGTTATCAGGAGAGACCTCAGTGCTGCATCTTTCAGCCCAGTACTGATCCTGAAAAGTAATTTTAACCGTACTTACCGGTAACTTGAATTTCCTTCATAGGCTAACATTGACTGGTTTCACTTGGAAATTCTTCTAAGTGTTGATTTTTGAAACATACAAATATTCCTCTAAAATCAGCCGAAATCCGAATTCTGATTTACTCACCTGTTATCAGGAGAGACCTCAGTGCTGCATCTTTCAGCCCAGTACTGGTCCTGAAAAGTAATTTTAACCGTACTTACCAGTAACTTGAATTTCCTTCCATAGGCTAACATTGACTGGTTTCACTTGGAAATTCTTCTAAGTGTGGAGTTTTGGAACTTTAAAATATTCCTCTAAAATCAGCCGAAATACGAATTCCGATTTACTCACCTGTTATCAGGAGAGACCTCAGTGCTGCATGTTTCAGCCCAGTACTGATCCTCAAAAGTAATTTTAACCGTACTTACCGGTAACTTGAATTTCCTTCATAGGCTAACATTGACTGGTTTTCAGCAAAAAAGTTTCAAAGTGTTGATTTTCACAAACTACAAATATTCCTTAAAAATCGCCTGTATGACTTAAACGCATTCTTTCAACTGTTTACAGGAGATGCACCAGTGCTGGATCCAGGATCCAACACTGAGTAAGAAAAAGTAACGATAACAGTTTTTACCTGCTAAGTGAATTTCCTTCCATAGGATAACATTGGTGATTCTATGAGAAAAAGTTTCAAAGTGTCAACTTTTAAAATACAATAATATTCCTTAAAAATCACGACTGTAACCAAAACGCTTTTACTCAACTGTTTACAGGAGATGTACCAGGACTGAATCTAGGATCCAGTCCTGTGGTTACAAAAGTAATCCATAAAGTAACTAATTGCATTTAACTAGAAATTCACATTGAGCTGAATGTTGCATTGTGTTTGAAAATGTGTTGCCCATTGCAACAACTGTAACTACTGTACTTAAAAGTCTATTGCCTATCTGCAAAGTATTTAAACTAAAGTAATTCATTCTGAGAAAGTATTTTTGTAATGTAATGTATAATGTAATTACAATGTAATTTGACAAATAAAATATGTAAAAAAAATTGTTTCTAAAAATGTAGTAAATCAGTATGAAAAAATTAATATAACAATTAATACATTTAAAAATTGTCATTTACAAAACCTTTGAAATTCACTGAAAAAACCGTAGGTTTCAGGCACGTTATAGTTAGAAATTAGCATTTAAAAAACCTTTGAAATTCACTGAAAAAACCATAGGTTTCAGACACGTTATAGTTACAAATTAGCATTTAAAAAACCTTTGAAATTCACTGAAAAAACCATAGGTTTCAGACACGTTATAGTTACAAATTAGCATTTAAAAAACCTTTGAAATTCACTGAAAAAACCATAGGTTTTAGGGACAGTTATAGTTACTTGGACATTGCACTCGTACAAAACCCGTGAAATTCCCCCGTTATAGTTAGTTCAGCTAACTATAACTCGCGCCCGCAATGCACTGCTGATGACGTCACATATTACATCACTCATGACATGGTCAGTGACATCACTGATGACATCACTGATGACATCTCAAATGACATCACTGATGACATCATCCACGTGATAATCTGATGCACCTCCTCACACCCTAATATAATCTTTGATACACCCACTCTAAATTACAGACTGCCATTCGCAAAACCATAGACACTCCAACACCAATAACTACATACCCACTCACTGATTCTTAGGTCTACACACACACACATCCACTCACTCACCCGTACAGTCACTCATACTTACGGTCACTCAGTACAGGACTATCATATGCACTCTTACTCCTATATAGACACTCAAACAACGCCACTCATCCATAGAGATACTCACACACCTAGTCAGTCATGCAAATAATTAAACACACTGCCATTTACTCACCTATACAGTTATACACACACCAGCTCACTTACTCATACAAATAGTAGCACATTGTTACGCTCTTATACAATCACTGATACAAGCACACAATCATCCATACAGCCACTATCACAATCACTCACTCTTGCTTATAGCTATTTATATACTCCAACACACATATATACTGCCTTTCACATATGTAGTTACTCACACATGTACCACTGGGACATACATTCACTCACTAACACACTCTTACACACACTTACCCACCCATACAGTCTATCACAGATGCACTCTTGAAACCATCCACCCAGTGAATCACCCACTCACACATCTATGCACAGAGTTGCACACACCCCTCCCACACAAACACTCAGGCACCCATACAGATACTCAGACAAGCATTCAATAACTCATATAGAAAATCATTTAGCTATTCACAAACACATGCAGCCACTTACACAGCAACAGACAGACGGATACAGACATACACCCAGTTTAGTCACTAACCCATGCATTCAGTAAGATACGTTAAATCACTCACTTATAGAGTCAGTCACGCACCTACTAAATCATCCATACAGACACTTAGACACCCACTCATTCTTCAATACGTCTTTTCCTATATATTTTAAAAATATTTAAACTTTACAGAAACACACAGTCACTGGATGATGTCATCAGTGATGTCATTTGAGATGTCATCAGTGATGTCATCAGTGATGTCACTGACCATGTCATGAGTGATGTAATATGTGACGTCATCAGCAGTGCATTGCGGGGCGCGAGTTATAGTTAGCTGAACTAACTATAACGGGGAATTTCACGGGTTTTGTACTGAGTGCAATGTCCAAGTAACTATAACTGTCCCTAAAACCTATGGTTTTTCAGTGAATATATATATATATATATATATATGTTTATATATATATATATATATACATATATATATATATATACATATATATACATATATATATATATATATAACATAATTCAGCTGGCCAGAGACCTTGTTGGCACGACTGATACTGTGAAGGTGCCTATTGGTAGCCTAAGAGAAGAAATTACAAAGTTATGTGATGTATGACACATTCTAACTGGCAGGGTAGAAACAGTTCAAGCAAGCTAGGTATACGACCTCCAAATGTGAAGCAAAAGGCATTAGGGGGAGGTGGCTTAAAACAAGCTTTTTAAATCACTGATCAACAGGCAATTTCATGAGGACTGATATTTGATGCTATATCAAATCCATGTTCCAGTTGGTTTCCTGCAATCAAAGGGCAAATCGCAATCAGAAATGCCAAATAACTGTAACAGATGGATCACATGAGCAAAATGGTGGTCCTTTACACAGGCAACAGTAAAGCAAACCCCTTAAATTCAGGTGGTATGACAGACTATAGATTGCAAAAATATTGGGATGCAAAATTGTCATTAAGAAAATATCAACAAACAAAATACTGATTGCAAAATTATTGTGGTTCAAAATAGCAGCATTATACAAGTAAATCATAAATATTTAGTTGTAATTAACATTATCGTAATTGTACATGAAAAATACATTTAAATATTATATATATTAAAATAAAGTAACCAAACATGAAGCTGGCAACTTTAAAAAAGGTTCTTAAAATACATGTAACTTTAAAATAATTGTATTAATCAATATAACATTTTAATGTAAAATTATACATTGCAATACATTATTGTACAAATACAAGTATTTTTAAATAAAGACAATTTTTTTATTAAATAATAAAACACAATAAAAACAAGCATTACTGTTAATATGTATGAGCCTATAGAAACATATTTTAATGTATTAAACCTTTAGAAATAATTTCAAACATATGTAACAAAAGGTAATATTTTAACAAAAAATATTTTAAAGAACACAAAAGAAATATAATAAAAGAAATAAAATAACTTTAAAAATGCAGACTTTTAAATTTAAAAAAGCTCTAAATACCTTAACAAATTTCAGTAATGTGTAGTAACTTAACTACAACCATAAATCATTAAAAAAATAATCTGATAAAAACAATGTAAATACATTGGTCATACCCCAACAGTAGAACCATTAGGGCAATTGCATACATTGTTGAGGGGGTTGCTGATATACTAATTTAACTCCAATCCAACATACTCTGGAGAAAGTGCATACATTGAGGTATCTGATTAACTATTCTAACTCTAGTCTAATAACATTGGAGAAAGTAGATGCAGGTGGGTGGGAGTCAGAATAACCATTCTAACTTCAATCCAACAAACATTAGAGAAATTGTTTACAGTTTGGGTGTGAAGAGAGCTCAGATTTACTATTCCAACTTCAGACTAACAAATATTGTGGGAAATGTGCACATTGCCGTTGGGTCAGATTTACTAATTATACTAAGTTTAACAAACAATGGGAGAAAAGCATACATTGGGGGTTCAGATTTCCGATTCTAACTCCAGTCTAATAAACATTGGAGAAAGTCAATACATTGGGGTCATATTTACTATTCTAAGCCCAGTCTAACATACAAAAGTGTATATATTTTAGGGTGGATCAGCGTTTCTATTCTAAATCCAATCTCACAAACATTGGAGAAAGTTCAAACATGGGGTTGAGGTCAGGTTTTCTAAGTCCTGTTAATTACACCCAAATACATTTAAAGTTATGTAAACATTTAAATAAACATTTTATAGACATACATTTCAAATAAAATGCATATAATTTTTCAAATTATTAAAATATATTTTGGAAATGTACAGATAATTATGAATTTTAAAAAGCTTTTCAATTGATTAATTTCTTTTTTCTAAATGTTCCTCTAAATTCTACATAAAAACACAAACCAATAAGCAAAAAATATATATATCTTGGATGAAAGTGAAAGATTAATTTCAAACCTAAAAATTAGTATACACTTTTGAAATGTTATATATTTAAAATGCAATTAATTATAATTTAATCATACCTTTAATAAAACACTAAGCACTCATTCTGCCAATGTACTCACCACAAATACTAATAATATAATAAATATTTTTTAAACCCCACATCCCCAAAAATAAAGCCATTTAAAAACATAACAAATAAAACATGCACAATTAAAATAATAAACAATCAACAATAATTTATATTGTCTTTAAAAATAATGCTATCCACCCAAAATTCCAAACACCCTCAAACCAAAATAACATTTTCTAATTTCATGTAAACAAACAATGTTATACTTTATAGATAATTAAAGAAATATAATATTATTATCCAGTTTCAATTTTGCCTAATTAATATCTTAATTACATATTAATAATGTTTATTTATATTGTATTTAAACACTACCCACCCAATAAATCACAACTCAGAATTTAGGTTTATTACATAACTATAAAAGTATTAACCTTGTGCTCATCACTGCACACCGCACTTTACTCTTCCTGCAGGGGACTCCATCCCCCAGCTGTCACAGTGCCAGGAGGCGCTGATGCATTTTCCCAGCGCCAGGAGGCGCATAAAGGCTGCTCGGGGCTCCCGCAGCGCGGGAGCTCATCACTGCACACCGCATTTTACTCTTCCTGCAGGGGACTCCATCCTCCAGCTGTCACAGCACCAGGAGGCGCCAATGCGTTTTCCCAGCGCCAGGAGGTGCATAAAGGCTGCTCCGGGCTCCCGCAGCATGGGATGCGTGCGGGCATGCCCAGGCTGCACCCGGGCCAAGGGTGGGCCCATCTGTGCCAGTCAGCACCAGGAAGAGGTGGGGCGGGGCCACTCTCTTTGGCTGTTACTGCAAGTGGCCTTGACCCAACCAACTCCCCCTCCACAGCAGCCGGTACAGGGTGTTCGGACTGCCCCTTGCCAGGAAAGGTATTGAAACTCAGCCTTGGTCCCCTTTTCTGACTGTGATTGTGTACCTATGCATCTCCTACTGACAGTTTAAAATCAGTAGTGGGACATTAAAATTCGTGTGTGGGTTTTGAGTGGGTGGTTATGTGCCACTCCCAAACAGCTCCTCTGGCGCCCCAGGGCTGAATAGAGAATACTGAGGGCACAATGAGAGATGGGTAAGAGAAAAGGACAGGATAGGGCCCAGGGTATGGATCACCTCAAAAAAAGGTCCTCTGTTGCTGTTTGCCATAAGAAAATGGACAGGATAGAGTCAATATTGAGCGAATGTCATGAATTAGTCCACTCAGTTCCACCCTGCCCCTCTTCCCTCCCAGGTAGTCCCACTAACTCTGACAATATCCTTGGAGCCACAATGGCCGTCTCCCCGTAATTGCCACCAGCTAAAAAAACCTGCAAAGCTAATCCAACAGATGTTTAAAAAACATACTAAAGGACAGAGCAAGGGTCTGATCAATAGGCTCCCTGACCTGGAGCCCGGTCCACCTGCCCTCTTACCTTGTAATGAGTTAAGGGATTCTCCCATTGCAGTGTTGTTCACACAAGTTGAGTGTCATAATCGATTTGACGTTCTTGCAAATGAGGAGGCTGGGGATAGACGATCCTGAGGAAATTTGCAAAATTCCTGCAAGTGAGATACAGGCGCTGAAAACACTAATTGAGTCATTGAGAGACGAGGTTGTTGCACTTAGAGTGGAGGTTGTCAGTCTAACAGAGAGGGTAAATTGTGGGACGGTGGTTCCATTAGAGACTCCGATAGCCCTACCGTCCATGGCCATAAAGGGAGTTGAAGACAGGTGCCTGGGACTCTGTAGCTCAGGTAATGTCAGACCCATACACAATGTTGCTACAACTAGGCTCACACACCTACCCCCCACCACACTAGAGATCACTGCACTAGTGATACACTTAATTTAATGACAGGAAATCCGTGAGGCGTTGGCCGAGGTAGGGGTGGGCATAGGATCATAGATAGTGGCGAGGTCACAATGGATGAAAGGTGCACTTCTAAGTTAGTCCATGGGGGGTAATGGGAAAGGGGGCTGTGAGAAATGGTGTCTATACTAGATCAAGCGAACAGGGTAATCAAGCTGTGGTCTACCTCACAGAGGTTCCCAAACTCTCCACGGTTAGACACGAAGATCAGGACTCACTTAAAAACAAGGCCATTCATTGGCTTAGGACCACCGACACTGTTACTCAATCTTTAGAGATGATATTAAGTTTGTAGAAAGACTGCCCCTTCCAGGGTCACCATGGGATATGATCAAAGTTAGTTTATTTGATGAGTATATGGTTACTGGATTACTGTTGATTGATTCCTGCACGGTTCCCCCTGTGAAGTCACTCTTTCTATCAGATATAGACCCCCAGTTAGACCAGATTTGGTGTCTCCCAGACCCGCCTTAGCAGGACTTTTCACATGCAATATGGGTGAATGAAGAGGGAAAAGATGACTCCAGCATGAGGACTGGATGACTCCAGACAATAATTTAGGGCCCTTAAGGCCATTACCAAACCCGCCCTCACTAGATGCCCCATCCCTCCTAGGTCTGGCATCCACGCTTGAGGCCCATTGTGAGTCAATCGCCGTTGACACATGCAGGGGCATGGTTGCCTTCTCCTCTGGGATTACAGAAGGGGGGAAATCGTCGATCACTCTCTAAGGTTTTTAGCCTGGAATGTGGCAGGGATTTCCAAGCTATTAGTTGACCCAGAATGGTGCTCCTTCATGGACTCCCATGATGTGCTTCTATTTCAGGAAACCTGGAGTTTGTATACTCCACATAGAAGTGGCTTTTCTGCCTATGGCATTAATGCCACTAGGAAGGAGCTGGGTAGACCCTCAGGAGGTTTAGCAGTCTGGGTCAAAACTGCACTGGGGTCCAAAGTTAAGCTCCTCCATGTCGAATCCCAAGATATACTAGCACTTGAGCTGACTCTTTACAGTGGTTGGAAAATCAGGATTTTTAATGTAATTCATTTAATTCACTGACGAGCCGAGAGCGGCGCTAGCGGATGAGCGCTGGGAGGCCTGGCTGTGCTCGGCGCCGCAGTTAATTCATGTGGAGATGCGGTGTGGTGACAGCGGGATGCCGACCGAGCAGCCGATCGCACTGAAGTAGAGACGCGAGCGAAGGTCCATAGAAGAATGCTGGGGTCTCAAGAAGCTGCCTCTCCCTGCTGCGGACCGGTAAGCCAGATCTGACTCCAGAGGTTGGCGGCGCTGGATCCCAATGGAGCTCATCGCCCTGGAATGCCCTGAAACTAATCCAGGGACAAGTAAAGGCAAGATCGGAGGACAGTGTGCGAGCCCCCCCCCAGCCATATTGCTGAGAAATGTGGCATATTCTGAATGGTGTCCATTTAAGCAGGGTCAACCCTGGACATTTGGGGCTTGCCTGATCCTAAGATGGCCGCCGTCAGGGACAACTAACAGGTGGAGCTGCTCCCTGACGAATCCCTGAGTAATATAACAGGCAATCAACTGAGCAGATAACAGGAGGATCCCTGAAAGGCACAGTAATTGGACGAGCTCTATCCTGAACAGACCCCCTAAAGACATGCGGACCCTGGCGCTGTTCATCATTCCGATCCTCTGCTTAGTTTGCACCCCCTTTCATCCGGATTATAGAAAATTATGGGGACCCTCTGAATTCGTATATCAAGGACTCATCCCCCCTGCCTGTCCTCAAGACAGTCGCCCCAGTCATTGACTCTGTGAACCCTCCATCGACAGCTGAGACCCAGCCATTTTGACTGACGCCCGGTGGAGCTACTCGCGAGCTAAAGAGGAGATGGGCTATGGATTCCCCCTTGGCCATCACCTACCCAGCCGGTCCTTGGGCAGACTCTCCTGCGTCTCTCCTGACCTTATCTCCCTCCTCCCCTCCACCCCCTACCCCTACCTCGTGAGCTAAAGGGGAGATGGACTTTGGATTCCTCCCTTGACCATCACCTACCCAGCCGGACTTTGGGCAAACTCTCCTGCGTCGCCCTGACCTTATCTCCCCCTCCCCCTTTCCCCTACCCCCCCACCACTCTCCGCTCTACTCTTCTCCTCTACCCAGCTACTGACCTTTGCCCTCACCTGTCCTTGCCCTTAGTTCCCCACCCTGTTTCTCTGTGAACTTTCCTCGCCACTTGAGACCTAGCTATTTTGACTGATGCCCGATGGAGTTACCTTGTTTAACTAAGGGGAGACGGGCCATGGATTCCCTCCTTGGACGTCACCTACCCAGTTGGTCTTTAGACAGACTTCCTTTCGTCTCTTCCCTCATCCTCCCTCTTCTCACCTCCCCTTTCCCCTCCACTATTTTCTCTCTCCTTTCTCTCCTCTCTCAATGTATTGCTTATTTTTTTGACGTAATGTGTAATTGTGATCATTTTCTGTTACATTGTGGAACCTAATGTAAAGCGCTCTGATACCTTCGGGTCTAGCCAGCGCTATATAAAACTCTTTAAATAAATAAATAAGTATATAACAGAGTGGTACTGGGTTCGGAGGAAAGTAACACGATTCGCATAGTAGATCACGCCCTGTCCCAATTCTCAGATAATGTTCTGTATTAGTGGCGGGTGATCTTAATTGTACCTTTGAACCCCTTGCCCTCACTCCGCCAGATCTGACTGAGGAGTGGGACCGCGAGGGCCAAATTCCACAGCTAGATCTCCCTACAGTCAGGCGGACAAAGAGAGGAGGCCAGGTGCTGGCTCTCACCTTGCAGCATGATCTAAGAGCAACAAATGGGAGAACTAATTCTAACCCAAAAGGAGACTCTACTTTTAACAGAACTGGCCATGAAAGCAGAATTGACTACTGTCTAGTCGCCCTCAAACTTTGGCCCTTAGTCGATGATATGGCAGCGGTCAAAAGAACTGATAGCGACCATAATGCCCTTGCACTTACCTTTATCAAGCAGGGCACTCTTGAACCTGACATTAAGGGTAGTCCTGACCTGGGTGCCCTTTCTATTATGAATAATCTGAGATCAATCAGATGGGACTGGGTAGAGGAACATCCGGGGGCCCTTGACACACTCAAGGGCAAAGTTCGCCTGGAACTAGAGTAGCTAGCCAAATACCCTACTAACGACATTGTGAAGATTCTGGGATCCCGCCACGAGTTACTATACAATGAGATTAGGGACATGCTAAGTCAACCCCGTAAAGTCCAAAAAAAGGCAGGAAACTGCACACATTTGAGGTCTGATTCCCAGGTTGCTTGGAATAACCAGGACTGCAGGATTGCGAAGGGGGCGCTTGTACGGGCAGTAAAACTGAAAGCACGCCCTGAGGTAGCGGTATGTAGAGCCACGTATAGGCAGGCACTGGAGACAGCTAAGAAGAAGTGGGAGGGTTCCTTGTGGTCCTCCCTACAGAGGGCATTGACAGCCATAGACTCCAAAACCTTCTGGAGCAAAGCAGCATACTGGCTCAAGGGGAACAAGACAGTCCTGGAATTTACAGTCCAGCCTGAGGAGTGGGTAGCACACTATGGTTCCCTTTATGATTCAGGTAACATGGCAACAGAGGAAGATAGTGAGTGGTGGGGGGAGGCGCCCGGTGGAGAGGGTGATGCTCTGGTTTTTTCTATAGAGGAAACGCAAGCAGCAATTCGCTTGTGTATCCCAGCCCGCACCTCCGGCATTGATAGAATTCCTAACGATCTGTACAGAGAGGACATAACTCTCTGAGGTTCTTACATAAATTTGTTTACTAACTCAATTTCGTCTGGTGCTGCTATTCCCCTTTCGGGGAAAATAGCAGAAATAGTCCCCATCTACAAAAATGGGGATAGAGCCAAGCCGGCTAGCTATAGGCCTATAAGCCTCATTGACTCTCTTCGGAAATTTTTGGGCAAGCAAATTTTATGCAGAATCCAGGATTGGATCCTAGAGTCCCAAAATCTGAGTGATTATCAGGCGGGTTTCCACGCAAAAACTAGTACTCTGGATCAGGCTTTTCGCCTTGTTTGTATTTACTTGAAGGAATTAGCTGTTAAGGGAGGGAAGCTTTACGTGGCCTTTGTTGACTTACGGTCTGCGTTCGACCTAGTCCCGCGAACTAGCCTTTGGAGAGTTCTAAAAGAGATGGGCTTACCGGGAAATCTTTTAGATGTTTTAATTAGATTACATTCATCTAACACAGCACAGGTGAGGTGGGGGGAGAACAATCAAGTCACAGAAACTTTCCCAGTCCAACGTGGAGTGAGACAGGGATGTGTGTTAGCTCCCACAATTTTTACTCCTTTTATAACGGGGTGGTTGATTCTTTAGACAGAGATGGGTGTGATGCCCCAAAAATCGGCAAATGATGAGCTCCTGCCCTTCTTTTCGCCGACAATGCCCTCTCAATTTCTAAATCCCCGCAGGGTCTACAACAACTCTTGAATGATTTTATTAAGTTCTGTGACGAGCAGGGTCTGGTGCTAAATGAGGCCAAAACTAAATATATGATTTTCACCAGAGGAACGGCCAAACCCTCCAAAAGACCTGTGTCTGTTGGTAGTAGTAAACTGGAGCAAGTCAATTACTTAGGTATTCACCTGACCCCGCAACACACTGGGCCGCCCAAATCGAGAACGTGAAATTGCAACTAATTCAACAGACCGCTCACATTAGTAAAATTCACAGAAAAACATTGTCCAGGCAAGTAGCACCGCTCTGGAAATCTATAACATCAATGTTCTGGGAGGGGGGGGCCTTTATGGAGCAGAACTCTGGGGCACAGGCAATACAAACTGTCTGTCTAGCATAGACAATTGCTTCCTCAGATCCTTGGTAGACCTCCCTTCTAGTACCCCTCTGACCCCCCTCTATTTGGACCTTGCCCATAGACAGCTGGCCTACAAGCTGAATTACAAATTACTCATGTTTTGGCACAGGGTGTAGTTCGTGGAAGAGCTCACATCCTATCGAGAGGCTCTGTCTGGCCTTTTGAAACTCCCCCAGGTAACTTCGATCCCTTGGTTCAGCTCTCTGAGGGATTTATTGGGGAGGCTTGGTATGGAGGTGTTCTGGTCAAATCCGGAAAGCCTGGCCCTCATATTGAGGGCTAGGCTAAAAGCGACGTTCTGGGAAGCTACATCAGAAAAGGACTTGCAAAATCTGAGGGTTGTATGACTCAAGAATTTCTTAATTTTAAATTTGTCTCTCGCTTCGAGGATACCATCGATGAAATTGTTGCCCCTCTGGCACGTAAACTATTTTTACAGTTCTGCGACAAGACTTTACCCACAAAATTATTTTGTATTAAGTGGCGCAGTAATGTTTTTAACGATGACCTTTGTCCCTCGTGCGAAGCCAGTCCTGCATCCATTGTGCACTTACTTTTTTTCTGCCCATACTATACATCTTTGAGGAAAAAATTGATAATTCCATTATGCAGATTGGTTGGCCCTGATAATAGAAAAGGTACCCCCTGCTTGGCTTACAGGCTCAAGAGTAAGGGGCAAAACACAGAAACTAAATAAAGAAACTCTTGTCTAACCTATATTTAGGCTGTCCTGTTTTAGGTTTAGACCTATAGTAACTGATAAAACCCCACCGAAAGGGAAATAGCCCTCACCAGTGTAAATATACAAACACTGAAAAAACACCTGCACAACCACAAACTAAAGGCCATTCAAAGAAACCTCAAAGCCTGGCTCTTCGACAGACCCCCTCCTTCATGGAATGGAACCTGCACCCCCACCCCCACCCCTAGCGCCTTGAGACCCTTACGGGTGAGTAGTCGCGCTTTAACAAACCCCTGATTTATTGATTGATTGATTGAAAGAAAGGAAAAGGAGAGTGAAAGGGACAATTTTATTTCTTCCTGAAGGGGCCAATACAGTGTAACTTTGTTATACAAGGTAGCAGCAATAAAGACTGGGCTAACATTATTCTGCTTGAGTTTTGTTGTTTAGGGATGTCACTAAAATATTGTTTCTTCTCTCTTTTGCTTTTTTCAGTTTTGTGGTCTTTGGTCTAAAGATACAGGGCTTAGAAGCATCTTTTAGGTCTTGTTGAATTATTTTATAAACTGCAGAGAATCAGGAAATAGCAAAATCGTATTTGATAAAATGGCTACGTTTGATTCTTTCACTAATAGGTAAAATGGCTGGTTTCATAAAAATCTTTCCCAATATGTACCATCACATTTACCCAGAGAGAATCAGTAAAAACCCTTGATATGTCAGCCCCCTTTTCTAGTGAGTCAGTATTGATAGTAGGTAAATTGCCAAACACCCCAAGCTTTAAACTTTCAATGCAAGGTGTAGTGACAGGTATATGTGAAAAGAGTGCTGTCACCAAGCATCTGGGATAGTGGTGAGAACATGACACCAGATTTTTGGAAAACATGGAACGCAATGTCACGTGGAATACTGCTTCAAAAAGTTCTAACCAAGTTCAACAAAGATTGTTGTGAAATTGTTTGTATTTGCAGTGATTCAGCTACATATATGAGAAAAAAAGATTGATGACCTGTCAAAATCGAGACCTGAGCTGAAGTGCTTCCCTGTAAGAGATCCTTGCCACTTGTTAGATGGTATGCTGAAAGCATCTTTACAATCTTCAGAGTTAATGAAGAATGCTATTGACCTTTTAGTCAATTCTGGTGCACTGTTTTGTTATGTGCGGGAACTAAAACGCAAATATTTCTCATTTTTTGCTTTGTGTGGCATTAAAGAAAAAAGAAAGAGTCATCCAACTGTGTCACTTAGCTGGTGGTTCTCAGTCCTAGAGGCCGTGAATGCTATATTCTCCATGTGGCAACCGTTTACAGAATTTTTGCTGAGTGATGATGCCAAAGGCAAGAAATGTGAGGATCTTTGGTCGCATATTGATAGTGATGTGAAAAAAAAGTGCACTCTACTGCATTCTTAGATTTTTACAGGAAAACATGACTACTGTAGTGAACATAATAAAAAAAACTAGAGCCTGAAAACACCCTTGTCTACCAAGTGTTCAGCATAATTGGTGTAGATGTGAAACATCTCCTTGAGTGTAGGCTGGGCGACACCTTTAGTGACTTTGACTCTGCAACATGTTCCATGTTAGAGTGCTTGTCGCTTGGTATTGGTAAGCAAAGAAATGTTGAGGAGCAATTCAAGAACTTTTATTTTACAATGTATGAGAATGGCTTGCAGTGATGCATAGAAATGTTCCTTCCCCAACCATGGCATTTGAAGTCAGTGAAGCCTCACTGTGGTACTCTGCACAAGTTCTAGATACCTTCTGTTAAGGAGAATTTTCTCAGGAGTTTCAAAAGTGCTGCTTAATTTTTGACCGCTTCAATAACTCTAAGGGCATATGTGCCCAGTTCAATGCATATGTTGCAGAACCGGTCCCAGAGAATCTCAATTTTCAGGTGCACCAGTATTGGCATGGAAAGCTATATCAGTGGCCAGAGTTAGCAAATTGTGTACTGGCTGTTTTGGCGTTGCCTGTCTCAAGTGCTAATGCTGAGGGCCTTTTCACTGATAAAAGTCTACATGAGAAGGAAAGAGCAAGCACACATGACCAAAGACTCACTGAAGAAGTATTGTATGGTGTACTACAATAAGTTTGATTGGTAAAAATATATTTAGACCTCATATACACTATACGTACACTGTCTATATCCCATGCTCTATCAGTGCAGAAAGCAAGCAATAAAAAAAGCAAAGCATTCCATAAGCACCGGAAAAACTCTGTTTCTGTTGTTTTTAATGGTGTGAAAATGTGTAACCACTGATAACCACTGTTTTTTAAGGTATTGAAATCACCTGAAAACACTGAAAATACCCCACCAGAATTTACCAAGAATAGAAACTGAAAACAGGAAAGCCTACCTATATTTCTTTCAAATATGGCCTCCTAGGGCTCATAATCAGGACAGATCCCCAATACCAGTGTCATACACCACAATTTATTCAAAACTATATTTTATTTGTATGTTTTTTTAAATAAAAACAATTTTTTAATTAAAAGAAATCATTTTATTCTTTCAAACAGAAGTAGACAATATATATCAACACATAAACAATAAATACTATTACATGAGTACACGATCTCAACGTTTCCTTGTCAGCAACTATTCTTTGGACAGAAAACCTACAATGCAACCTTAAGAACAGTATACAAATGGATTGTCTCAAATAACCCCACTCACCATCAAATCTTCACTCTCTCCAATCAAACCTACTCACACATACTAACATTCGTACACCAAAGAATCCAATAAAGTCGGGAATCCTAAGGATTTTTCAGCGACAGACAGTGGTACGAATCAATCACATAATTTTCCACTGATGTGTGTCTTTGTACAGGATTTCCCATATGTCCCATTCTGGTCAACGCACGTTTCGGTGGAAACAATCATTCGACCACCTTCATCAGGACCATGCTGGATAACATAAGTCTCAAAAATGGACGGGGGTTATCTTTATTTGAATAGAGCTTTCATCATGCTTGGGCTGGGACCCTTTTTCCCTTTTGTCAGGCAGGACAGAGCCTCAAAGGGTACCAGAACCCTCAGTCCTATGTCGGCAGGGCGCTGTATTAATCAATTCCTATTTAGTAGTATGGGAAGTTGGTTGAAAATCCACAGATATGATGGTGTCTCTGTGGCAACCTAAATGCGGTGGCATG